>JAPKLW010001203.1:170990-197732 GCA_026898455.1 Plectranthus barbatus
TTATAGTTCAAAGGGGAGTCAATTAAAAGTAGTAAACCCTAGCCGCTAGGTTTCCCTTGAATTTAGGAGTTGTTGGAGCCACCTCCGGGAAAATAAGGGTTGGTGGAACTGTCCGCTCCTTTCGAGGAGCTGCCAGAACTTATCTGCGAGCTGCCGTCATGGGTACCTTGGTTGAGCACCTGCTTGGGTGACCTGATCAAGGTAGGTGCATGAGGTGTGTTCCTCAAGGGGGTGCTAAGGTGCACGATTCCCTATGCAACATGTTGGCCTTAGTTGCGTCCTGCTCTGCCTGTTGTACGTGCCGGTTGTACCTGCTCCATCAAGTATACCTGCCAGCTGCGCAGGTGCTCTCAGTTCTGTACCTTAAAGCTAGGCTGGCACCGGGTGTTAACTCATTTAAAATGGATCGGGGTGTCCTCTCTCACCTTTGGATTGCTCGTTAATGGCGCAAGTTTCTTCTCCTTGCTCACCGGAGAGAAGGACCAGAACTTGAGGCTTTCGTTCCGACCTTCGCTTTTGCTTCTATATAGAAACTCCTTCAGAAACACCCAACACTTCGAGCTCCTCCCTGCTGACGACAACCTGGACGCGCACAGCGTCATTTCGTCGGCTCCTGATTTTTTGTCCTCTATATTGTCGATGGCGGCGTGGATTTCTCCTGATGTCGTCTTCGGCGTCGGATCTCGTGCAGTCGAACGACGTCGTTTAGATCCGTATTAGCGACATGGATCTGGTCTGCCACCTCAGGGATCCGGCGCGGAGCTTCAAGTCCCTGCTGCGCGCGAACGTTAGCTCGTCTTCCAAGGTATCGTCTGATTCAATGAGAGGATCGAGGATCTGAGGGTGCTGGAGGTGAGTGGAGAGCTTCATAGGTAGGATCTGGCCGTTGAAAAACAACTCGTCGGTGGAGGTCATGTGTTCCGGCGAGGTGGTGGCGGTTGAGGGCAGCATCGCGGAGAAGTCGAACTCGAAAGAGCAACTGGCATCTGTGGCGGAGGTGTAGATTTGAAAGTGGTGGAGGGCGCGAAATGCATGGGGCTGGCAGGGGCACTATAGTAAAATCTAGCGAGGTGCGTGCTACGGCCAGGGCTAGAAGGGGCACTGACGTAGGGAGTGGAGCAACAGTTGTCCATCTCATTGACGAACTCATCTTCCTCTGCGGCGGCGGTGGCGGTGGTGCTGGGGTTGTCGATCTCGTCGTCCATAGTTGGTGTGAACGTCGAGATTTGAGAGAAGGAGTTGTGGAGAGAGTGGTGATTGCTGATGAAACGGATGTATGAACGTGCAAGTTATATAGTGGATCCTCACACGTGGCGTCATATTATTCGTTGGCTCGTGTTACGATATCAGTTCATTTCACACAGTAGCGCACCACTCCAAATATATATATATATAGGGATGCATTCATATGTTAACCACTTCCCAGATGTTACCTGTTATCTCACTTTTCGGTGCATTATCTAGACAATCTAATTACGTTATCTAGGCAAATTAGGTACATTACGAAGATAATGTACACACTGATAGAATATGTTTATTCTATCAGTGTGTACATTATCTTCGTAATGTACCTAATTTGCCTAGATAACGTAATTAGATTGTCTAGATAATGCACCGAAAAGTGAGATAACAGGTAACATCTGGGAAGTGGTTAACATATGAATACAACTCTATATATATATATTAAGTGTGTGTGTATGCTTGCCTACTTTATATTAGCTTCTACAAATTGTAAGATTTTTTTTTTTTGAATAAGTATACATTAATCTTAAACTCACACACATACTCACACACCCAGATGTCCTCCTGGAAATTGTAAGAATATTATATATTCTAATTGGGCCGTGAATGAACATATATGGTTGGACATATAAAATAATTTAAATTATAATAAATTAAAATTATAAAAAATAATAAATAATTAACAAAATAAATAAATTTAAAATAAAAAACATTAATATATATGTTGGTGTATGATTAGTTAGATAAAATGGAGAGCATATCTTTTTTCTCTATATACATACCTAAAAATAGTAACATAATTATCGGCAAGAAAAATGAGAGTTGTGTAATTATTCGTTAGGAACAAACTCTAAATTTTCATTTAGTATAAAATTGTCACCATTTCAGTTCCAATAGAAGAAAAAAATTGTGGGTGATTGAGGTTTCGTGAGGGTTTATACTACTTTAAATCATGTATGTTTCTTTAGTTTCAAAGAATCTGAGAAACAAAGGTTCAATCAACTGGTTAAGCTCGTTCAATCTTTCTAGGTAACTCAAAAGCTGCAGGAATTTTATATGGGTTCTATTTTTTAGTTCGAAATCGCTCAACTTTTACAACTATTGATAATTTGTGAAACTTTTATGTTGTTAAAAATTCAATCTTGATAGATTGCATTTTGAAAGCAGAAGCGCAAGCTTTAGCCTTACTGTTATATTGGAATTCTAGATTTGTCAATTATCTGAAGCGAACGAAAGTGTATTTGTGATAATTCTTGTTGCAGATATGTTCATTCTCTATCCTTCGCGACTGTGAAAGCCGATGAAGTTTCAGGATCTCAGCCAGCTGAAGTGCTTAATTTGGGTATGTAACACAAAATTTGAAGCTTACCAATTTTATTTCTTAAAAGGGATTGAGTTGATAATATATCAAACCGTAGTTGTGAATAGAAATTGAGTTGATTATACCAAAATATAGTGTATACTAACAGTAAGAAATGATCCCATTGATTTAGTGTTACTTGACTTGATGATTCCTTCAATCACTATTTTATGTACAATTTACTATTTTTGCAATTCATATGAACTGAGCAATCCAAGTTGATGTGGTAAGGAGGCAATGCCATGGTTATTTTATTTTACAGTGCAGGGTAACTGGAAGAGATCTTCCACTTGGAATACAATTCTAGATCCTATGAATGGTGAATCTTTCATTAAGGTAGCTGAAGTAAATGCAGAAGAAACAAAGGTAGATTCACTAAGTGTCTTGTGTTGTCTTGTTTCTTTGAATCAATGAGTGAGGCAAATGTGTTGTGAAATCATCTATTGTGGACTTATCTCCCTTGAAAATGTTCTTACCGTTGGTAATTCTTGCAGCCTTTTGTGGAGAGCTTGAGCCAGTGTCCCAAACATGGTTTACACAACCCATTCAAAGCACCAGAAAGGTCATTGTTTATGACCTATTTGTGACTGGGGATTTGTCTTGTTTTTTTTTTGTTTTTCCTTTTTGTTATGTCCGACTTGTAGTATTTGGAGATTTTTTGTATCTTCACCTGAACGTAGATGACTCTTGTTATTTTTGTTCTTCTAGTAATTGTTTTTTGGTTCCCTTCCAAAATTTGAAATTAATTTGTTGAAGACTTGTGTCTCAGATACCTCATGCTTGGAGACGTATCGACAAAAGCAGCTCACAAGCTTGCCCTGCCAGAGGTAACTCCCAACACAGAAGAATATCTAGGGCGTCCTGCAAATAACTGTTAAGTTCGCTTGCACTTTGACGAATTATGTGTATTCTGTTTCAAGGTTTCTGACTTTTTTGCCAAGTTGATACAAAGAGTGTCTCCAAAGAGTTACCAACAGGCTTTTGGTGAAGTTTCTGTTACACAGAAATTTTTAGAGAACTTCTGTGGTGATCAGGTAATGCAGCCACCCCCGCCCAGATTCTGCATTTGAGCTCATAAAAGAGTAGCTCAAAATACAAAGTTTCTTTTGAATAATTTTATCTTTCTCATTCCAATTTTGACGTTTGTGATTGAAACTTCACCTCAATTCGTCTGACACTGGCAGGTTCGGTTCCTGGCTAGATCATTTGCAGTCCCCGGAAATCATCTAGGTCAGCAGAGTCATGGTTTTAGGTGGCCATATGGCCCGGTATGTCCATCTTTTCAGAAGTAGATAATAGAGTCGCCTATTATATAGCAAATACGTAAAAGGAGACTCTTGTTTTGTTTCTGTTTTTGGGTGTTTGAATAGATTATAGTGCCAACTGTGAGATAGATTTCAATGGAACCACAGTCCAGTTTTTCCTTTCACGAATCAAACTAAATATATTGTTTTTGCAAACTTAGCACTCAAGAGAAGTGGCATTCTTCTTTAGGTTGCAATTGTCACTCCATTCAATTTCCCCTTGGAGATTCCACTTCTTCAGTTGATGGGAGCACTTTATATGGGGAACAAGCCAGTTCTGAAAGTAGATAGCAAGGTAAGTTGCCACATCTGTCGTAAAATGCATGCATTGTGATTCTTTTTGAGAAAGAATGCTGTCGAAATAAGTAGTGATTGTACCTTATCTATCTTCCATTCCTCCATTTCTTTTTCTCTTTTATTTTCTTGCTGCCTCTATACCAATATCTGACAGCTACTCTTTCTTCAACTATCCACTTATTGGTTCATATTTATAGGTTTCTATCGTTATGGAGCAAATGCTTCGGTTGCTCCACGATTGTGGGTTGCCTGTAGAGGATGTTGACTTCCTCAATTCGGACGGGATAACTACGAATAAATTTCTCATGGAGGTTAGTTTTGTACATGATAAGTAGAGAAGTGTGAGACGTTTCTCATTTTCTATCTGTTTTCATTTCAATACTTCAGAAACATGCATCTTTTCGTAGATGCAATCTATTCAATTATGCAGATTTCCATTGTTATGTGTCATATGCATTTCAAAATATTGTATATTAACAACAAAGCTTTTATTGAAATATTTACATGATTAGGCAAAACCACGTATGACTCTCTTCACTGGTAGTTCGAGAGTTGCAGAGAAATTAGCCGTTGATCTTAATGGTCGTATCAAACTTGAAGATGCTGGATTTGATTGGAAGGTTTTGGGACCCGACGTACAAGAGGTTTAGAAGCTGTACATTGTGTTTATTCTTCGTTTATACACTATAATTTTCAATGCTTTCAAACATTTTGGATACTGTGTTGTTATTTTTCAGGAAGATTATGTTGCATGGGTGTGTGATCAAGATGCGTACGCTTGTAGTGGACAGAAGTGCTCGGCACAATCGATTTTGTTCATACACGAAGTAAGATTTTATGTCTGACTTTAACTGAAAACTACAAAACCTTTTCTTGGTGTTCATTTCTTTCTCAAACAAATGCAAAAATGGTTCATCTTCCAACCACTTGCGTTTCCAACAGAACTGGGGAAAAAGTTCAATCTTGGAAAAGTTGCGTCGTCTTGCTGCGAGAAGGAAACTGGATGATCTAACCGTCGGCCCGGTTCTAACTGTAAGTGCTCGCTCCCAGCTAGGGTAGTAAGTGAACCAAAGCACTCAGTGAGCTACTTGCATCTCGAGTCGATAAAAGCTCGTTTGACTTCGTTTGGTGAAAATTTGTCTATTAAACGAGCCAAATTTGAGCTTTACAAGTATTTGATTCACGAGCAAGCTTATTATCTCTTTCCCTTCATCGTCTCTTCTTTTTATTTCAATGCTTCAACTAAAAGTGTAGTGGTGTTGCTTTTTACAGGTAACAACTGAAGCTATGCTCGAACACCTAAACAGTCTTCTCAAGATAAATGGATCAAAGCTTCTATTTGGTGGTGAAGCGTTACAAAACCATTCTATACCATCAATATATGGCGCCATTAAACCTACTGCAGTGTTTGTTCCACTGGAAGAAATACTAAAAGAGGAGAACTATGACCTTGTAACGAAAGAAATCTTCGGTCCATTCCAGGTAGACGAAGTTCAAATGATACGCTCGTTTAGAAGTTTCTGCAGATTACATGTTTTATCCATACACGACAGGTGGTTACGGAGTACAAACACGATCAGCTTCCGTTGGTGCTGAATGCCCTTGAAAGAATGCATGCACATTTAACTGCTGCAGTGGTTTCGAATGATCCCTTGTTTGTACAGGTAAGATTGAGATTTTCAGTATTT
Organism: Plectranthus barbatus; assembly: GCA_026898455.1. Lineage (NCBI taxonomy): Eukaryota > Viridiplantae > Streptophyta > Magnoliopsida > Lamiales > Lamiaceae > Plectranthus > Plectranthus barbatus. The sequence goes on from JAPKLW010001203.1 coordinate 176,882, forward strand.
GGCAGCTGTTGTGTTTATTACACATATTTGTGTTGTAGGAAGTTATTGGAAACTCAGTGAATGGAACTACTTATGTTGGATTGAGAGCAAGAACAACTGGAGCTCCACAAAATCATTGGTGAGTTTGGAAACAAATAATTTTATATTTTTTTGGTGAATTTTTTTTAGTAATAAGAGAGTATTGAATAATTAGGTTTGGTCCTGCTGGAGATCCAAGAGGGGCTGGAATTGGAACTCCAGAAGCAATAAAGCTTGTGTGGTCATGCCATAGAGAAGTCATTTACGACGTCGGTCCAGTTCCGCACAAATGGACTACCCCGCAACCAACTTGATACGCTTTTGAATGAGAGATTTCGGGATTGATCCGTATTTCTCTACATTTTAGTTTAAAAAAACTAAATCTATGTACACCCTTCCCCTTGGCTTAAAAAAATTTGAAGAAGAAAGGGTATTAGTTCTTGTCTCCTGGCCTTACCTTCTAACAACAAATATTGCTTGTGTTGGTGGGGAAGAGCACAAAACAGGATAACTGATTGTGGATGTTAATTTAGTTAGTTTGAAGCTTGTGTATTGATCCGATTAAATTAAGTTAAAAAATGGGTTAGGATTAAAATATTTTAGCCCAAACTTTGGGAAAGTTTTGGTTAGGCAGACCTAAACGATTTAGGCGAATTTTATCCATTAACCTAAACCCAAACCCAAACCCATATAATATACCCTAATTGGGATTAATAAACCCTATTTGGGATGGGTCAACCCATGTGGGTAGGATAAAACCCGTCTAAACCGTTTAGGCCTGCCTAATGCAAGTTTTTGTCCCAAACTTTTTGTTTTTAAAACGGAATGACCCATCATTGAATATTCTGAAGTCCAATAAGGTTGAAGCTGAAAATTAAGAGTTAGACTCAATTAACTTAATTAGTTTTTTATTAGTATTTTTTTCACATAATTATATTATCAACTTTTACTTTTAATATTCAAAATCATAGTTTAGTTAATTTTAAGTTATAATTAAATTGCATACATATAGTGTATAATAGATCGTTAAGTCCTTAAAATTATTTATTCATGAAGTTAAAATATATTTAAATATTAATGAGATAATAAAATAATATAATTTCTATATTAAATTTTTCAATATATAAAGATTTTGATGTGTTCTGAATTTTATGAGAGAATTGTTAGAAACTGAGTTTCAGTTGATCATTTATTTGATATTTTGGTGTCTCAAAAGTCAAAACTAGCTTTAAGTTTTTAGTATGTTTCTACATGTAATCCTTGTATAGGATAAATCGAGTTGTAATACAAACTAGAAACTGGAAGCTGAAGATCGAGAAGACAAAAACTTAGTTTCTGAAGGAAGCACTACAAAAAAAAAATGGTCTACAATGGCGATAAAAATTATCACTATAAATATGAATTTTGTCACTGTAGCATCTTAGTGACAATATTGTGTGTCGTCGCTATGTCGTGGCTACTGAATAGTGGCTAAAGGGTTTAGCGACGAACTACGATAGTCGTCACTATTGCTCTAATTTATTGTGACTCCAATTTTCATCACTAATTCACTATTAATTAGTTACAAACTATAATCGTCACTAAAATGTCATGATATAGCCGCACAGATGTGTTGTCACTAAATAAACATGTTTTAGCCACTACAATAATTATCACTAAAACTTTATAATATAGTAGCATAATTTGTCGTCACTAAAATATCATTATATAGTTACACATAAGTGTTGTCACTAAATAAACACCTTTTAGCCATGACACTAATTATCACAAAAACTTCGAATTTAGTAGCAAAAATTGTCGTCACTAAAATACATAGTCGTAGTTGACAAGATCATATGAACCCACCTACACCATACCTAACCGTCGATCGAGCCACCACTGAGCCGCAATGCCTTGAACCGCACCCAACCCGCCAACATCGAGCCACAGCTAACCAACCGCACCACACCCAACCATTGAACTGCATCTAGCCTACCACCACCGAGCCACAACCAACCATCGACTGAGTCCACCGGCATCGTGCCGCACCACGAGCAATTAGGACCACCGAGCCATCACCGCACCGCACCGCACCACACCACACCTATGAATAATCAGGACCCTGCACATAGTCATATAAAAAATTAATATTTAGTGCTTCCAACAGGATTCGAACACTTTACCTCTTAATTTAATCTTTTATATCTATCCACTGCACCAAATGATTAATTATTAATATTTTGGATAGTTAATATATATAAGGTAATAGTGGCTATCTATCTAAACTTAATAAATTTATGAATCTATTTCACACTTTATAAATTTAAATTTTGACAATCTTATAAATTAAAAAATTATTATCACATCAGTGAATTCTAAAAAATAAAACTAAAATATAAATATTGATAAAATGAAATTTTATACAATTTTATATTAAAAACTACTACAAAATATTCATTTTTACTTCATTATTTAGAATTTGTAGAAGTGGTAGTACTTTTTTAATTTATAAGATTGCTAAGAATTAAATTTGAATAAAAAATAAGTTTTAATAAAAAAAATATAACGTAAGATTTTAATTCATGTTAAACATAAATTTTTCATAATTATGTAATTAAAATTATAATTTAACTAAACAATTTAAAATTTACACATTATTTAATATTTTGAATACATAATTTACTCATGAAAAATTCAATAATCTTAATTAATTGTGTGTATTTATTTAAAAACATGATTAAATTTTTAATTCAATTTGAATTTTAGCTTAATTACACATTTTGAATCTTATCACCTTTAAATAGATTAATTTTTAATATACTAACATAATCTTCAATCATATTTTAAATATTTTTAAATGTAAATTTTTATTAATATTTATTACTTATATACAAATATTTATATAATTTAATTATTTAAATATATAAAGTCAATATTCAATTATTATTTAATTGCCACATCAAGAATTTTGTTTATTATGGGTAAATATCATAATAGTCTTAACAAAAAATGTAATAAAATCTTAACAGTGTTAAGTTGGTGGGGATCAAATTGCTTAATAAATATAATGTAGGATATAATTTTATATATTTGGAAGTATGTAATAGAATTTCATAAAATTTAAAAGTTTTAGATATTACGTAACCAAAAGCAAATTGGTGGCTTATAAAAAATATTACTAATGAACTAGTGGAGTTTATTAAAATTTTAAATTTTATTAAAACATAATAAAAAATATTATTATTGTCGACTTCAGTGATAATATATTAAATTATCACTATTTATAATTTATTGTGATAAATCTGGTTACCGTCACTATAAAATTTATTTAGCAACAAAATAAATTATTGTCACTGACTTTAGTGACGGTAAATACTAACAACATATGAAATTCTCACAAATTGAAAAATATTGTGATGAAAAAATTAATTGTAGCTAAAATAGTATTTTTAGTTACAAAAATTTTATTGTCACTAATATTAGTGACAATAAAGATTGACAACTTATAAAATTGTCACAAATCATATTTTTTTGTGACGAGAAAATTTATTGTTGCAGTAGATATATATTTAGTAACAAAAATATTATTGTCACTAACTTTAGTGACAATAAATATTCGCAGCTAATAAAATTGTCACAAATCATATTTGTTGTGACAAAAGAATTTATTGTTGCTATACATATATGTTTAGTCACAAAAATATTATTGTCACTAGCTTTAGTGACAATAAATATCCGTAACTAATTAAATTGTCACAAATTGCATTTTTTATGACAAAATACATAATTGTTACTAAAAATGTGTTTTTAACCACAAATATTTAAATGTCACTGACATTATTGTCACTACACATAGGATTTTTTGTAGTGAAGACAAGAATAAAAATTTAGAACTTAAAACTTGAAAAGAGCTCGAGATGCTGAAGTCAAGTTTCAGAACTTCAAGTGAAGATGCTAAGAAACTTGAAATGCTAAAGCCAAGTTTCAGAACTTGAAATTTTAAAGGTCCAGAAAGTCAGTTTCTGGAAACTGACTTTTCACTGAATGAATTCGGAAACTTAAAACTTGAAATAAGGAGAATTTCAGTTTTCAGTCTCAAAACTTAAAGTGCACGTGAAAAGTAAGAAGACAAAAGGAATCCGAATGGAACTTGAAGTCACATTCAAGATTCCTTAAAGCTTGTCGATCGCCAATCATGTATGAGGAATTTCAGTTTCCAGTTCCTCGGACTGAGTTTAGCTTTGACAAGAAGTAGGAGAAAGTACTTTGCAAAAGACAAAAGCAAGAGCAAAGCAGAGCAGTCTGCGACTTCAAAGAAGAATGGGCGATGATTGGACGAGATCTCTTTTGTCTCTAACGGCTGAATTCTTGTCTTTAACGGACATAATTCAAATTATCGACACATTGGTCTATGAATAACAGACAACCACTTCAGAGGACAATACCTGAATCTTTCGAAAGAACAAGTCGTTCCTCTGTCAAACTTAAAGCTCTCAAGCATACTCTAAAACTGTGTCTTTCTAAGTCACGAGGCTTAGCTTTTTAGCTCAAGCTTTCTAATTATTCTGTGTCTTTGAACACGAGGCTTAGCTTTCCAAGTTTAAGCTTATCTTTGGTGTTTATTATTTTTCAAGTAATAAACACAACAACCAGTTTTCCATTCCAAAATTCTGATTATTACGGGCGATTGCCAACCACTGAAGTTCTAGGAAGAACAATAAACATCAAACTTTTCAATTTGAAGGTTGCGAAGTGTGTCCTCACTTCAGATTGAAGAAGGAAGCAGACGACCAAGTTTCTGGGCGAGTGACATAGCAGGCCGAAGGACATTAGCATCCAATGGGCTAGTATAGATCGTGAGAAAGCTTGTAATTTGTTACTTAGTGAATTCTGGATTAAGTTCCGAAGAGTGAACGTAGGATTTGAGGCTCCTAACCACTATAAATATCTCGAGTCAATTTACTGCTTTATTTAAGTTTCTGCAAGTTAAGTGTTAATGGGTGTAACTTGAAGATAATCGAAAATAAAGAGAGAATACTCAAGATAGAAGAGAATATGAATTTGATTGCTTGAATGTTGTGAACCGGAAAAAATTCGATCCTTCATACAATAATAATTCATGTATTTATAGAAGAGGAACCCTAGATCTACTAGGAAAGAAGATATGATACAGTCAGATATACTCAAATCTTATATTATCTATTAAAGTATGTCTTTTCCTTATAAATCTCGAAAGGATATACTCAAATCCCGCCCAAATCGGGAGCAGATATATGCAAGGCGACCTTCGTAGGCGGTTCGAGTGCTTGGGAGCGGCGTCGGCACCTGAAAGTAATGTAGGTATTTCACCAAACCAGCCATGATTTAGTTTCCTAAGCTCCTCGAGGTGAATCTCCTCGAGATAAGGCTCCTCGAGGTGAGACTCCTCGAGGTAAGGCTCCTCGAGGTGATATTCCTTGAGCCTCGAGACTCCTCGAGATCAGGTAGCCCAGGCGGTGCAGGCTGCTCATGTCCTCAGCATATTCTCCAGTGATATCGCCGACTCTCGAACCCTTCATATTTAGATCGGTCCAACCCATTACTCAAGTGGATTGATCCATTTACTTATAAATGGGCCCAAAATGAGTGGAACCATTTTGGGGCTCAACAATAGCCCCCCAGCTTTATCGAAACAAGTTCGTTTTGGTGAAGTTGAATGTTTTTTTTATTATTATTTAAAGGTTGAGGTAAGGAGCTTTTGAGCCTCTTATGCGATCGATCCACGACCTGAGTTTGAGGAGGCGATAGAGGGATTTCGTATCGCCCCCGAGAGCTAGCATGGAGGATCATTCTACCCCTCTCCAACCAGCTCTCCGACGTGAAAGAGAAAGGCGCGACTGCCACCCTTTCTCGTATCAGTCGATAAAATGCCTCGAAGCAGCGAGTATGCTTGACGAGGTGGGATTCCGAGCGATATGCTGCGAGAATAAACCCAAAAGAGATTACAGGTAGCGACCCTGAACCTTCCGACATGTGAGTCGGCTTCGTACTGCACGTGGGCGAATACGGCAGAATCGGATGGATCCGGATTCTGTGGGATCTGGCAGGGAGTGAAGTCACTGTGCCGAGACCGATTCGGTTGGTCGTGCAGTTTGAGGTTGAATCTTTATAAAGATAACCCTCGCAACGTTGGCACTTGAGGCTAGGCTCATGCCTTCGGGACTCAAAATCCTTGGATGCCCTAGTGATAAGAGATTCACTTCGTCCAACAGGGTAGCCCCCTGAACATGAAGGAATAATGAGGAGTGCTCGAAGCACATGCAATTACATATGAGTTTTATAATTTCGGTAATGTAGCAGCAAGGAAGATGGCAGGCAGATGCCTGCGGAACGGGGTGAGGTACTGCTCGCGTTTGAGGTCGAAGGGAGGTACTGCTCGCGTTTGAGGTCGAGGGGAGGTACTTCCCGCGCTCGAGGTCGAGGGAAGCGTCAGCTACGGCTCGAGGTCGAGGTCAAACGGACCAACTCGTACCATTCTTCGCCTCGAGGATGGATTCGCTCTCGAACCCCCGTTCAGAGAGCCCACCGGCGCATCAGGCGGCCCATTTGTGAGGCCCATTAGGGCTCCAAGTGTCTCCTATAAATACCTCCAAGTTTTTCTGCTTCCTTCATACCATCGCCTCCTTTGCTCTCATGTCTTGGCGATTTCTGGCGGGTTGTATTGCCACTACGTTGCCGTCGTTTTCGATCGTTCTTCGTTACTAGGTGAGTGTCGTTCCCCCTTTTTTTTATTTACCTTATGGAAGAATTCGAGAATCCGTCAGGGTCCAAACAACGGGGAGGTCATTCTGACCACGAACCGGGCGGCTCGAGGCGAGCGAGTGCCTCGAGCGCAGATTCGTCGGGTTCGAGCGGATCAGGTTCGAGGGACTCGCGCGGCTTTCACCCAGGGGAGTTTCCGGAGGGGTACGACGATATTTTTCAAGGGGCGTTGGTGCATGCCCATTCATGTTTGGAATATAAGCAAATCAGCACCCTCTTCTGCCGGTGGAATGTTTCGCTCCGCGTAGATCCGCTAGCGCCTCGAGCGTCTGATCACCCCCATCGATCGCCTCGAGGGTACATGGCCTTTAGTACCAGATTATTTCAGTATGGGATCCGTCTGCCCTTGCATCCGTTTTTTGTATCAGTGCTTTGCCATTATCAAATTGCTCCGATCCAACTTGCGCCAATGGCATGGCGACACATGATGAGTACTTTACTGATTTTTAATGATGCTGATCTTAAGATGCCCACCATGCGGGAGTGGACCTAGCTCTACAATCTTCATAGTCAACCGAAGGAGAGCTATTATTACTTCTCAAAGCATAACGGCAATCCCAAGCCGCTTATACAGGGCTGCTCGACGAACTCTGCTAACTGGGTCAACGAGTTCATTTTCATGCCAATACCCGTGGAACAGTCCGAGCTATCTGGGATCCTCCGAGTGGCTAAAAGTATGTTTTTCAAACGAGCTATTCTTCTTGTTGTTCTCACTGACTTTTTGTTTTGTGTAGGGCATTCTCGTTTCGCTCTATCCGACCGGGAGCGGGTTCGGATTCAGGCTGCTTATGCTTACCCGGTCAACGATCCTGATCGTCTTCTGCGAGATCGTTGGGCAGATATATCTGGCATTCACGCCATGTCGACTCTTACCCCCAAGGAGCTCATTCAATACCGGCAGCGGAAAGCTGGAAAGAAAAAGAATTCCCCCAAATCTAAGAAGTCTACGGGAATGGATGGCGGCTTGGGTTCAGTCGGAGAAGGGCCTACCGCTGGTGAGAGCATGCAGCTCGAGGGCAGGTCGAGGAGCAGGAGGTTGCTGAGTCCCCCTCGACTCGCAAGAGGAGGCGTGAGGGGAAGGAGATGGTGTCCGCGCCTCGAGAGGAGGATATCCTTGATCTGACGGAGAGAGAGGAACCTCAAGCCATGGTGACCACTGCCGGTGCCCCCGATGATCTCTCGAAGGCCATCCTGGGCTCCTTGACGAACCACGAGCGCCATATGGCGGCAAGTGGAGGGGGGCACTTCCTGACTTTCCTGGTTGTTGCATGGTTGGGTCCTCCCTGGTGTTCGGCGGTTACTGCTGTCAAGAGTTTTATGAACCACGCCCATTCGCAGCTCAAGGTACGTCCTTATTGAAGGGATTCGTGAACTGAATCACGAAGTCCGTTTGCCAAGGATCGTTAATTGGGATATCAAGAATAAATTGCTATGCCTATGAACAATCCTAGCATGCTCCTATATTATTATGCATAAGAAGGTTATGCGGAATACCTGGATCGATGAACTCTGAAGAACGCGTGTGCGGAGATGCCCTTTGATCTTTCCCACGCACCAAGATTTAATTTCCTAACAGATTGAGGAAATTAATCTATAGAAAATAAAAGATTATTTTCGAAAAACAAGAGAGGAGAGAGAAGAAGAAGAATCCTCCTGATCTGATCTTCTGATCTGTATCCCAACTCGATCTGAAAATCTGGTGAAGATTATCTATCAGATCCTTTGCCCGGTTGAGAAGCAGAATTTCCTCCTCGTTCTCAGATCTTAGTCGATCGCTTACAGCTCCCAAATACTGGTTTGCTGTGTGCAACTTATGATCTTGTGTGTTGTAGGTGTGTTGAGATCTGAGGAACTGAGGCCTATTTATAGGAAATTCTAGGCTTCTATTGGGCTTGAGTTATCATGGGCCAGACCAGGGACCAGAATGCAAATAGCAAATAAGGCCTATCAATTAATTAATTCCCATATTCACCCCAGAATATAATTAATTAATTAATATTGATTCATGCCACCAGAGAATCAATACTGTCCTACCTATTTGCTACCACGTTTAGAGGAACGGGTTGCATTGGACTCGGTTTATCCCCACATTTAAGGTTACAGACATTCGTTAATTAATTTAAGCTCTGACAAGCTATTTAATTAATTAACATCTTTAATTCCTGAATCAATCCACTCAAACCTTTTCACTTATGCTTGAACTTAATCAGCCTGCAGGACTTTAGCATAACGAACCTTTTGAGCTGTTCAGGGAATGTCACCATCCTATACTGGATGTGGTTACCTAGTTCAGATACCAGACAGTCATACACAAATTGATATCACCCAAGACTGCAGATGTACAGGTTCAACTAGAACCTTCTCTACAACTCAAAGTGATATACAATATATGTACACTTCTGTATCATCATATAGGCTTAAGATTCCATCGAGTCATAGAGATCTAGATTCTTTTAATGTCAGATAAAAGAATCGATCTCGACTTAGGTCCTCATCAATGTGTTCCCCACACCAGCATACCAAGACATCCAAGATAAGATGTTTATCCGCATATGCTGCAGCCTACACCGACAGTTTATCCTGGAACTGTCTCAGCTGTGATGACTATTTATATCTCGCTAGGTCAAACGATCCATACGATCTTCCGTGATCTTCTACACACCGTATGATCTCCCTATCGACGAGATAAGAGGATAATTGTGTTTGCGACACATGTTTGTTAATTCAGACAGGAGATGAACATACAACAATTATGATTTCCAGTATATTAACCAATAAACCTTGTACATAATATACCAATCATAATGCTTTCAGTATATAAATCCATCACTTATGTTCATGGCTCGTCCTTGAATAGATTTTATTTCGGTTATTTCCATAACTTACTTTTGGTTATTCTTTGTTGGCAGAGCCTCGAGGGCTTGAAGAATGACTTCTTCTATGCTATGTAGGCCCTCGCCGACGAGAGGGGAAATCGCAGGGCCCTCGAGAGATCATCCAGTCTATTGACTCAGGACCGAGATGCGACCGTGGAGGACCTGGCTGTTGCGAGGGCAGAGCTTCAGACCGCGAGGCAATTGATTGAGCAGCTCGAGCGTGAGAAGCAACTGGCGGTCGAAGAGGTGATATCCGAGAGGCAGCGACGTGCAGCCGATGTTGAGCAGCTCACCAGTATGCGGCGGGAGCTTGAGGTGGCCCAAACTGACGCTGACACCGCTCGAGCTGCCCTACATCAGGCCCAAACCGAGGCTGAGGGATTGGATCTCTCTTCGTTGCTTGCTACCCCGCTCGAACGGCCGGTGTTTGATGACCTTTCTGCCCTTGCGATGATGAGAGCCAGAAACATTGTGCGAGAGAAGTATCCCGGCCTTGACTTGAAGTGTCTGAACCCTCCTCGGGTCAAAAGCGATGACTCCGACGAGTTCGAAGGCGATGAGGAGTAGCGTACCAAGCAGCGGGAGGATGAGCATCTCGAGCGTGATCCCTCAAAGTCCCCGGCTGCTACTTAGTCATTTTTCTATTCTATGATGATAGTCGTGTCTCGAGGCACTTCGGTGCTGCACGTCTTTTGAACTTGCTCGTTATTTCCTTTGGTTTCGTTGATGACTCTTCAGACTTGTTTACTGTCTTTGCAAATTGAAACTTTGTCATTCCGATTTATCATTCTGTCAATTTCTCTTCAAGGTGCAAGTTTTAACAAATATAAGAAAGAAAATGTGAAATGACAAGCAATTTACTAGTGTAAAATAAACGAAGGATGATAACAACTTTAGCAGTTGATCAAACTACAACTAACGCTTAGAGCCGCGAATTTCCCTAGAAGTAGAACCTCCTCAGGTACTTAATGTTCCATGCGTTTGGCACGGTCTTTCCTTCCGGGGTGGTGAGTCGGTAGGCGCCATTTTTCACCACCTCTGCCACGACGTAGGGTCCTTCCCAGGTGGGGCCTAGCTTCCCAGCGTTGATCTCCTGGGTGTTCTGGAATACTTGTCGAAGCACCCAGTCCCCCGCTTTTGGTGTTCTTAGGCGAACTGCTTTGTTGTAGTACCGGGTGACTACTTATTGCCTCCTCTCCATCCTTTCCGTTGCCAAGGCTCTTCTTTCATCGAGGAGTTCCAATGACTCGACTAGCTTTTCCTCATTTTCTCGTTCATCGAAGTGTTCGACTCGAGGGCTAAGTTGGATTACTTCCACCGGCGCCACAGCCTCAGATCCGTAGGTTAATGAAAAGGGGGTTTCTCCCGTAGCGGTCCGGGGAGTGGTTCGGTAAGACCACAGCACTGCGGGCAGCTCATCAACCCATGCTCCCTTCGAGGCTCCTAACTTCTTTTTTAGGGTGTTTATTATTGTTTTATTCGTGGATTCGGCTAATCCATTTGCCTCTGGGTACCTTGGGGTCAAAAACAGTAGTCGGATCCCAAGATTCTCGCAGTATCCCTTGAATTTAGCGCTCGAGAACTGTCTCCCATTATCTGTAATGATTTCTCGGGGTAGTCCGAACCGGCATACGATGTGCTTCCAGACGAATTTGATCATATCTGAATCCCGTATATTTGTCAGTGGTTCGGCTTCGACCCATTTTGTGAATGAGTCTGTGGCTACCACGAGGTATTCCTTACCCCCTTTGGCTTTAGGCAGCTTCCCGACGATGTCAATTCCCCATCGGTGGAATGGCCATGCTGGTACGTTTGAGTGTAGGGGCTCGGATTTGAGATGGCTTAGTCCAGCGAATCGTTGGCAACTTTTGCAATTCTTCACATACTGTTTCGAGTCCAGTAGTAGTGTGGGCCAAAAGAAGCCAGCGGTGATGACTCGGTGTGCTAGGCTCCTTGGTCCGGAGTGATTTCCGCAACTCCCTGAGTGGACCTCAGTTAGGATCGGTTCGACTTCCTCTTCTCGTATGCACTTCAGCCATGGCCCCTCAAAGGACTTCTTGTAGAGTTCGTAATCAACCATGGTGAACCTGGCGGCTCTCCGAGTTACTCTGGCCGCTTCAACCCGCTGACTTGGTAATTCTTCTTTGGTGAGGTATGCCTTTATGGGGTCCATCCATGACGCCGAGTTCAGTACTTGACAGACGTTTGACTGAGTCTCTACATCTTCACCTCTAGTGGCGGGCCAGAGCGCCGTAGTCAGGGGGATCAGTCGAGGGCGCGGGAACTCCGTAGTTGCTGCGAAGTTTGCGAGGGCGTCCGCTTGGATATTCTGATCTCTAGGCACGTGTTCCACCTGGATGATTTTGAATTGGGGTTCGATTTTTTTCGCAACCTTATGATAAGCCGCCATTCAGAAGTCCTTGGCCTGAAAGCCTCCTGAGAATTGGTTGACTATGAGCTGGGAGTCTGATTCCACCCTGAGTCGTTTAACTTTTAGTGAAAGGGCGAGTTGAAGGCCTGCTATTAGCGCCTCGTACTCTGCTTCATTATTCGTAGCTCGAAACTCAAACCGTATGGCTCTTTCGTAGATGGTTCTGTCGGGGGATATGAGGTATACCCCTGCTCCAGCCCCCTTAGAATTACTGGATCCGTCAACATGTAGGCTCCAGAATTCTACTTCATTTCCTCGCGGGGCTGCTTCTACCTCAGCTTGCAGGTGGAGCTCTAGGGGGTATTCAGTGATGAAATCTGCAAGTATTTGGGATTTTATGGCGATTTGAGGTCCGAATTGCAACCCAAAGCCCCCTAGCTCGATCGCCCATTTCATCATTCTCCCGGATAGGTCCGGTTTTGAGAGGATGTTACGGATTGGGAAGTTCGATATTACCCTGATCTCATGCGCTTCGAAATATGGGCGCAGCTTTCTCGAGGCCATCACAAGGGCTAGGACCAGTTTCTCAAGTGCTGAGTATCTCGTTTCGGCATCGAGCAGGGTCCTGCTGACATAATACACCGGGTGTTGCGATTTGTCCTCTTCGCGGATAAGTACCGCACTGACGGCTCGGTCTGAGATCGCTAGATAGAGCTGCAGGGTTTCTCCGAGCGACGGCTTCGACATGACTGGGGGTGCTGATAGGTATTCTTTGAGTGATTTGAGAGCATCATCGCACTCCGCCGACCATTCAAACCGCTTCGCCTTTTTAAGCAGCTCGAAAAAGCGACAGGTTCGGTCGGAGTAGCGAGCCACGAATCAACTGAGGGCGGCGAGTTTCCCAATCATCCTTTGCACTTCTTTGATCGAGCGAGGTGGCCCGATCTCTTGAATGGCCTTGATCTGATTTGGGTCCGCTTCAATTCCTCTTCTGCTCACCACATATCCGAGAAATTTGCCAGTGGTGACCCCAAATAGGCATTTGGCTGGGTTTAACTTCATGTTGAATCTGTCCAAGATGGCGAATGCCTCAGCTATGTGGTTGAGGTGTTCGTCCAGGTTAGGAGATTTGACGAGCATGTCGTCTATGTATACTTCCATAGTTCGACCCAAGCCTGGGGAGAACATCTTATTCATGAGGCGCTGGTAGGTCGACCCCGCATTCTTCAGGCTGAATGGCATCACTTGGTAACAATATATGCCCTGGTCGGTCATGAAGGCTGTTTTTTCTTGGTCCGTTGGATGCATCCTGATCTGGTTGTATCCTGAGAAGGCATCCATAAAAGTTAATGCCTTGTGCCCTGCCGTGGCATCAACGAGCCTGTCGATGTGAGGCAAAGGGGTCCTTGGGGCACACTTTGTTCAGGTCTGTGTAGTCCACGCAAACCCTGTTCTTACCGTTTTTCTTCTTGACTACTACCACATTGGCAAGCCACTCCGGATATTTAACTTCGCGAATGAAGCCTACTTTCAATAGATTTTGCACCTCTTCCGCGATGGCTATGTTTTTTTCGGGGGCAAAACGCCTTCTTTTCTGTCGAACGGGTCTGAACGACGGGTCGACCTGCAATCTTTGCGAGATGACTGACGGGTCGATTTCGGGCATATCTACGTGCTCAAACGCAAAAGATGAGCGTTTTTCTTTAAGGAAGGAGATCAACTTCTCTCGGAAAGTGGGCGGTAAATTTCAGCCAATGGTTGTTGTTTTCGATTCATCGCTTATGTCGAGGCAAATTTCCTCAGTGGTATTTGCCTCTTCGATCGCACAAATGGTGCGCAGAGTGACCGCATAGCAGTCCCTCGTCATGTGTTGCTCCCCTTTGATCGATTGGACCCCCCAGGGTGTGGGGAATTTTATCACCTGGTGGAAGGATGAGGGAACCGCCTGTAGCTCGTGTATCCATGGTCTGCCCATGATGGCGTTGTAGCTCGATTCTGCGTTCACTACTTGAAATTGAACCGTTAGATTTATTCCTTCAGAGTAAATGGGGAGGTAGATCTCCCCTATCGGGGTGAGTTGCTCGCCGTTGATTCCAACCAGCTCGGTGGTGCTTGGGCGCAAGCTTTTCTCCGATATTCCCATGACCTGGAAGGCCTTCCAGAAGATCAAGTTCGAAGACGCACCATTGTCTACCCGGATCCTCCTGACCCTACAATTAGCTATGAGTAGCTCGATGACCAGGGCATCATCGTGGGGGTAATGCACTCCCTCAGAGTCTTCTGGGCCGAACGTGATTTCCGCCTGGGAGACTGGAGCTGGTCTTATCAGATTTATGTTCCTTGCCTCGCGGCGGTAGCGCTTGTAGGCATTTCGGGAAGGTCCTGCTAGTGGAGGTCCTCCCGAGATTATATAGATTGTCTTCTCGACCCGGGGTTCGTCGGGTAGAGGAACCCGGTTCGCTCCGGTGGTTGGGGGCTTATCCCCAGCAGCCCCCTAGTCCTTGCTCTTTCTCCATGTATTTCCTTTGCGCTGGGCATCTTGCAGGTGTCGCAAGTGCCCCCGGTCGAGTAGTCTTTGGATCTCCTTAAGAAAGTCTCTGCACTCTGTCGTTTTGTGTCCATAGCTTTGGTGGAAAGCGCAGTACTCGTCTGACGTCTTTTGGGCGTTGCCATTCAGCGCCTTCGAAGGCCACTTGACCTGCTCGCCCAAGGCAATCATCTCCTGGATTGCTACCATTGGACTCGCACGCAGGTCGTAGCGCGGCGGAGTCACTCGAGCTGCCTGACGGACGTTGTTCTGCCCTCGTCCGGCGCGGAAAGGGTATGGCTGGAATCGGTTTGACCTCGACTCATCTGCTTTCCCGGGGCGTGAGTGTTGTTTATTCCTGTCTCTCTTCCCGAAGTTCTCCTCCTCGGCCTCCTGCCTAATCTGGGCCTCCGCCCTCTCCATGATCTCGGAGTAGGTGGAGCAGGGGTATTTCACCAGCTTCCAAAAGAGGTTCGAACTTCTCCTTAGTCCCTTCTTGAAGGCCGACACCGCTGTCTCTTCGGAGCAGTTGGGGATGGCGACCTTCACTTCATTGAATCTCCTTATGAACTGCTGGAGAGGTTCTCCCTCCTTTTGCACGATCAGGTAGAGGTTGTCCGACTGCTTCGGCATCCGCCTGCTGCTAGAGAATTGTTGTGCGAATAGCTTATGGAGCTCGGCGAAGGATGCAATGCTGTTGATCTTGAGGCGCATGAACCACTGCATAGCCGGCCCTTTGAGGCACGCGCCGAAGCTTTTACACATGCAAGCCTCCTGCACTCCTTCAGGGATCGAGGCGGTCTGCATCTTGAATTTGTAGAGAGTAACGAATTCGTCAGGATCCGAAGTTCCATCATACGGCTTGATCGCGGGGATCACAAACTTGGACGGGATCCTGGCACTCGCAATTCTTCGGACGAAAGGAGAATCCGCATAACTCCCCTCTGCTACTGCGGTGGGTGCGATTTGTAGCCCTGGTACCGCGCCCAATAGTTTAGTGATTTCTTCGAGGCGAGCCTCCAGCATCCTAACGCGGTTGTTCCGCCTCTCATCGCGTGGGCGATGGTCGAGTGAGCGATCTTAGCTCACCGTTCGAGCGGAGCTCCGACTTTCTGGGTTAGTCTCTCCTGTTCGCCGATCACTTTGATCCTGGATTAGGGCGAGTTGGGCTCTCAGTCTATCTACGTCGAGGGTCGCGCGGCGGCTCTGCTCCTGAAGGAATTCCATCTCCTCCTGCATGCGATGCATATCAGCTTCGAACTGGTCCCGGTGCTGGCCGGAATCCGCATCGTCGATATCCTCTCGGCGTGGTTGACGCTGCTAATTGTCGGATTGCTCTTCCATCTCTTTCTTTCTTTCTTCTTCCCACAGACGACACCAATTGTTGATGGGTGTAACTTGAAGATAATCGAAAATAAAGAGAGAATACTCAAGATAGAAGAGAATATGAATTTGATTGCTTGAATGTTGTGAACCGGAAAAAATTCGATCCTTCATACAATAATAATTCATGTATTTATAGAAGAGGAACCCTAGATCTACTAGGAAAGAAGATATGATACAGTCAGATATATTCAAATCTTATATTATCTATTAAAGTATGTCTTTTTCCTTATAAATCTCGAAAGGATATACTCAAATCCTGCCCAAATCGGGAGCATATATATGCAAGGCGACCTTCGTAGGCGGTTCGAGTGCTTGGGAGCGGCGTCGGCACCTAAAAGTAATGTAGGTATTTCACCAAACCAGCCATGATTTAGTTTCCTAAGCTCCTCGAGGTGAATCTCCTCGAGATAAGGCTCCTCGAGGTGAGACTCCTCGAGGTAAGGCTCCTCGAGGTGATATTCCTCGAGCCTCGAGACTCCTCGAGGTCAGGTAGCCCAGGCGGTGCAGGCTGCTCATGTCCTCAGCATATTCTCCAGTGATATCGCCGACTCTTTCGAACCCTTCATATTTTGATCGGTCCAACCCATTACTCAAGTGGATTGATCCATTTACTTATAAATGGGCCCAAAATGAGTGGAACCATTTTGGGGCTCAACATTAAGTATTGAAGTATATACTTGAAACTGAAACTTAAAGGACAACAAGAATACTTCCACTGCATACAAAATTATTCTGATCTCAGGACCATCAAGAATAAATATTAAAACAATTTATTATTATTTAAAGGAATAAAAAGGGAGAAACATATTTAATGATATAAAAAAATATTTTAAAATATTATAAATAAAAAATAATTCATAAATTTATCATTCTATGAATTAGCATCAAAATTGAAGGGTTGTTAGGTCCAAAACAATGACTTGACCTGATTTATAATCCTATAATTGATACGAGATTTTTCATTTGAAGATTTTTAAACGAAATTTCAAATTAATTGTATAATAGTGGAAGTTATATTTTATGTTGAATGAGGCTGAAGGATATAAGAACCTAGCAGGATAATATTTATATTTTATGTCTTGCAAAGGAAAAGTATGTTCTTTTTTTTTTCAAAACAAAGAATTTAAGAATCAAATTATTTTATACTCCTATAAACTAAGAAAATTGTATGTGGGCATTGATATGCATGTACATATTTTATTGGTTTATATCGCAATAAGAATAGACCAAACACATTTGTTTTTGGAGAAACTTGTCTCGTATGAAAATATATATATATATATATATATATATATAAAATATTTACATTTTAAAATCCAAACTTAAATCTTAAGATTATAAAAATCTGTTTTTTAAAAAAAATCTAATCTGAAAACAAGTTTAACCTTTATTTTTTCCATTATTATTTGGGAAGGTCTTGGGTTAGGCAGGCCTAAACGATTTAGGCGGGTTTTATCCATTAACCCAAGCTTTAAGCGGGTTTTATCCATTAACCCAAGCCCAAATCCATATAATATATCCTATTTGGGATGGGTGAATCCATTTGGGTAGGATAAAACCCACCTAACGCAAGTTTTTGCTTTATTATTTATGTATATTTACGAGCCCAACAACAGTCCAGCCCACAAACCTCAAAACCTTATAATCATGTTTCGTAGTTCACGCATATAAATTCCGCCCTCTCAAAACTAATACCGCCACCACCGTTGCCCGCCGCCCTCATAAGCCGCCGCCGTCGTCGCTCTCTCACCTCAAATCACCTGTAATCTTATCTACCGCCAAGACCAATTAAACTAGAACTATAACGAACTTGTTTTTTTCCAAGTTGTGTGAAGCTCCCCAGTTTTATCTTCGAAATGTCTTTGCTGGAAGTAATAACAAAAGCTGCTTCTTCAATCCCGACGCTACCCAACGGAGAAACCGATTACCCGATTGTGCTCAACCCGGAGCCTATTCTCTTCAAGCTAAAACCCGAGTCCGATGGCCCGCAAGCTCAGAACCCTCTCAAAAAGGTTACAGGCTGGGAAATATCGCAAACAGATAATGAGCTTATCGAATTAGGGAAAAAGTTCTTCAAGAAACTGAGAAGGAATCTGAAAAACACGAATTCTTTCGGCAAAGAGGAGTTCTTGGAAATGGTAACTTCGCATTTGGAGAATATCGCAAATAAAACTGGGGTTTCTACTGTTTCTGAAAAGGCAGAAAAAGGATATGTATGTAAATTGGTGGAGAAGATGGGAAGTTTGATGGGTAGGGATGTTAAGGGCTTGATTTTGGAGGGTTGTATTAGTTTGGAGGTTTGGGATTTGTTGAAGAGTTTAATAGTTAATGGGTTTGTGGAACACGCATTTACATCACATTTGGTGCAAAAGTTAGTCGATAAGCGGAGATCAGATTTGGTTGTTTCCTGCGTGAAACATTTGGCAGACTTGCAGGCTTATGATTTGATGTTCATTTTGAAGTATTTCTTGATGCCGTCGAGTGATGTGTACAAAAACTTGGTGAGTGTGAGGGAGGATTGGGAGAGCCAAGCTTCGTTGGCGATCGAGAAAGCAAGTGGCAAGGGCGTCAGTGGGAAAGAAAAGAAACGCTTGGCGAAGGAAGCAGCCCTGTTGATCATGCTTGGACATGATGGATTCTCGGTGTCTGAGCTTTGCTTGCATTATTTGCTTGCCTCTTCGAATCTTGATGAGGTTATTTTTGCTGCTTGTGTGAGCAAATTGAACGGTGAGGAATTGAAGGCTTTGATTAAGTACTTGGGGAAGTGGCTGAGGAAGTACGAAAGATTCCCTCAAGTTGGTCCTTGCCCTAAGGGATCATCTGTATTGAATTTAGAGGTCTGTGATTGGATTCCAAGTTTGGAGAATGTTGTCAAATATCTAGGCGTGGTTGTGGACGAGCATTTTTCTTCCTTGGTTTTGCATTCTGATTTTCATGAGTTGAGATCTTTAGAAGAAGTTGTTAGTTCCTTAGCTGCTGAGGCAAGGCTTTGCGGTGCTTTGGCAAATCTGGCCGAAAGGTTGAGAATTGAGAGGCAGGGTATGGATTCGACTTTGTCTTGCATTTAAATGTCGCCATTTCTGGTTTAGTTGTATGCTTTCATATTAAGTGCATCATTTTGCTTAATTATAGTCTCTAAATGAAGTATCATGTGCCCTGCATGCTACTATGCTTCACTTTGAATTTAGCACTATTCTGTAATATTTAGTTTGATAGTTCCAAGTATTGTGTCGCAGCTAGAACTAGCTAATATTATTGCCATTTATATTTATCTGGAAGGTTTATTACCATCTGATAACTAGTGTTGGTTGATGGCTGTCATTTAGTAATTCCCTTCCTGGTTTGTTTATTGTTTGGAGCTTCATGTTGCATATTGCGAATTCATACATTATTCGTATGCCTGTCTTGTATAAAGATCGTATGAACTTAGTGCGAACCCACATGTGCAAATTACTCAGACAAGAGAGTGCCAAAAGAAAACTATGGCACCTAGTTATCAGCTGTCACTTATGTATAGATTGAATGTCTCTATGTCTAGCATGATTACTGATTAGGTGAGAGAAAATAGGGATATCATCATGACACTACTAAGTTGGCAATTGTGATTGAAGATAATTAGTCAGTTTGAAAGTGAATTTGCAGAATATGGAGATCTGATGTTCTCTGCTTAAGGATTGTGTTAACATCGAATCTGTAAAATTTGGCACTCTAGAAAATCTTGGCATCCTTGTGTCTCGTCTCATTTTGTTTATTTTGCTGTGCTATGTTTAGCGGCCAGTGTAGCTATCATGCAGTTTCAGTACCAAATAATTGTTCTTTTTCGTTGGAATACGGTGCATGCTTAGATATCAAGATCTTGATATCTATCTCCATCACCAAACTAAAGTAACGGCCCATCTTTAGAAGTTATCGAGCATGGTCACATTTCACTATTCTTATCTAACCAGGCAAATAAGTGATCCTTCCATTTCATTTTTACTGAAGTTTTGCTAAACGCTTACCATGATTCTACTCCCAAACCCTGCTTGGAGTCTTACAACGTGAAACTTGTTATTGTCTTGCTTGAGAATGCTGATGATTGGGCAGTTATTCATGTGCACTATATCTCTGTTGAAAGTGCCATGAGATTCATTCATCTTTAATCTGTGGAAATCTTTTCAACTTTGGATAGCTCATTTTCCCGTGTTGTGTGCATCAATGGCGTATATGGAATTATTTACTGAAATGCAAAATCTCTTTTGCAGGCTACCACAGTGAAACTTTGGGAAATTTCGCATTTTGAAGAGGCCGGAGACATTTCATATGGAGCTCTCTTTTTTTCTTTTCAATTTATTGAGGGAGGATAAGTCTTGATCTATGTTTTTTTTTTGTTGTTGTTAGGGTTTCTATTGAATTTCTTATACTGCAATTTCATTCAACACAAACATGTTGATATAAATCGTTTTGTTGTGATATTGTCGGAGTAGTAAGAATCTCAGATGGCATAAGCTAAGCTCTCATTCCAAACATTTGTCGACTAAAATTCACAAAAAAAAAAAGAAGAAATTTTTATGGAAAAAAAAAGCCAAAAATAATGCATGAACTATTTCACCTTCACAAACCCGAGAAATTTTACAAAGCGGATTGCATTTTTCAAATGTAAGTCGCACCTCTTTCAGAGAAATTTTGTGTTAAAAAACCGATTAAAATGTCGACCGGCGGGGAAGCTGCGCATGGGTCGATCGAAGTGAAACCGGAGAAGCAGAAACAATGGATGAACACTTCTTCTTCGGAGAGTTTTGATGCTCAAAAATCGATTTCAAAGGCGCGTGGGTCCATGGATGTGAAACCGGAGAAGAAGAAGAAAAAAAAAAAGAAAGCTGCAGGCGGGTCGTCGATCGATGCGAAACCGGA
>JAPKLW010001203.1:197742-214354 GCA_026898455.1 Plectranthus barbatus
AAAAAAAAGAAAGCTGCAGGCGGGTCGTCGATCGATGCGAAACCGGAGAAGCAGAAACAGTGGAAGACGAAGAAAGTGGGCGAGGAAGACTTGCAGATCGAGGGCTACTCAATCAAAGGACTGTCGATCGCGGGTCGCGAGACATGCGTGATTCTGCCCTCTCTCAACTTGGCTTTTGACATAGGCAAGTGCCCCGATCGCGCCATTTCGCAGCAGTTCATCTTCATCTCCCACGGCCACATGGACCACATTGCGAGTTCTTTCTCTATCATCTATCATTTGATTGTTGTTCACTTCTGGATTTTCTGTGCAATTTCCAAATTCTTGGGGTTAAACTGTGCTGCAGTTGTTTTGCTTACTTCAGTCTAAATTTGGATAAACAATTGCAAGAGCCAGAAGATTGTTTGAAGCTTTAGCATTACTCATCATTTCTCATAAAACAAGATTATTTTGGTTCTGGATTCTTGTTGATCATATGCGTTATAATTCATTACCACTTCTGATTGTTGTAGGGAGGATTGCCTATGTATGTAGCTACTCGTGGCTTTCAAAAAATGGCACCACCAACTATCATTGTGCCAAAAGTTCTCATGGAAAATGTGGAAAAGATTTTTGAAGCACACAGGGCCATGGATCATTCCGAGCTTCCACATAAGTTGGTTGGTCTGGATGTGGGTACGAAGCAGTGCCTAATCGTGTTTATTCCTTTCTGCTGAATCTAACTTAGCATTGTTTTGTAGGAGAAGAGATTATTATAAGGAAGGACTTAAAAGTTAGAGCTTTCAAAACTTATCATGTTATTCCAAGCCAGGTTATCTTCAAGATTTTCTGGTGCTCTGTTTTTTTTTTTATGGTTTGTAATGCTCTAATCAGGGGATTGATTGACTTTGTTTGTTCTGTTCACAGGGATACATAGTTTATTCTGTGACACATAGACTCAAGCAGGAGTACATTGGTCTACCTGGAGGTAAGTTAGGTTTCCTGAGGCGGTCAGGTGTTGAGGTACGTAGCACAATTCTTGTGACTTTCTTTAACTTATTTGTATAAAACTCTTGTTTCATCTCTTGAATATACTTTATCAATTCTTACATCTAAAGTGAACGAAATTTGGTTTTATGTCACTTGATTATGTTCTTGTTATTGAAGACTTGAAGTTTCTGCATCATGGATTTTCATATCTTGATATTCATGTTTCAATTGTTAGTTTGTCTTATTTCAGTTTGAAATTTGGCCTGGCTACTTTAGCTCTTCTTTTTTTTTTAAGAAGGCTAATTTAGCTCTAAAGATAATATATCATGGCGACTGACGAAGTTTTGGGCTGTCTTTCCATGGGTGTTTTAATAGTTGCATCAAGAATATGTGCTTAGTTTTCTGATATTTGAATGTGAAAAAGAATTTGTTAAATAATCAATTTGTTTTTGGAAAATGATGCTCTGTGCTTGATGTATGGGTATAATGCTGTTTAATTTAATTGTATTTTCATTTACATCATTGGTTGGTTTGGTTAAATTCTTCTATTAAAAGAGGTGTGGCTATCTTTCTGAAGAGTTAAATGGGTCTAAACTTGCATTTCCAGACTATGATCACCAATCCATATGCCTTCTCTGTCCAGATGCTGTTATCTTGATTTTTTGATTCAAAAAGGCTGAGTAAGCAAATAATTATTGCCGAAACATCAAAATGGCTGAGTTAGCTAATAATTATTGCTGAAACATCAAAAAGGCTTCAACTTCTTTTGCTGAAAATTTGGAGTGTTCATATTTCTGCTGTAAACTTTACTAATTGGCAGATTACAGACGCCTATACAACACCTGAAATTGCATTTACTGGAGACACAATGTCAGACTTCATTACTGATGCAGACAATGCTGATGTTTTGAGGGCAAAGATTCTCATTATGGAGGTATAATGGTAACCACAATCTTTGTTTCTAACCAGTTCATGCAAGTTTGAGGGTCACTGAATAATTCTCATCTGCAGTTTTACTCCTGCATAGTCAATCCCCTGCCAATATCTTCTTTTCTTTAACAACCAAGGTGATACATTACTAGGTGTTCAGTTTATAGTTTATGCCAGACTTTGGTGTGAATTACGGGGCGACAACAGAGCAATTAACTGATTAGGATGGAAATTTGAAAGAATCATTATTAGACATGTTATAGGCATATGATATTTATGTGTAATGACATCAAGATAGCATTTTGTTGAGAACTTGTTAATACATGGATGGTTATATGATGATGAGGGGCATACTACATTTGATAATTACTGAAGAGGGTTTTGTCCCCTTGGAATATATCGATGATAGCTAAGAGTTAGCATGTTTCGACTGAACTGTAAACAAGAGGAAGAAGGATTGAACTTATGAAAAGAGTCTTGGTCTACCCAAGCCAGCCTCTTATTTGCTGTTTGAGCTTAACATTTTTTAATGTTAGAAATTTTCAATTGGTTTACATATGCGAAAAATTCATGACAGCTAACTTATAGCTATAGAAAGTGAATGAACCCGACTGTACATTTAGGTCATCAACGGTGTTTTGCTAGATGCGTTGGAACCTGTCAGAATAATGAAACACATTGAACTATGAGATTGTTGGTGTTCTCGATATAAATTTACTTGGTGTGTGCATTTTATTGAAGTTATGTTCAGTTTTTTTTTCTATTTTGGTTCAATGGTAAAAAAGCATGGTAAATAATAATCTCCAAAATCTTAGAGCATACAGAAGTTGCTAAAGTTACTTATTTATTGTCAAATTGCTACTCCCTCCGTTCCATTTTAATAGTCTTGTTTCTAAAAATGGTAACATTTTCACACTCAACAATAAAATATTAATTCCACTCAACTCATTCTACACTCACATGCCTTAGTTATTGTGTCAAAAAGCAAACCAGACTATTAATGCGGGACGGAGGGAGTATTTGTTTCGGGCTTGTCATCTAGGGCATATTTCAAATTTAAGCTTAATTATTCATGAATAATGTACTGATTTGATCCCTGTCATCAGAGCACGTACATAGAGAGTTCATTCACAGTGGAGGATGCAAGAGTTTATGGACACACTCATCTGTCCGAGGTGAATAATGCAATGCCCCCTTCATTTTTCTGCTTCCCATATCCAATATTACCAGATGCTGTTTGTCTGAATTATTGCACTGCCAGATAATTAGTAATGCAGATAGATTTCAGAACAAAGCTATTCTTCTTATTCACTTTTCACGGCGGTATCAGTTAGAAGTAAGTCATTTTCCCTCTCTTCTTCACTGTATCCGTATCACCATTTTATTCACTTTCTGAGAAGGCATCTTCATACTACAATTCACTTATTTTGCTCCATTTAAGCAATTGAAGTGTGTGTATCAGGTGATTGAGAATGCTGTTTCTGCGTTGCCGCCTCCTCTGGGCGGGCGAGTTTTCGCCCTCACAAATGGTTTTCAGTAAAACTGTTCCTCTCTTCCTGTGATATATGTTCCCAGCTCAGCTCTGCTTCCATATAGGCAAAGTGTTGTTGTTTGTGGATAAATTAAATTATGCGGAGGCTATGGTGTTAGCCAGAAATAAATATGTATATTAAGGGTATTGGATCATCTCCACCAAACTCTATATTAAGGCTCTAGTAGTATGCCAATGTATTATTTGGATATTTTTGTTCTCAAATATTTGGGATTATTTAGCTTTTTGTTGTAAATTGACCCCAGTAAAGTTTTTCAAATATTCCATATATAAAGATTTTCAAACATATCATTCATTCTCTTATCTATATATTCTATTTAATGGAGTATATTATAATGGAAACGAAAAACACTGTTGCTTGGGCGGTAAATTACCCGGACATTTACCATTCCCATGCATCAAATATTGTCATCACTCATCAGTTTAATCAAATTTTACCCATTTTTTTTCCAAAAATTTTCATTAATTTGAATACAGACACTCCACGTGTTTACAGTGTTTCTATAAAAGCTTCAATCCAAACTTTTTAGTTATAAATAGACTAGTGTTTCTATAAAAACTCGAATCCATAACTTTTCAGTTATAAATAGAGTGTTTTAAAAAATGCAATATCTTAGAAATTCAATAATATTGCTGAATTTCTAATCATTTCAAAATTATTTTCAAATTCAAATAATGAATAGGTTTAACTTGTAAATAATTTTTTTTTCCTTTCGACGCAGCTATCTTACAATCCAATTTTTTAAAAAAAATAAATTAATTCAACTATCATAAGTTTTATTTATTTTTAAAATATATACATTCATTTTAACCACGCACATTACTCACATTCCAGATGTCCCAGGAGCACAATTCACTCCCACACTCAAATATCATCGGAGAAGCTCGAATCTCTCAATCATAAACAAAATATTTTAACCACTACACTCCGATCGCATGAACAACTATCACAAGTTAACTATCGGCCAACTTGATGGTAATTAACTACTCCCTCCGTTCCTCTAGAATTGTTCCCATGGGATTGAACACAATAACTAATGTGAGTAGAAATAAGGAAATTAATATTTTACTAGTGAGTGTGCATTAATTTTTCTATTTTAGATAAGGGATAAATAAATGGAACGGACGAAAAAGGAAAAATGGACAATTGAAGTGCAATGGAAAAATATATCTTAAACGCTAATAACGACAAATGAAGTGCTACTTAACATTTTAGACATGGCAAAAACTTGCGTTAGACAGGCCTAAACGGTTTAGGCGGGTTTTATCCTACCCAAATGGGTTCACCCATCCCAAATAGGGTATATTATATGGGTTTGGGCTTGGGTTAATGGATAAAACCCGCCTAAATCTTGGGTTAATGGATAAAACCAGCCTAAATCGTTTAGGTCTGCCTAACCCAAGACCTTCCCTTTTAGATATTAAATAATACCTATACAACTATAAATTAACAACTCGTGACTCTATTCCTAAAAACTTACAAGGTTGACTATTGACTAAATTGATGATAATTAACTATATCTAAAATATCAAGTAACAACTAATGAAGTGTTACTTAAATTAAAATATAAAATTGAACAATAGTAAAGTCAACGCTAATTAACACTAACTATTTTGTAACAATTACTTAAATACTACTTAGCTAATTACATACAAATAATAAATTAGTACTCATGTTTTTTTAGTGTGAGACATTAGAACTACTGTTAAATAAGATAGAATAATACATAATATAATGTTAAATATGATATTCATTTGTGTTGAGAAAGATATTGCATGTGTAAATTTAGATAGTTTTTTTTAAATAAGTATACATTAATCTTAAACACACTCACACACCGAGATGTCTCCCTGGAAGCTCGAATCTGTGACCTCTCAGTCACAGCCAAGGTGCTTTAACTATAAATTTAGATAGTTAAATACATTATATGAATCTCTTATTAAAGATTATAAAATAGCCTTAAATTGATAAGTAATATAAGAAAAACAAAATTGTACTTTAAGTAGTCTAAAATTTAGGTGTAATTACAGAATCTAAAATAATGGAAGAGAGGGAGAGCAACAAGGGTTAGACTTGGTTAATTACTAAATTAACCTTTTAATGGCTTTAAACAACTGATTTAATGCTTATAGAAATTAATGGCAACCCTAGATTCATAGAAAATGGAAAATTAGCAGGGGTAAGCAATCAGCAGTTCTGTTAGAAAATCGAACCGAACTCGTAAACCCGATTTTATTTATAAATTCAATTTGAACCGCCAGAATGAAAATATGAAAACCAAACAGAAACATCGATTTCGGTGTTAAACGATAATTCCAACATTCTTTCATGAAATTGCTAAACTAAACAGTTCTATGCTATAAAGAAAAAAAAAATCACAATCCACAAATATAATACTCCCTCCGTCCCATTGAAGTAGTCCCACTTTCCTTTTTTGTTTGTCCCATAGAATAGTCTCATTTTCCTAAAATGGCAACCTTTTTCACACTCACCAATAAAATATTAATTTCACTACACTCACAACTCTTAATTCCCGTGCCGAAAAGAAAAGGGACTACTTCACCGGGACGGAGGGAGTACATAAATGTAATAAAAATAAAAACCCATAATCCACAATTTAAGTTTTAAAATTTGATTGATTAATTGAATATATAATTATAAGGCCGTGGAATTCAAATCGAACCAAACCGATAACACAAACTTTTTTCTAAAAACCAACTCGAACCAAAATTGAATATGTTTTCAACTTGTTCAGACCGCTCGAAACCCAACGATTCAGTTTGGTTTTTAATTTTCGGTTCAATTTCGCGGACCCCTAACAATAAAGATTGGCTTTAGAGTTGTCAACTGGAGCGTTCCGGCCAAGCCCGACCCGAGCACGGGTAAGCCAACCAAGTATGTGGCCCGGTCCGGGACCACTAGTGAGATGGGGCGTGCCGAGCCGGTCCAATTTCTATTTTTTTGGCCCAGCACAACCCAGGACCACTATAAAATGGGCTTGGATCGGGCCTGGGCTGGGTTTCGGGTGGAATTAATAATTTATTGGTAAGTTTGAAAAAAATTTACTATTTTAGGAAATGAGACTAATAAATAGGACATCCTAAAAAGGAAAGTGAGACTAATAAATTGGGACTGAGGGAGTATTATTTTTATTTTTTATTCATTTTTAAAATAATTCTTTAGGAGTATTTGTAATTTTTCTTTAAAGAAACGTTATTCAATTTGGATAGATTTAATTGTGAACACTTAAAATTATTTATTTAGTAGTTAGAATAATAGAAAGAATTAAAATATCTAGTATAAAGTAATAAAAACTAACTAAAAATTGAGATAGGTCTGAACCGGATTGTACATGGGTTTGAGATGGGTCGATCCTGGGCCTGAGTTGGTCCTGGCCGGGCTGGTCTCGTGCCCAAATAGGTCCGGGCCTGGACTTAAAAAAGGCCCAATATGAGCCCATCATTCACACCTATGCTCGACCCACCAAACTCATTTGATTTGTGGCCCGTTCATAGCCAGACTTCATTTATGCCGGCCCAGTTGACAACTCTAATTAGTGTCTAGCTTTCTCACTTGGAACAGTTTTTATATAACTCATTCTATATATATAAAATAAAAATAGACCTAGCAATTAGATCTATTTGTATAGACCATAATATGAAAAAAAATTCAACTAAAATGAGAGCAGCCAAAATAGGATGAGATTGAAGGCCTACTTTGTGTATATAAATTCTCCATGCTTATCATAACCTTTTCATACCAATAAAAACACACACACATGGCTGCTGGTACAACTGGGCGTTTCATGGACATTGAGCCCATGACTCTCTCTCTCTCATCCCCAACTGCCATCGCCAGGCAATCACTCCATCTCCCCAGTCACGTAAGACTCTCACCGATCTTTCATTTGTCTTTTTTTTTTTTTTTTTTAAAAAAATTTACATTTAAAAAAAAAAAAAAAAAGTACAAACCATTAAAGCCATGACCACATAATATGTGGATACATTTTCCGACAGAAATATCAACAGCTGAGTTCCTTGTCTATGAATGGGTGTGGAGGTGATCCAAGAGCCCCTCTCGGCGTCGTTGAAACACGGACATTCGCCCCCGCCCCCACGCCCGCTGCGGCCACTGACCGTCTCAACTCCGCCGTCTACGACCTCAAGACGAGCTCTGCCCCGACGCCCCACTCCGGGGTCATTCGGATTGAGGTGCATGACTTCTTTTTCAGAATTCAAATTTCCCACGTTAATTAATTTTGGGATTCATGAACTAGCATGCAAAATCTTGGGGAAGAATTAAAAACTTTGTGGGTATTTGCCACGTGGTTGGTTGTGAGAGGATAGTCCATTGGCCAATCTTGATCCTTATCACGTTGGAGAATCAAGATTATGGGATTGGTCGAATTATGCATGATCAACATATATACTAGTGAAAATCATTTTTCTTAAAAAGGACAAAATGCAATAT
The DNA here is from genome assembly GCA_026898455.1 of Plectranthus barbatus. NCBI lineage: Eukaryota > Viridiplantae > Streptophyta > Magnoliopsida > Lamiales > Lamiaceae > Plectranthus > Plectranthus barbatus. Next base: position 205,665 of record JAPKLW010001203.1, read on the forward strand.
TTGGTAAAAAAAAAAAATTGTTTTCCTTTTTCGAGAAAGATTGAAAAAGGTATATATGATCATCTCACAATAAAGGGATAAGATTTAAGTATCTTGGAGAAAACAGCCTTTTCTAAAATTTAAGTCGTATGCATCATACATTTGATTATATATATATATATATATATACACGAATATTCTTTGCTTATAGCCATGCAAAGGTTCTTATAAGAGAGTATTAATGTTTTTGGTCGAAGATATTTTTTTTGAAGTATAAATGGATGAATATCAGAAAATAACTACGTACCGACCTACTTTAGGTTTTAGTTGCAAGAATTGAAATTCATAGGCACTACTTACCAAAGCTAACACCTATATAATTATATTTAATTTGTAGGAACTTCAGATATGGTGTTAATAAACTAGTAACAGCTATTCAATAATATTCAAACGTGTAATTACAATATAGTTTTAAAAAGTCACACTTATGATTTTATTTGTCATGTTATATTCATTCTTATAAAATCGGCTTAGAAAATGATATATATATATATATATATATATATATATATATAACTATAGAGGAAGGATCATATAAAAAAAATTTCCCTGTAAGAAAAAAGAATAAATCATGTCCATTAGATCTAAAAAAATCAATTGTTGATATTTAATCAAGCAACAATTAAAACGCAATCAAGCAACAACTAAAGCACAATCAAGCAACAACCTGAATACAATCAAACAATATCGTTAATGCAATCAAGTATCTTTCTCATTTTATCACGTTAAGGTTTTTCTCACTGAATTCGCTCCCTATATATAAATATATATATATATATATTTACCGTTATAGGTGGTAATCAATATTGTGAGCCTCATTGTTGTAATTCAGTTAGCTCTAAATCTCTAATACCATGCTAGAATGCGTTCAGTCTTATAAAATCGGCCACCAACGAGAATTCATACTAATATACAATAAAGTGGTTTACATCATTCTAATTCATCAATGTAGGATATTTAATATAATTATTTTTTCCTTTTGCAATTGCAATACCCCTAATTTCTGAGGTGAGTATTTTTTTTAAATGTCCAAATTTAGTTTCAAATATTTACCAATTAATATTTTCATAATAAATCATATTTAAAATTTTAGTTTTTGGTATATACATGAAAATAAACTCAAATATATGGAAATATCTTAACAAAAAATTATGGGCGTACAAATTAAAAAAATTGTTAACTATAAATGTAGTAAAAGTTGTGTAGTTAACGATAAGAGCATCCACTACCATAACAAACATTGCTACCTCCACATGTGTGCCACATCAGCAACTACCTCTACTTTAAATTATTTCAAATTTTATTTCATTATCATACTACCTTACTTTTAACTATTTATAGGTCCCACGTGTTATATATATATATATTAATATAATCAAATCAATTAATTCATTTGAGTAAATAATACTTACAAAATTAATAACTTGTTGGCCATCATATCAAATATAATTAAAATTTAGATTTGATAACAATGATAAAACAAAAATTATTTTCGTAAAAATTGATTAGATTTATATCTAATACACGTCAGCCTAGTTAGATGCGAATAATTTATTAATTGCTAGAAATGACAAATATTGTCTACTACTTCCACATCAAAAAATAATATCAGAACTATGAATGTTAAATATAATAAGGCCTAATATTATAAATTTAACATATAGGGGTAGATTTTTCTATATTTGTTAGGGGTCTCCTTGATTCCTTTTTATGAAAGGGTTTTGACAATTGACTTTTCCCATTTTGAAAATTTCTGATAAGATGGGTTAGGTAGTTTCTATGTATTTATTGATTTTGTTTTTTCTTTTTGATTTGGTGTCTAGACGTTGTTTAGGTGGCTATTCCGCAAAAAAATATCTTTCTTATAGAAACTTAGGGGGCGTTTGGTTTAACTGTCAGGAATCACTATGGGTATGGATTTGATAGTAGAGGGAATGTGTATGAGTTTGATTTTTGGGAATCATTCCCAATTCTGATGTTTGGTTTACTAGATAAGTTTTGGAATCATTTTTCAATTCTGATGATTTATTTTTTAAGTTTATAGGTTTATAATATAATTAAATTGTTATACAAATAATAATTAATTTAACAATAAAAATAACAAAATAAAATCATATTAAAACAAATAAATAATCTATTTATCTTATTATTTGTTTTATAAAATATAAAATTAAGATAAAAAATAAATGATTGATTTTATAATAATAATAATATAATTATAATAACATATAATACTATAAATAATATAATTATGAAAAACATTAAAAAAAGAAAAAAGAAAAAGTAAATAAATCAGAAAATAATTATAAATAAAATGAAATAAAAATAAGAAATAAATGATTAATTTAATAATAAAAAATTAAGAAAATATAATCATATTAAAATAAATAAATAATATATTTATTATATTAATAATATTATTATATTAATATATTAAAAAGAATAATATATAATATTATAAAATAATATAATTATCAAAATATTTTAGATTCATATTATAAAAATAAATAAATAAGAAAATAATTATAAAATAATATGAAATAAATAATTTTGGTAATAATATATGGGAATGAAAATGAAAACCCACCATTTTGGAGGGTTTTGGTGATTCCCAAGTATTTGGGAATCATTCCCATATTTTCATTCCCATACCCTTTAACCAAACAGTGGGTTTCGGAATCATTTCATTCCCTCATTCCGAAACCCACAAACCAAACGCCCCTTTAATATATATGTATACATGAAAAGAAAATTGTAAAATATAAAAAAAATTTAATAATAACAAACACAATTAAAAAAATGAAAAACCTGAATTAATACTTCAAATATCTAATACAGTAACAAACTTGAAGCGAAAATCTAGAGTGTAAGTATGAATATTATTTTGAGTCACATCAAAAACAAATACTAAGTTTTAAGATTTTTGGTTTAATATGAATGTTTTAATATTTGAATTATGTGAAAAAAGAATTGTAAAATAATTAATTGCTTAGAAACCACTAAGGTGCTGCCCTAGTTATCTAGATGCTTGACTTCCTCGAGTTCCCCACTAATATCTAGCAAATTTTACAATATTAATGGGTGTGATTAAGGTTTCGAAAATGTGTAATATGTATGCTTGAAAAGAGATCAAAATGGACAGGGTTTGATTTAATTTTCAATTAGTATGTTGAGTCATTGTTTTTTATTCGAAGGCTTTTTTTTTTAATCAAAATAGAAATATATTAATAAACTTCACCACTTACAATAGAGACTAACCATCATTCGCCCAAAATTTTGGTTCATCAATATATGTATTAAAACTAACTAAAACTATGAGCTACTTTATTCGCATCTCTAAACATGTGATTTATATCAATAATAAATTTTTCCTTTAACCTAATAATCGTATTTACCATGTCTTCTGAAAGCCAGTGGCGGATCCAGAAAATTTCGGTGAGGGGGGCTGAAATTTTTTTTTTGCCTTCACTAGACTTCAACCCTTCGTATCATATTTTTTTCTAATTTTCATCCTTTTTTTCTTCTTTACGAAGGGGGCTAATTCAAAAAATCCCGAATCACGCCTCTATAAAAACGAAAAAAAATTCCGGCTAGGGGGGGCTGGAGCCCCCCGAAGCCCAAGTGTAGATCCGCCTGTGCTGAAAGGTATGGAGATTTTCCATCAGCATCCCTCAACATTTGTACAATATTAAATATTAGTATTTACTAAATTTCTTCGAAGAAGTAAAATATCATTCTGAGTTAATAATGTAAATTGGGTAATAATTTATATATTTAATTTTGTGGTTGGTTTCTTTGGCCAACTGATTTGGAAATATGCCTACTTTTTTATGTCAGGAAGAATGATTTTTTATGAAAGAGCAATATGTTTATCTGCTATTATATAAGAGTATCAACTCTAAATGAAAAAAAAAAAAAATTAACTTTTTTTTTAAAAAGCATGTTGATTGATTTGTGCAATATTTTTACTTTATGTAGAGGTACATGAGATTGATAGAATTTGAGTTCATAATTTCTTAATCATAAATCGATTTCGAAAGTGGATCTTATGCTCTGTATATAAGTATATAAATTATTTATATAAATAGTGTTCGAATAAAGTCTAACATTTAAACAGTTTATAAACAGTAATTAATTGACAAATTAATTTCTTATTCTAAAAATTATAATATATAAATATTATTAAATGAAAAATAAAGTATATAAATCTTAATTATTTCTTTAAGATAAAAACTTATGTAGGACCATCTGAAGTGAGACGTGTGCATTCTGAGTGCATTTGGAATGTGCTCGGTGTATAAACGATTCCGATAGGAATGTATATTGTGAACAAGATCTTTTTTACATTGAGGTCTTTTGAAATCAAATGATGATTTGTAAATGACTTATGCCAAAATCAATCTATTTAGTGTAAAATTAATTCATAATGAAATGTATATTTCAAATGGAAAGTGCTCAATCTAAATTAAATTCTAATAATATGTTTCACAACAAACCTACTTTAAAAAAGAGAACATATATATTGAAATGAGGGAACCAAATCCACCTAGTAAGCTAATGTTTATATACTTTATATTAGTAGATTTTGTAGTTATTCCCATTCATTAGTTTTATTTCCTAAAATGACAATTTTTTTTATACTTATCAATAAAATATTAATAAATAAAAAAATAATATAAATGAATTTTTGTAGTCTTAAAATAATGAAAAAAATTAATGGAAGCATGATGATGTGATGGGTATGCGAAGGTACCCATCCAGCAGCAGATAGGTGCCCTTGAATGGCTGCGTTGCCAGACCCACTCCCTTCTTCCTCGCTGTTACTTTTCCGCCAGAGATCCCGCCCTCATTGATCACGCTAATGGCAACGGTTTCGCTTCTTCCCACGCCCATCATTCTCAACACAAACTGCTCACTGTCGCCGGCCTTGGATCGGCTGTCTCCTTCCGCCATCTCCGTCCCTTCTCTTTCGATGATTGGCATTCCATTAAAAGGTATTTCTATTATCGCTTCCCACTAAATTTAAGCTTTTTGTTTATCTATTTTCCAGTTTTCAGTGAGAAATTGATAATGATTCCAATAAATTTGGATACTGTTATTCCTTTGCAGCCGCGTTGTCTCTGGAAATCGATTGTGAGCCTGCTGATAGACATTTTGCTGCTTTTTTATTTAAATTCTATGGAAAGTTTTGGTATTTGCTAGGAAATTGATGTTCTTGCTGATTGCGGGCTACATGTATTTGAATAAAGGCCTAATCTTGATTCAAATATTATATACTCGAGTTTAGCATTTGAGTTATAGGTTTGCTCAACAATAAATGAATAACTTTAGGTTGCATTTGGACTGAAGTATTAGCAGAATGGATATCTAATGACTTCATATACTTTGTAGCCTTTAAAAGGGCTGTAAAATTAGCTTTAAGTGGGGGTTTGTGAGTACTTGAATTCCATTGTAACATGAAACTATTCGGCAATGCAATATTATTTTTTCTATAGCGGATTTGAAATCTTTAGGTCTTTATGCTATTAGTTCTAATACATCCACAAATGAGACATTGGTATTCTGAGAAGCCGATTCCAAGCAAAAATGATGAAGACGATACGGATCTTATTTTAATTAATACCTATCATGTGTATGAACAAGCATATTAACTTATTATAAAACATTCTAAATCATTTGCTTGATCAGATTAACCACTTAACTTCAATATTCGTTATATCTAAAACTGATTACAATCTAGTTGAATAGTTGAGTGCTTATATTGAAAACAATTTTTTCGTTGCAATGCTATCATACACCTTCGGATTCTGATCTTGCTTTTATCTTAACCTAGGTTCTTGTCCAAAAAGTGTCCATTGATTCGTGCTTATGGTGCAATCCGGTTTGATGCAAGGGCTAATATAGCTCCTGAGTGGGAGGGTTTCGGTTCTTTCTATTTTATGGTACCTCAGGTAATTAACTTTTTTTTTTGTAAAATGAAACTTTAATTTGGAAGTTTTGAGTAGCAAAAGCATCCTTTTGTTTTTTGAAGAAATGACATACTATTGGGCACCACCAATTGCAGGTTGAGTTTAATGAGTTTGAAGGAAGTTCAATGATTGCAGCAACTGTTGCATGGGACAATCACCTGTCACGAACATATGGTGAAGCTATTGCTGCACTTGAGTCTACAATGTGGCAGGTTTGACTTAAGGTTTGTCACTCTATTAATGAACCTTACTTGGTTAAAGTATAACTTGTGATTTTTTGGTACAGGTTTCTTCACTTGCTCAGAGAGTGAATGGCAGCAGTCATCATGCTGCTATGATCCACCTGACTCATGTTCCCAACAAAACTTCCTGGGATTCTGCTGTTAAGCGAGCTTTGGACTTGATAAATAGGAAAAACTCATCGCTTGTTAAGGTTGCAAGTCAATGACGAGCTAGCATTCTTTTAATCTAAAGAGTTTAAGAGTGTATTTGTGGTTACTATCAACTGGCTATCATGGTTAAATGATAATGAATTTGTCAAATTCCAATGTAATTTTTGTTTTTCTAGAGGATACTTGTTCCTTTTTGTTGGCATTTTCTTTAGTGGTCATTCATATTTTCGACTTAGTTCTGTGTGTTTGGTCTGCTAAATACAGGTTGTCTTGGCACGTAGTAGCCAAGTACTGACCACAGTAGAGATTGACCCTTTGGAGTGGCTGACAAGTTTGCAGGTTTTTTACTTTTCTATGCTTCAGATTTTTTTCCTGGCAAACAATATGTAGATACAATAGGACCAGTGTTATTTGCTATAATCCTCAATACTTATAGGTTGAAGGGGTCAATGCCTATCAGTTCTGTTTTCAGCCTCCTGAATCACCGGCATTCATTGGAAATACTGTGAGTTATTCTTGCATTTCTGGTTGTCTTTGACAATGCTAGTGGTTAGCTATTCATGAAAAATGTATTTATGTCAAGATTCAATTGTTCATATCTGAAGTTGCATCCAACAGCCTGCATGGTATGATTTTAGATCAAGTTATCAACTAATGAATGCTTTAATGTTAGGAAAGCACAGTATCTGAAGTTTTCCCTCGAATTTTCTGGGCCACTGAACATATAAATCTTCTATCTTACCATGATTTGTTTTTATGAAAACTCATCAATAGCCGGAGCGACTATTCTATCGAAACCGGCTTAACATCTTCAGTGAGGCTTTGGCTGGAACACGAGCTCGAGGTGGAACTGAGTCTCTAGATTTACAGATCGGACAAGATTTACTTTCAAGGTTACTCTTCCATTCTAGCCTTAAAATTAAAACAAGCCGAACTTCTCATGTTACTTTGAAGCTTTGAGTTTCTTGAACTTCCACTCGCAGCATAATTAGTAGCATTTTCCTCCTTTGAATCTTTCTGCATCCTGCAGTGCTAAAGATCACCATGAGTTTGCTGTAGTAAGAGAAAGAATAAGAACGAAGCTAGAGGCAAGTAAAACTATATATTTTGCTGGTCTTAGCTATGTATATTTCATCATGCCTTATGGTGTATCTTTTTCAGAGCGTATGTTCCAGCACAGTTGTTAAACCAAGCAAGGTTCTTCGTAAACTTCCCCGTGTTCAACATCTTTATGCTAAACTGACAGGCACACTGCAGAGAGAAGATGATGAGGTATTATTATTTCAAGTTCAATTTTTCCTGGTTCAGGTCTTGAATCATTATCGAGAAATTCAAAATATATTGTATCTCTCTCTATCAATGCTTATAGTCACGCGGCTTGAATTTGTCCACTTATCTAAGCCTGACTTTGGGGTGTTTTTTTGAAACTATTTAAGTTGAAGAAACAGCTAATTAATAGCATGCATGGTTTAGTTGACGGAAAATATCTACCTTTAATGGGATAATTTACCTGTTTTTTCAGTTTAAGATTTTGTCTTCGCTGCATCCAACTCCGGCTGTTTGTGGGCTTCCTATGGAAGAGGCACGGATGTTGATCTCTGAAACTGGTAAAAGCTTATTCCCTCATATTTTTCAGTAATCTTAACATTATTGTTCCTCTTCATTTCGAGAGTATTTGATTATGCAGAAATGTTTGATAGAGGAATGTATGCTGGCCCTGTTGGGTGGTTTGGTGGTGCAGAGAGTGAATTTGCTGTAGGAATACGTTCAGCTTTGGTTGGAAAGGTTAGAATCTTAGCATCTCTTGTTAGCCATACACAATCCTAGGTGTTTTCGATATATCAAATAAGAAGCAACTGGAATGAAGATGATCTTGGGGTTACTAAACAAATCATATGCTTGTTTGAAAAGGGTTGTGGAGCAATACTATATGCTGGAACCGGGATTGTTGAAGGAAGCAATGCCGCCATGGAATGGCAGGAACTGGAGCTGAAGACTTCACAGGTGTGAACCTTGGACAGCATGCAATTTATACATTGAAGCCTGCTGGTCATCTTGTTTTTTTTGTTTCTTGTGCTGCAGTTCACCAAACTGATGAAACTTGAGGCACCTCTCTCCTATCGATGAGTGACACAGCTCATCTCTAACTTCTATAGGTCAGTGCTTTTCATTCTCTGCAACATTTTTGGTGACAGACAGGCGCCCTTGAATGGTAAATTCATTCTTGTCATGAAAATAAGGTCCATTTTTTTCTATATAGGTAAGCAATTATTCCATCAACTGTATATAA
>JAPKLW010001203.1:214454-243321 GCA_026898455.1 Plectranthus barbatus
GAGAGAGAACATCATTCAATTCCTCTTGATGTAGCAGTAACACAAGGATGATGTAACTTACAATAAGCAATCTTTCATGTTTCTGCTATTTTGCTGCTTCCTACTGCATATTCTGTTTTATTTATTTATTATTATTATTTTTAAAATGGCCTATCTTTTGCCCACCAAACAAAATTGCTGTATTATTTTGCAATCCCAAGTTTTTTGGTTTCTTATATTGTGCAAAACATAAAAGCTCACCTACCTAATGTTGAGTCGTTGACATGTGCCGGTGCTATTGTGCTAATGTGCCAATGAGTGATGTGATAATAATTATTAAAATTGATCCTACCATCAATGTTATATTGTTCTATCAGCCCGTGTGCGTATTAATATGTATTCACGATGGCTAGACAAGTACTCCCTCCGTCCCTTGACATTAGTCCCATTTGTTTTTGGCACAATTATCAATGTTTGTGAGTGTAGTGGAGTTAATATTTTATTGGTGTGAAGAGATTTTTTTCCATTTTAGGAAATGAGACTAATTCCACGGAACAAACGAAAATGGAAAATGAGACTAATGCCAAGGGACGGAGGGAGTATTTATGTTGTACTAAAATCATCATTTTGGTGTGATAGTTCCTTTTGAAATCTCAAGAGTTAATGGATAAAAATACGACTATACATCTTCGACCGTGTGACACGTTCTGTGCCTGCATTTGCTTACTACAATACACAATGTATTTTTTTTTCCATATATTTTTATATATAAATGTTCCATATTAAATCGATCATAAAAGAGAAGTTATCAAATATCAATATAATTGATGCCTCACTCTATATGCAAATTAATATTTGCTTAAATGGCGGTTTAATATCCATGTAATTCTACCGAATAGTGATATACTGAACTTTGATTATAATAAATTTAAAATTATAATTAATCCATTGAAAAAGAGCAAAAACAAACTATTCATCTAGTTTATAAGGGACATTATCTCATGCAAAAGTCGGTCATCTAAGTAATTCCCTCTAAATTTAAGAATTATAGCACTTCATGCAGAGAAAGTCAGATTTCAGCAAAACTGAACTTAAAAGTTGTAAATAAATGGATTATAATAATAAATGAGAATGGAAATGGTTATAGGGTAACTTTTGGATTAGATTCTTGAATGAGAAAGACAAGTAAAGAATAAGTGTGTGTTGAAGGAAAGTTTGGAACAAATAGATAATTTATAAATAAAGGGAAACAAATTTATTGTTGGGGGTTGCATGAAAAATGGATCCTAGAAATATGAAATTTGAGTATGTACTGCCTTCCTCCTGGTGGACTGAGACGCCTGATTCCCACTGTTTGCTCATTGATGTACCAGGTACCCCTATAAATTAATTGTTTTTATAACTTTTTTTAAATGCCAAAACAATAAAATATCCAATATTATGAATATATCTCACAAAAATATCCAAAACTACAGTATGGGGATTTGTTTACTCGGACATCGATACAATTATTGTTATGATAATGATGAGATCATTACCAAAAATGTATATTAAATGTAATTCACTGTAAAAATATAATTTATGAATCGGGTAGCAATTGGGTCAAACTCAATTCGAGTCAGAACCGATTGGAATCGGGTAAGAAATTTGGTCGATAAGTAGGTCGGTATCGAAATTGGGTCTATTTTAATTATTTAACTGAAATTCATATTTCTATGCACATTTTGAAAAGCATGTCGGAACCAGTCAAGAAACAAGATAGGAATCTACATTTCAAAAATTATTAAAATCATATAAAGTATTAAAACATAATTAAAAATTAATTTTTTTGAAAAAGGACGATTGACATCTTGAATGTGACAGAAAATTGTACTTCTAAATTTTTTGTAATGCGTTTATATAAGTGGAGATTTAGATTTTTGTTACGTGTATTAACTGAAATAGGTATTTCGTAAATTTTCTCTTCTTTTTTAATCTCTCCCCGATCGGTTGCGGATCTAAAATGTTTTTGTTAGGAGGTTTTATTAGATTTTTACAAAACAAAAAGAAAATAATAGATATAAATATAAAAATTCTTGGCTTCTTCTCTTCATCCTCAACACCCTCCTACTCTTTCTTTTTTAACCATATTTTCTTCTTCACAACATGCTGATAAATGGAATTAATTCATAAAAATATTGAATCATTACATTATACATTTTGAAAAAAAAAAATTCGATTTAGAGGGACTAGAGCCTCCCTAGTCCCTAGCTTGCATATAGATCCGCCAATGCTTTACATTATATCTTTTTATTCTTTTGGGATGTCGATATTTCTATATTTAATATTACATCTTATAAATTTTACTGATGCTTGTGAATGGTTTTGAAAATAAAAGATAATTAACCAGTGAAATATAAGAATATTATATGCAATATTAAAATATTATTAAATGGTAATGAATTAATACTGAAAATATAACACTTTTTAATTTTAATTAAATAAAGTTGATGTTAAAAGCTTATTTGGATATAACTGAATCACATAATTAAAATAAGGGAGTATAATGTAGAAACATTGATTGAATAATCTAATACTTTTATAAAAAAGTGCATTCTTTTATTATACTCAATTTGCATATTATATAAGAAGTTTTCATTTAATTTAACCACAACAATGGTGTAATATAATATATTGTATAGTATAAATGATTTTTTTTAATGTACGACTTCATTTATTATAATGCATAATATATGGTTTGAGCAGTTCATGCATAAATGCTCCCTACTCATCAAGTTAACATATGCAGCTGATGTGACAATAATGTATAAAAAGTATAGTAAATTAAAAAATACTCCCTCCGTCCCGGCTGAATTGTCTCGAGTTGACCGGGCATAATAACCAAGGAGTGTGAGTGTAAAGTAAGTTAGGTGCAATTAATATTTTATTGTTGAGTGTGAAAAAATTGCTTTTCTAAGTAATGAGACAATTGAGGTGGGACGGACGAAAAAGGAAAGTGAGACAATTGAGGTGGGACGGAGGGAGTATACTTAAAATATATTACTAATATTTACTTTATCATCTACATGATACTGTCACATTAGTCGTTCACACATGTTGTGTATCATGAAAGTTGATAGAGTTGTGAAATGCAAGGATTCAAGAAGGAAGAAGTGAGGATCCGAGCTGATAAGCAGGGGCATGTAATAGTGAGTGGAGAGAGGCAGGCCAACGACACCAAGATCCTCCATTTCGAGCAATCTTACATCGTACCCCAAGGCTGTGATATACAGGGCACCTCTGCTGTCCTAGAGGATGACACCTACTATGTAATCATACCCAAGAAAACCAACTCCACACCAACCTCAGACCAACACAGCGTGCCCGACAACAACATCCAAGGAAAGACTGAGAAAGAAAAAGACCCTCGTGGAGTAGATGAGGGTAGTTTCCTAGAGAAGCTGTCAAAGAAACTCAAGAGGAAGAGGTGCCTTGTTTTCACAGCTTTTCTAGCGTTTTCATTAGGACTTCTTGTATCCCACCGTTACCAATCATCTCCACAGGTCTCAATAGATGCTGTCTTTCTTTTTTTTCCATTGTTACAGATTTTACTACATATACATATGTTGTTCTTATTTTTTGACCAGTTTAGCAAAAGTGCCTGATTTCTTACCAGAAGAGAGCCAAGGAGAGAGCAGATGGTGATGATGCATAGAAAGAGAGAGAGAGAGATCTGGAATATCCCATGAAAGAACTAATTAGATGGAGGACTTTTTTATCTTACAAGGATCAGATTCCAAAACAAGCCCACAAACTCGAAAACATGCCAAGTGTGTGTATAAACTGAACTTGAAGCCAGAAAAAGCATCAAAGAATAAATAGCCATTATCTTGATTCTTGACTATGTATGTTTATTATGCTTCATGATGTAGTTGGAATCTAATCACAAAGTGGGACTTCAACTTATGTTAATGCAGTCAGAATGAGGTGATGATTCCATACTAATCACATTCACAAATCAAGTAATTCTCAAGCAAACTACTAATCAATATGGAATACGAACCCGAATGAGTAAAGAAGATGCTTTCTTTGCCTGCAACTTTTGAGAAAAAGAAGGTGCACAAGAACATGTGCTTTGTAGGAGTCAATTTGTTTCTGTGAAATAAGAATAAGAATAAGAATATATGCTCTGCAACAACTGATCTGTTTGATGAACAATCAAGAAACTAAAAGAAGACTAATTTAATGATCATGGTTTGCAATCTTGCAAATCAAAGAATAATCTTTTTTGCTAATTCACATTATAATATCTCCATAGTGAAAAGGCAGCAACCATCCAATTCCAATTGCTTAGCAGTCTTTCCAATTCTACAAAACAATGGCAGGCATATACATGATCAAGTGTTGATATAAAGAAATCTGTTGCAATGAGTAGTATGAGCAAAAAATATATATCTAGAGTAAACAAGAAGTTGTTGATGAGGACCCAAAACCAAAAAGGAGTTGCAAAACTAAAAGTGGGAGGGATAAAATATGATAAAGTGAGAAAACTTCATTAGAGAGAATGGAATCCTCTCTCTCTCTCTGACACACTCGCACGCAGAGTGTACAACAAACAAATCACTACATTCCACCATTTCTCATCACAATTCACAGCTAGTAAAAACGATGATATTTTTTTTGAGGGAAAGAATAAAAACATCAAAAAACAAGGCATTTTAGCAAAAGTATATTGAAAGAAAGCACCCATGAAGCCATAACAATGTCTTCCGACCAACCTCAGCCGCCCTCCACCATCAGGAAGCTTGTTGTCGAAGTGGTTGAGGCGCGAGACCTCCTCCCAAAAGATGGGCAGGGCAGCTCTAGCCCTTATGTTGTCGCTGATTTTGACGGCCAAAAACGGCGGACTTCCACCGTGCCCAGAAACCTCAATCCGGTATGGAACGAGCCGTTGGAATTCGTTGTTTCAGACCCCAAGACGATGGAGTTTGAGGAATTGAATGTGGAGGTGTTTAATGATAAGAAACTCAGCAATGGCAATGCGAAGAAGAATCATTTTCTGGGGAGAGTCAAATTATATGGATCGCAATTCGTCAAGAGAGGGGACGAGGGATTGGTGTATTTCCCGCTGGAGAAGAAGAGCGTGTTCAGTTGGATTAAGGGGGAGTTGGGATTGAGAATCTATTACTACGATGAGATTGCGGAGGAGCAGCCTCCCCCGCCGTCAGAGGAGCAGCCTCCTACGCAGTCGAAGGAGCAGCCACCGCCGCCGCCCGAGGAAATGATGAAGAGGCCAGTTTTTGTAGTTCCGGAAGAGCCACCGCCGCCAATGGAACCGAGAGCCCATTCACCTCCAGTGGTCAGGATGCATCATGAGCCGCCACCAGAAAATGTGCCTCCGCCGGAGAATATGAACATCCCACCGCCAGGATTCTCGCCGGATATGAGGAGAATGCAGATGGGAATCAACGGCATGCACGGCCCCATGGCAGGAGAGAGAGTTAAAGTACTACAGCGGCCGGTGAACGGAGATTTTTCCCCAAGAGTTATCCACGGGAAATCCGCCGGAGACACGTCGGAGAGGATTCATTCGTTCGATTTGGTGGAGCCGATGCAGTATTTATTCGTGAGAATTGTAAAAGCCCGCGGGCTCTGCCCGTCTGAAAACCCGCATGTGAGAATCCGGACTTTGGGCCATTTCTTACGGTCGAAGCCCGCCCTGATTCCGCCGGGCGGCGACCCTTCCAGCCCGGAGTGGAATCAGGTTTTCGCCCTAGGTTACAATAAGGACACAGTCGCCAATCCCACGCTCGAAATCTCCGCCTGGGACGGCGCATCAGATAAGTTCCTCGGCGGCGTCTGCTTCGATCTCACCGACGTGCCGGTGCGCGACCCGCCGGACAGCCCCCTCGCACCACAGTGGTACCACCTGGAAGGCGGCGCCGCCGCCGACGATCAGAACCGAGTCTCCGGCGACCTGCAGCTATCAGTTTGGATCGGCACGCAAGCTGACGACGCGTTCCCCGAGTCGTGGAGCGCCGATGCACCGCAACCTTTGCTGTCATACACGAGGCCGAAGGTGTACCAGTCGCCCAAGCTATGGTACCTGAGAGTGACGGTGATCGAAGCTCAGGACCTCCATATAATGCCCAATTTGCCGCCACTCACTGCTCCGGAAATCCGGGTGAAAGCCCAACTCGGATTCCAATCTGTCCGGACCAGAAGAGGCTCAATGAGCAACCATACGCCGGCGTTTCACTGGAACGAAGATTTGATCTTCGTGGCGGCGGAGCCACTGGAAGACAGCCTGATTCTGCTAGTGGAGGATCGCACCGGAAAGGATCCAGCGCTGCTGGGCCACGTCCTAGTCCCCGTGGGAACCATAGAGCAGCGGGTCGACGACCGTCACGTGGCGGCCAAATGGTACGGCTTGGATGGCGGTCCCGGCGGCAGTGGAGCCTACTCCGGCCGGCTCCAGTTGAGGCTGTGTTTAGAGGGAGGCTACCACGTCCTAGACGAAGCCGCGCACCTCTGCAGTGATTTCAGACCAACTGCCAAACAGCTCTGGAAGCCAGCCGTCGGAATATTGGAGCTGGGAATCCTCGGCGCCAGAGGATTACTGCCCATGAAATCCAAAGGCAACGGCAAGGGCTCCACCGACGCCTACTGCGTGGCCAAGTACGGCAAGAAATGGGTCCGGACCCGGACAGTCACGGACAGCTTCGACCCGAGGTGGAACGAGCAGTACACGTGGCAGGTGTACGACCCCTGCACGGTGATGACGATCGGCGTGTTCGACAACTGGCGCATGTTCGCGGAGCCCGGTGAGGACCGGCCCGACTGCCGGGTCGGGAAAGTCCGGATACGGGTCTCCACATTAGACAGCAACAGGGTGTACATGAATTCGTATCCACTGATGGTGCTGTCGAGGAGCGGCCTCAAGAAAATGGGCGAGATCGAAGTGGCCGTCCGCTTCGTCTGCCCCTCCCTCCTTCCCGACACTTGCGGCATCTACGGCCAGCCGCTGCTGCCGCGAATGCACTACCTCCGTCCCCTCGGGGTGGCTCAGCAGGAGGCATTGCGTGGCGCTGCCGCCAAAATGGTGGCAGCGTGGTTGGGGAGGTCGGAGCCACCACTGGGGCCGGAGGTGGTGCGGTATATGCTGGACGCCGATTCTCTCAGCTGGAGCATGAGGAAGAGCAAGGCTAACTGGTTCCGGATCGTGGCCGTGCTGGCTTGGGCGGTCGGGTTAGCCAAATGGTTGGATCATATCCGGAGGTGGAAGAAACCGGTTACCACGGTTTTGTTCCACGTTCTCTACTTGGTTCTGGTTTGGTACCCGGATTTGATCGTTCCGACCGGGTTTCTGTACATATTTTTAATAGGCGTTTGGTACCATCGGTTCAAGCCCAAGATTCCGGCGGGCATGGATATCAAACTCTCTCAGGCGGATGCGGTTGACCCGGACGAGCTCGACGAGGAATTCGACACGTTTCCGAGTTCGAGGCCGCCGGGCATAGTCCGGTTCAGGTATGACCGGTTGAGGATTTTGGCGGGAAGAGTTCAAACGGTGTTGGGTGATTTTGCAACTCAGGGTGAAAGGATTCAGGCCCTGGTGAGCTGGAGGGACCCCAGGGCTACCAAATTGTTCATAGGAGCGTCTCTAGCAATCACGATCATTTTGTACGTGGTGCCGCCCAAGATGGTGGCGGTGGCCCTCGGTTTCTACTTCCTCCGCCACCCTATGTTCAGGGATCCGATGCCGCGGGCCAGCCTGAACTTTTTCAGGAGGCTTCCGGGACTGTCAGATAGGTTACTCTAAAATCTTGAAGTTGAGAAAAGAAAAAAAGAAGTTATTTTTGTAATGTGATTTTGATTTTGAAGAGGAAAGTATACACATTGATGTGGGCTACAAGTTAAAAGTAAATTGATGATAAATAAATGGGTAAGGAATGAAAATGCCATAATCCTCAAGATATTAAATGGTGGGATTATATAACATGGAGTTTTTTTTATTGGGAGTGCAAAAAAGTAGGAGATTGTCAGTTTTAAGAGACCATTGCTTTTGTGATGAGTTCTGGTCCAATGTTTCATTTTAGCCTAGTATAAATAATGAGTAACCTTGAGGTTCAATCATTTTTCAAGAAAAATCTACCAAAACCCAAAAACTATGCTTATTCAGGTAGGTATGTTAAACAGCTTCTCTCTCTCTTGATTGTTATCGTATTCAAAAATTTTGTTTTGTGTTGCTAGTGCATGCTATGTTAAGCAGTTGACATCGCGTGGCTTGCGCTGATATCAAACACGGGTATGATTATGATCCGATTACAACAAAAAAAGCAAGCAAAATCTTTTTCTGTAAATGTCGATCTAAATCTCAGGTGAGGGATTAGCAACCAGAAAATAATGGCAGTGCAGCCAAAGAGCAAAAAATGCCTCAAGAGGAAGAGAAGGACGAGGTCGAGGAAGGAGAGGAGGACCAAGAAACGAGTAACGAAAAGAAAACCCAAGATACGCATTCACACCAGAAGACGACGACTCGTTCTCAAGATCAGAAGAATCTCCGGCAAAAATGGCAGCCATATCAGAAAAAACTGAGATTCTCAGGCAGATAATCCCTTTTAAAAACAGATCAGAATTAGAAGAAAGCAAGCGTTGTATATACAAAAACTCATCGCCCTAGATGTTTAAAAACATTATGTATATAAAATTATAAACACAACAATCTTAAATCTTTAGCAACAACTCATGTACAGTTATTCAAACATGGCATATACAATAACCAATCAAGAGTATAGACAAAATGAGAACGAATCATGACCCAAAAACACGAAAGAACATTTGATGCAGTTGTCGTAAAACTTGGATCCGACTTACAGTTTTTGAGACATCAGGGGATGTTAAGGAGTCACGGAAGCCTGGAGAAGCCCATCACGAATCTGGGATGCGACATCACGAACAGCACCTGGTCCGTGTGGAATGAAGACAGCAGATGACTTGGAGCTAGCACCAATCTCTTTCATTGTATCAAAATATTGGGTGACAAGGACCATGTCCATGACATCCTTTGCAGTGGTTCCAGGCACGTTGACCGAGAAGCCCAGCACGCTGTCTCTCAGGCCGTCCACAATTGCCTGACGCTGACGAGCAATACCAAGACCTGAGAGGTATTTAGCCTCTGCTTCACCTTCAGCTCTCTTGATCTGTAAGATCTTCTCAGCTTCGGCTTTTTCATTAGCAGCCACCCTCAGCCTTGCAGCTGCAATAATGCTCAATAGATTTACGAATAAGAATATTCCGATCAAAACAAAGTCCCAGAAGAAAATATAAATGAATGGGAGCCATAGGAGATGATATAGTAGCTGTTTTATGGCCAGGAGGAATCTTTCTCAAACATTAACTGAAGAGTTAATAGGAAGCATAGTATTGATATTTACGACGACTCAAATTCTCTGAGATGTAAATGTAAAGGAAATGCTAAGAATGCCCAACAAATATGAAGGACAGCCTCCATACACAAACCATTATACGAATCGTTCATGGAATTCAAGCAAGTAACTTAGCATCTTATAGAAGGTCCTTTCATGCTGAAAATAAAGTTGGGGAAATAATAGAGGCTTCACACTCTACCTGCATTGATCTCGTTCATAGCTCTCTTAACATGCTCGTCTGGTTCTATGTCTGTAATTAGCGTCTGCACAATTTCGAAACCATAGGCCGACATAGCCTGCAAACAAGAACAAAATACTATGAAACAGGCAAACTTATGAATTAGCTCCACTCATCATGATCATGGAAGCGGCTTTACCTTTTCAAGCTCATCCTCAACAGCCTTAGCAATTTCATTTTTCTGTTCAAAAGCATCATCGAGAGTGAGTTTTGGAACACTGGCTCTTATCACTGGATAATTGGAAACGGCAATCAGATAAGAGGATCTCAATAGTCATTAAAAGAGTTTGCAATTCTATATCAACGACACGGTGAGGCACATGAACAGAAGTGTACCATCAAACACATAGGCCTGAATCTGACCCCTCGTGTTGCTGAGCTTGTAAAAGGCATCACTAGCCTTGTCTGCAAGGGCGCGGTATTGGATTGATGCCACCACATTCACAAATACATTGTCCTGATAGTCAATCAGGCTGTTAGTAT
This sequence comes from Plectranthus barbatus, assembly GCA_026898455.1. Classification (NCBI taxonomy): domain Eukaryota; kingdom Viridiplantae; phylum Streptophyta; class Magnoliopsida; order Lamiales; family Lamiaceae; genus Plectranthus; species Plectranthus barbatus. The sequence goes on from JAPKLW010001203.1 coordinate 224,565, forward strand.
TTGGCCTAAACAATGCTAAAACATCACAACCAAAGAATCCAAAAAAGCATTTGAACTTGGGATATTTGCAGCCAAGCCATCAAGAAAATAAACAAACCTTAGTCTTGGTCTCGCACTTGACATCTAACTGCTGCAGGCGGAGGGAGAGATGGCCAGCCAACTTGCTTCCAAGAAACCAAGGCAGACAGTGGCAACCTGGCTCTAGGACCTCATCAAATTTCCCAAATTGCTCCTTAATAGCAACCGTAGATTGATCCACTTGAACGCAGCAAAACAAATTTCCCATATCCTACACAAACAGACCCAAAAACCTCAAAATATTCACTAATAATGCCCAACTTCCATTTCACAAAAGGGGCCGCTACGAAATATTTTCACTTCTACGATAGTTAGGGTTATCAATTCGATCACCAAATTATAGGCCCTAAAATCAAGATTCTTGTACATTCAATTTTACCAAAGGAAAAGAGAAGGGTCAAGAAACCCAGCAAATGATGCAATAGGAGAGATACGCAACGTCGTCCGAGCAAAACTAAAACAATTTAAAAGAATTTTTTTTTTTCAAGAAATCAACCTTCGTGGGGATTCATGAATCTTGGGCTACCTTAAAGTCATTCACATAAACATAAAAGCAAAAGTTCATCACAGCAAACATACCTAGACTAAATAAAAGACGACTTACAGTTTGTATAAGAGGAAAATGAAGGGTTTTGTAGAGAGAGAAGGGAATGACTTCGACGCGATTGGCACTGATTTATCAGGTAGTGGGGTGCTTGATTTCCAAGAAACTTCATCTCAACATTTTGTCAAATCTATTTTTGGCACTGCTGGGAATTTACATAAAATTACCAGCTAAATATAAAGAAAATTAAAATAAAAATTAAAAAAAAAAAAAGATTGAAGCTTGGAAGTTTCTTTCATAAAATTCTGCAGAATGAAGATATTTCCACCCACCCGACAAAATTCGGCTTTTATATTTTTTTTTATTTCTTTGTCAAAGAATTTTATATAGTGGATATCATTTTCGTCGGATTCGGAGTTACCACTTACCAATATGGCCTAAATATTGCATTATAAAATTTGTCGAATTTATTAAGAAAATTCTTATAGTTTGCCCATTTTGAAATTTGACTATTCATTTAACTCATGCTAGCTGCACCGGCACTCTTGTGCAAATTGAACAAATATTATATTATATCATATTATAATTAATAATATTATATATTTTTAAGTACTCCCTCCGTCCCATATGTTTAGACACATAAGGAAAGACACATGAACCAATGTGTATTAGTGTAGAAGAATTAATATTTTATTGGTGAGTGGGAAAAATGTTGTCTTTTTAGGAAATGTGTCTAATAAATGGGACGGACGGAAAAGGAATATGTGTCTAATTCAATGGGACGGAGGGAGTACATTTTTAAAAATTTATTAGTTAATAAAATAAATTACACTCAATTAAACATGAAAATAAAATAAATTAGTGAAAATATAACATTTTTTTAAAAAAAGTGATAAATATAATTTTATTGAGATTTGTCATTTTTTGTTGTATGTAAATATGTTATACTATAAAACATTAGTAAAGAGAATTAAAAAATAAAATTAATATTAATATGATTTTTTAGAAAAAGTTTATTAAATAAACATTATAAGTTTTGGCGGAAACTATGAGTATTCTCTTTTAGTATATAGATATATTGGATCTTTATAGATTTATTTAATAATTAATCGAAACCAAAGCTTGTAATTCTTATCCATATTCACATTAAAACTTAGAATATTATTAAAAGAAAAGTAAAACATTCACATCAAGCAAAGGATTTGTATCAATCTATTTATGGCCTAGACTTATCTCTCGTGGAGAAATAAACGATTGAGTTGGTCTCTTGAGAGACGGTCTCACTATTTTTTTTGTTGAGAGACGGACCTTAATACATAATTTCAATAAGTTAAATACATTATTTCATTTTTAAGAATTACATTATTTGTAACAAAGAAATACATCATTTGCAATAAAGAAATACATCATTTCATTAAACTCATATCACAATAAAAATGGTGAAACATCATTTGCAATAAAAAAATACTCCTTCCGTCCCTAATTATTAGTCCCAAACTAAAATGACACAATAATCAATGTTTGTGAGTGTAGTGAAATTAATATTTTATTGGTGAGTGTGAAAAAGTTTGCTATTTTAGGAAAGGGGACTAATAAGTGGGACAGACCAAAAAGGTAAGTGAAACTAATAAATTGGAACAGAGGGAATACATCATTTCATTAAATTCGTCTCACAATAAAAATGATGAGACCGCCTCATCTGAGACTTTGCCTAAATGTTTAGGTTTGGCTGTATTTGTTTAGTCAACTAAAAAAAATTTCAATGGAAATAATTGAGTGTAAATCACATATTCTCCATTATATATTTGCGCTAAATTATTCTATTTACAATGCATAAATACTAAAATAATAGTATTCAAACTCGATAGCTTCAATTATAAATCATCTGCAAGAGAATTGTTGATTCAAGAGCCAGAAGATAGTTTAATTATTAATTCATGACTCAAAAGATGAATTCTCAATTTATGAGTTGAAAAATTATACAATTTTCAATCCAGAGAATCTGATATTGAGATTATGGATTGAAAATTTTATAAGGTGTGGTTCATTTTTAAATTTTTTTTTTCTCTAGCCAACTTACAATGCTTGCTCAATTTATGACAACAAATATATTTTTATAAATAATTTAATAATAATTTTAGAGAAATAAATCTATAACGTGATTACCTTTGCTCCATCACTTCCCCAAGAAATAAGTCTAAAAGGCATTCCATTGATCTTCATGAACTCTTTCGTCCTTATTGCTTTTTGCATCTTTGACTGGTAAAGACATATCATAATATGTTGCTTTCAATTCTATCTTCCAAATCCTCCATTTTTTTCTCAATTGATTGCAAGGTCCATCTGTCACGCCCCCATTTCGCTACCCAACTTATGAGGGCGCGGCGGTGTTTGATTTACAAAAGTCGAACTCATTACTTAAAAAGAAATCACACAATAACGGACAGAAGGTTCAAACTCAACACTCAATGAGGGTTAAACATAATTTTCAAAAGTGTACAGACTCAATATAATGATTGGGTTCATACAAAAGCTCTTGTTTAAGGTGGAAATAAACAAATGAAATTAATTAGAATCAAGACTCGTTCAGCGGAAATAACGTTGTGGAGATATACATGTGAAGATGCATATCTCAAGATCAGGCTCTGTTGTCTAGGTTCGATGCCACGTTCCACTTCCTATTCCACAACTTAACCTGCATCTTTTAGAAATAACACACAGGGGCTGAGTACACCGCATATCCAGTGAACACATTGCCCCAAAATATACATTTAAATATGAATGATGCGACACACACAAGTAAGTCAAGTGGTTTTAGTTGAAAACCACCCGTACTTACAAAATATTTTTCACTGTGCACAGTTACACTCGTGATCACTATCTATTTTAGTTAAGTGACGAGGAAGCATGCCTACTTCCAAGTCACAATGACTAGTTAGGAATGGTTAAACTACTCGACCAACTGTCAGCATTAGTTCACTTAGTCTCGGAACACGGAGCATCGAGACCCGATCGCTAGCAAAATTATAATAACATTTCAAGGAACTGAATACTTGATACTGTGGCTCAGGGTACGAACATCCTGGATCACAATCAATGGAGAATAGCTCAAGACTCAAACCTAATCTTTCTCCCATGACGTTATCAACTCTAAGGCCAACTACGTCTGGCTCAGAGGAAACAAATAGGATGCACATATAAAATATTTTGGCACAACATTCAACTTTAAAACAAAATATTTTCATGTAATCTTATTGATGGATTTTGTATACTGAAAGCATTTATTATAATGAGTATACAACGATTTATTTCTCCTATCTGTTAACAATCTTACATGTATGAACAATGGTATCCTCTTGTCTCACCGATAGGGATGATCATACGGCGTGTTGTAGATCGCAGAAGACAGTATGATCACTTGACCTAGTGAGACATAAACCTGATCACAGCCGAGACAGCGTATGAGGATACGTCTGTCCGGATGGCTGCGACATTGTCAGAATAAGTAGTTTGTCTTGGTTACTTGACATGCTGGTACGCAGAGGTGGCGTATTGATGAACCTCAGAGATGTATTCGTCTGTTTGACATTAGCGAATACAAGATCTCGTTATATTGATTGAGTCCAAACCCTAAAGAAGGTTCAGGGGTTTGCACGGGTTGACTAATGCTTTGACTTGCCATGGTGGAGAGCCTAAGTAACGTGCTCGTATATCCGCATCTTGGGTAACAACAGTTCATGTAGTACCGCCTGAGACTGGGTTTAGGTAACCATATCCGAGTAATAGGATGGGGACATTCCTTGAGGAGCTCAATAACATTAATCGTGCCAAAGTCCTGCAGGCTGATTAAGTTCAGACACTAGTGATAAGGATTGAGTGGTACTACTCAGGAATAATAAGATATTAATTAATTGTAGTTAGAGCTTGTCAGAGGCTCCGATTAATTAATGGATGTCCGGTAACCTTAAATATGGGGATTCTCAATTAATGCAGCCCATTCTCATAACGTGGTAATAAAGGGGTAGGTCAGTATTAATTCTGTGGTGAAAAAGAATTAATATTATTTAATTAATTGTGTCCTGGGTTGTGGACATGAGAATTAATTAATTTATAGGCCCACTTTATTATTTGCATTAGGTCCCAGGTCTGGCCCAAGGAAAGTGTGCTGAATTGAGCCCAGGAGCCCATTAAGGTTTGCAACCCTAGGTCTATAAATAGACAACTCTCTCTCATAAGTTGTAACACACTAAACCCTAGAGAGAGCAGAGTGGGCGCTGTTTTCAAGGAGAGAGGAGGAGAATTTCGATTCTGGTCCTGCTCAAACCACAGATCTACGGAGTCCTCACCAGTAGTAGATCTGATCAGCACCGGGATACAGATCTAAAGATCTAATCTGGAGAACAACAAATTTCTTTCTTCCCGCTTTGTCTTTTTCGATTTTATTTAAGAAATTAGATTTCTAATTTCTGATTCCGCAGATAAAATCGGATTGCATGGTTGAATTCAAGTTGGAAAATCAAACGCAAAAGATCGATTCAGACTCGAAGGAATAACGGTAATTCCTCAATCCACAATTCTGGTAATTAAATTCATAGGAGCATGCTAGGGTTTGTCTTGTATTTAATTATGCATAAAATCCATAAATCGATCCGGTTTAGTTTAGTTTTGGTGATTCGGTTCACGGGAAAACCCTACAAGTGGTATCAAAGCCAGGTTCTTGATTTATGACTCTTTTGTGTATAATTAAATTCGATATGCATGTATGTATGAATTTATTATTGTGGATGGTTTTTGTTCCTCGTGGCAACCCGTGTGATTCAGCCTACGGTGGTTTATCCGTGTAGGGCTGAATTATTTTTGTAAAATCACGAGAAAATCCGTGATTAGTGTAGATTTGAAAAATTGTAATAGAATAGGTTTTTCTGTAAATTTTCAAATTATGTAATTGGATGGGTCGAGGACGAAGAACGAAGACGGAGCTGACGAAGGGCCGGCAGAGGACGACAACGGACGCGGCACGCGGCCGGGGCGTACAGCGCGCGCACGGCGCGCGGCGGCTGAGCAGCGGCGGCGGTCGTCGTCGGCTGGTGCTGTCCCGTCGCGGTGGCTCGTGTTTTGGTGGTTTGTGCAATCCTGTGTAAACCCTTGGGTTTGCATTAGGGTTAGGGCAAATCATCAGATCACAAAGGCCTAAATCCCAAAAGATTTGGTGGATCAAGATTTGGAGGCCCTGGAAGATTTGGAAAGATTTGAAAAAGATTTGGAATTATCCAAATTAAATTCAAATTCAAATTGTAATAGATAGAATTTATTTTTTCTATTTTTTTGGGGCCACGAGGAATTTTTGTTTGCCTTAATTGTCCTCGTATGATATGTGATTTATTTATGTGCGCAATTAAACATGTGTAGATAATAGGAAAAGCATGATTTATCGCTTTTATTATTTACAACTTTCCAAGCATGCTTATGTGATTAATTTCTTGTTGGATTATATTTTGGGAATTTTTGGGCTTGTATTATTACATGCAAAAATTTGGGAAATATAATGACAAAGAAATTATTTGTGCGCATAAAGAAACCTTTTAAAAGAAAAATACTAAGCAGATTTTTTAATTAAAATCAATAGACCTCCACAAAGCGGTCCTAGGCTGTAAGTGTATCTCTCGTTCTAGTAAACGTCTACGAGTGTAGCTTGCTAGTTCCTAGAGGTGCATGGGTACGGTTGTTGGGATTTCTAGACAAACAATTTAAATCATGTGAATAGTGGGAGGGGTTTGCGTAAACGTCTACGAGTGTAGCTTGTGTAGATCTCTTTCACAAGTATTCTAGGATTGATTTAAATTATAGATAACTAAAGCTCTAAGAGCTGTGCGGTATGGTTACGTGCCATGTTAAACTGTCTCTTTTGGCCGGAGTTAAATTTGTGGTTAATTGCTTAGAAGCATCTTAGAATATAATACAAGAATTGCATCCCTGTTCTTGAGAGATGGCTTGGTCTAAGGTTTTCACTAATTATTAATTTCTAGTGTCAAAAGCTTCCTGACATGGTAGTGAAATTAAATGGATTGGGGCTTAAAACCCGCAGTTCTGGTTGAGGGTGACATCGTAAACGTTTACGAGTGTAGCTTGCGGTGGGAACTCTTGGGCAAATAGTGGAAAACATTTGTATTTGATTTATTAAAAGGTTTTCAATGCATTTGTTTTCGAAGTTCTACATGTATGTTCTTGTTTAAGATTCTTTATTGTTTCAGATATGTCTATGTCTACTGTCGATCATTTACTTGCTCTCAATCCTCTAACTGGTCCAAACTTTCCTGAATGGATATACTGCATTGAGTATATCCTCCTGACTAAACAACACATGTTTGTTCTTACTATGATGCCACTTGCCCCACGTTACCATAAAGTCTCTAGACGTGAGGAGTTCTATGACAGTTGGGTGGCATCTGAGGATTTTACTTACAAGTTAATCTCAGATAACCTGTCTAGAGAACTCAAGCTCAAGTACATGGGCTATTGTAGCTCTGTTGCGATCTGGATGGACTTAGTGGCCACGTTTGGTGAAGTGGAACGAACTATCAACTGTGATCTCGTAAAAGACCTAGTCTGTAAGAGAATGGTTGATGGCAGTTCGGTGACACTGCATGTGATGATGATGGATAACACCATGAGACGATTCACACGTAGAGGTGGATGTAAGATTGATATAATCCTGAACTCTTTACCGCTTTCATTCTACGACTTTAAGATGGATGTAGCTAAGAGAAGTGAGTACTCCTTCAAAGAGTTGCTCACTAATCTCATAGCAGAACAGTCCATCGTACCTTCATGGGAGTCTAAGTTATCAGATCTTGAGCACAGCTTGGGGACATTGAAAGATGTGGTTCATACTGTGTGCAAGAACATGATTGATCGCAAATCACGTGAGAGGAGGTCAAATGAAATGAAGAGGGTTGGTGTCACTTCAAGTAAGAGCGCATGCGGAAGTAAGGGACAAGGTATGTCATTTGCATTTGTAACGGAAACATGTTTAACATCGGTTTCTACTCATTCGTGGGTAGTGGATACTGGAGCTACTTATCATGTTTGTTACATTTTACAGGGGTTCACACCGAGGAGGGTGCTGAAGAATGACGAGGTTACCATCTTGATGGGGAACACAACACAAGTGAGTGCAGCTGCCATTGGAGATTTCACCTTGTACTTTGATGATTCTGTTTTAACTTTGAGAGATGTTTTGTACGTGCCGGATTTTCGGCGAAACCTTATTTCAGTTTCCAAACTTTATGTTGATGGATATTCAGTTATTTTTGATAGTGGTGTTTCTATCATTGGTAATAACGGTGTTATCTGTCGTGGAATGCTGAATAATTCTCTCTATGTTGTTAATTGTAATCATAAGTCTTCCGCAAGTATTGCATGTAATTCATCCGTAATTGATAATCCTAGAAAGAGAAAACTTACTTCTTTTGATGAGGATCTTACATATCTCTGGCACTTGAGACTGGGTCACATCAGCTTGAAGCGGATTCAGAGACTTGCAGATGATGGTACATTGGACTTAGTCCGGGCTGTACCTTATCAAGTCCGCGAATCTTGCATCGAGGGCAAGATGTCAACTAGGCCTTTCAAGGCTAGTCAGTCTCGAGCAGAGGAAGTGTTGGAATTGATCCATTCTGACTTATGTGGACCGATGTCCACGCAGGCTCGTGGAGGGTACGAGTACTTCGTCACTTTCATTGACGATTACTCAAGGTACGGATACGTTTACCTACTTCGCTACAAGTCTGAATGCTTTGAGAAATTCAAAGAGTTCAAGGCTGAGGTAAAAAAGAAGGTCGGGAAAACTACCAAGTCGCTGCGATCTGACCGCGGTGACGAATACCTCGGTAACGAGTTCCTGCAATATTTGTCAGAAAATAGGATTACATCCCAGTGGACTGCACCGGGTACTCCCCAGCAAAACGGTGTAGCTGAAAGAAGAAATAGGACTCTTATAGAGATGGTAAGATCAATGATGAGCTATGCAAACTTACCAATTTCGTTTTGGGGCTACACATTGGAAACAACAGCTTACGTGCTTAATGTGGGCCTTCTAAATCAGTTCCTAAGACGCCTTCTGAGCCCTTCCTTGGTCGCAAACCTAGTTTGTGCAAGTTTAGAGTATGGGGCTGTCCGACACACGTACTGTCGAAGGAACCTGATAAGCTAGAAAGCAGGTCAAAAGTAATGTTGTTCATAGGGTATCCCAGGCAAACAAAAGGTGGTTACTTTTACTGTCCTGAGAGTCAAAGAGTCGTTGTTAGCACCAACGCTAGATTCTTGGAGGACGAGTATGTGAGTAATCACAGCTCAAGGAGTGATATCATTCTTTAAGAAATTGAGAACGAGAATGCAATTCCAAGGGAAGGGGAGCATGTAGATGTGGGTGCACCTGTGAGAGGTACAACACCACATACATGTTCTTCAGTGCAAGGTGCAGGACCACAAGTTACTGCACCTACTACTGACACGGCACCGATACCTCGTCGTAGTGGGAGAGTTATTTTCCAGCCGGAAATGTACATGTTCGTGGGTGAGTCTTCGGACTTGAGCCCGGAAGACGGACATAAGGACTCTGACCCACTGACATACGAAGAGGCAGTGCAGGACAAGGATGTTGCCAAATGGCGTGTCGCCATGGATTCTGAAATAGAATCCATAACTGCTGTGGATGTATACCAGAAAACTGATTTGCCGGATGGCTTTAGGGCCATAGGTTGCAAATGGGTATACAAGAGAAAGAAAGGGGCGGATGGAAAGATCACGACTTTTAAAGCCAGGCTGGTGGCAAAGGGTTATAGTCAGAAAGAGGGCATTGACTATGATGAAACATTTTCACGCGTAGCCATGCTCAAATCCATTCGGATACTCCTTACCATAGCTGCGCATATGGACCTCGAGATCTGGCAGATGGATGTCAAAACTGCTTTTCTAAATGGTTATCTTGCAGAAGGTAGGGACATCTATATGCAGCAACCCGAGGGTTACATAAGCAAGGACGAAGAACATCTTGTCTGGACGCTTAGGAAGTCCTTGTATGGACTTAAGCAAGCTTCAAGGTCGTGGAACTTACGTTTCAATGATGTGATTAAATCCTATGGATTTGCACAGTTGGAAAACGAAAGTTGTGTTTACCGACTTTGTGTCAGTGGGAGCGTGGTCTTCCTTGCACTATACGTTGATGACATACTCCTATTTGGAAACAACGAGGGAGTGATGTCGGAAATCAAAGCTTGGTTATCCGAACAGTTCCAAATGAAGGATCTCGGAGAAGCTGGCTACATTCTTGGGATTAAGGTCTTACGAGATTGTAAGAGAAGAATGTTAAGCATATCCCAGGCATCCTATGTGGATACTATGATTGCCCGGTTCAGCATGCAACTCGCCAAGAAAGACTTGCTTCCTTTCAGACATGGCGTTCATCTTTCTAGTGGTAAGTGTCCTCAGACACAACGGGAGAAAGATGAGATAAGTCTTGTACCATATGCTTCGGCTGTGGGTAGCCTCATGTATGCGATGCTGTGTACCAGGCCAGATATCTGTTATGCCGTTGGCATGGTAGCAAGATATCAGTCTAACCCTGGACAAGCGCACTGGACTATTGTAAAGCACATTCTCAAGTATTTGAAGAGAACTAGGAATTACTGCCTAGTTTATCAAAGTGAGGATTTGTGCCCTGTGGGTTATACAGACTCGGATTTCAAAGGAGACCAGGATGAGAAGAAATCGACCTCAGGATATGTGTTTACCCTGGGAGGTGGAGCTATATCTTGGAGGAGCTCAAAGCAGAAATGCATTGCTGACTCCACCATGGAGGCGGAATATGTCGCCACCTCCGACGTCTCGAAAGAGGGGGTGTGGCTCCGGAACTACCTTTTAGAGTTGCGCGTGATCCTGAGTTTGCCGAGGAGCATCACAATTTATTGTGATAACTCTGGTGCAGTGACAAACTCAAAGGAACCGCGGTCTCACAGGGCAAGCAAACACATAGAGAGAAAGTACCATATCATACGAGAAATCGTATCAAGGGGCGATGTGCTGATTAAGAAGATTGACACTGCTGACAATCTTGCTGATCCATTTACAAAGAGCTTGCCGCAGAAAGTTTACGAAAGACATATTCGTGAGCTGGGTCTGAGGTGGATGCCAACCACTGATAATGGTTAAAGGGACAGCAAACTAGATAGACGGACTAGATACTCTGTAATAGCTTAGTTATGCTTTTAGTATAAGTGGGAGATTGATGGGTTTTGTATAATGAAAGCATTTATTATAATGAGTATACAACAATTTATTTCTCCTATCTGTTAACAATCTTACATGTATGAACAATGGTATCCTCTTGTCTCACCAATAGGGATGATCATACGGTGTGTTGTAGATCGCAGAAGACAGTATGATCACTTGACCTAGTGAGACATAAACCTGATCACAGCCGAGACAGCGTATGAGGATACATCTGTCCGGATGGCTGCGACATTGTCGGAATAAGTAGTCTGTCTTGGTTACTTGACATGCTGGTATGCAGAGGTGGCGTATTGATGGACCGCAGTGAGATGTATTCGTCTGTCTGACATCAGCGAATACAAGATCTCGTTATATTGATTGAGTCCAAACCCTAACGAAGGTTCAGGGGTTTGCACGGGTTGACTAATGCTTTGACTTGCCATGGTGGAGAGCCTAAGTAACGTGCTCGTATATCCGCATCTTGGGTAACAGCAGTTCGTGTAGTACCGCCTGAGACTGGGTTTAGGTAACCATATCCGAGTAATAGGATGAGGACATTCCCTGAGGAGCTCAATAACATTCATCGTGCCAAAGTCCTGCTGGCTGATTAAGTTCAAGCACGAGTGATAAGGATTGAGTGGTACTACTCAGGAATAATAAGATATTAATTAATTGTCGTTAGAGCTTGTCAGAGGATCCGATTAATTAATGGATGTCCGGTAACCTTAAATATGGGGATTCTCAATTAATGCAGCCCGTTCTCATAACGTGGTAATAAAGGGGTAGGTCAGTATTAATTCTGCGGTGAAAAATAATTAATATTAATTAATTAATTGTGTCCTGGATTGTGGACATGAGAATTAATTAATTTATAGGCCCACTTTATTATTTGCATTAGGTCCCAGGTCTGGCCCAAGGAAAGTGTGCTGAATAGAAGCCCATTAGGGTTTGCAACCCTAGGTCTATAAATAAACAGCTCTCTCTCATAAGTTGTAACACAGTTGAAACACACTAAACCCTAGAGAGAGAAGAGTGGGCGCCGTTTTCAAGGAGAGAGGAGGAGAATTTCGAATCTGGTCCTGCTCAAACCACAGATCTACGGAGTCCTCACCAGTAGTAGATCTGATCAGCACCGGGATACAGATCTGAAGATCTAATCTGGAGAACAACATATTTCTTTCTTCCCTCTTTGTCTTTTTCAATTTTATTTAAGAAATTAGAATTCTAATTTCTGATTCCGCAGATAAAATCGGATTGCGTGGTTGAATTCAAGTTGGAAATTCAAACGCAAAAGATCGGTTCAGACTCGACGGAATAACAGTAATTCCTCAATCCACAATTCTGTTAATTAAATTAATAGGAGCATGCTAGGGTTTGTCTTGTATTTAATTATGCATAAAATCCATAAATCGATCCGGTTCAGTTTGGTTTCGGTGATTCGGTTCACGGGAAAACCCTACACTTATATAATAGAGCTAAATGCTCAAAACATTTGATTTGTAGTCAGAAAAGCCCACTTCGTGTCCTTTAGGGATTTGAGTTGCAATACACATTACCAAATGTCTGTGCTTGACCCGGAATATTTCCTTCACACAAAACAATGCAAATGTACACACATGATGTTTACCAATTAACATAAGCTCCCAAAATTAAATTCAGAACTAATGGTCCCAGATCAGAGTCTGAGTAATGTGCAGCGAAAGTAATTACTCTCTCATTATGAGTAAATCAAGTTTCAGTGGTAACCTATAACTAACAATTTTAAGTTAAAAATCCAGTTTTAGTTAGGTTAGCAGATTAGTTAACAGTTTTACAGCTCAAACAGTTTGACAGTTTATACACTTCAATACTTACACAGTAAGTATTGATGGTTTTAAAGTATCTATGAAAAATTGTATGATGCGAGAAGTAAGGAAAGCTGTAAATGACACAGGATATTATAGTGGTTCGGAGCCTTAAATCCTACGTCCACTCTTCGGATATCAGATCCGGTAATTCACTAAGTTATGAAGTTATACTCCTCACGATCTATAGCCTGCTGCTGCAGAAACCTCTGTCCACAGCAAGGTGGATCACTCACCCAGGCAGTTACATTTCACTCCTTCTTCAGTCCGTCGAAGGCTCTGCGTCTTCTCTGTGGACCGGCTCGAAGTTGGACTGAGGACAAACCTCCCTTTTCGTTCTTCGGTAGGTTGGATGATTCTGTTCTTCCCAGAACGTCGAATGGTCGGCAGTTGCCCGTAATAACCTGTTCTTCCTTTGAAAAGATCAGGCTGCTGTGTTCTTACGTAGACAGTAAGAACACCAAGATACTAGATTAAGTGTGCTGACTTAATCCAAGTACTGCGATGTCTCGCAGGGAATCTCCTTTGCCTCCGTAGCAATGAATGCAATGAGCTCAATTAATGAACTACGGGAGCTATATCATCTCTCTTGAAGGCGCTTGAGTACTTTTCTTCTGTGAGAGACAATGAATGAGTTGGAAATTCAAAATAGCGTGTATAATCAGATAAGCAGAGTGGCAAAGGTTCTCAAGTCTCTGTGGTTCCTGCTATTTATAGGTGAAACACCAGGAACTAGCCGTAGAGACATTGGAGATGATGTCAAATCATAATTCATGCTCGTCTTTCTGCTTTTTCTGCTACAATCGTACTGCTTTTTAGAGTAGTTGTACTTGTGTGTCAGATGTCGAACGTTGTATGCCAGTCGCAGCTTAGTATAAGTCTGATTCTTTATCATTGACTTCTTGGTGATCCCTTGCAACTTTGTTCGACATCTTTTCGTGTACACATTCCAGTATGCGAAACTGTCTTGTTCGTGAAACTGTTGGTACATCTTGGCAGTTTCCGTGTAAAAATTGTGTCCCCAGTTGTCGCAACCTTGCTCTTCTCGTCTTCATCTTCATGGTCAAGACAGTTTTTGCCTGGATGGTCTCTTCTCCAAAACTGTTCCACAGTTTTGTTGACTTCCTTCTTCCTAGACTATTACAACTCGAATATCCTATACAAGGATTACATGATATAATAACTCTAAGTCCAAGACTTTGATATGCAGTTTTGACACATCAAAACATCATATTAAGGTAGGATTTCTACATCAATACCTAACAATTTCCCCCTTTTTGATGTTGTCAAAACCATATCTCTAGGTTTATCTGTAGGTAAAAAGATGCAGTTGATCAGAGTTTACAAATTTTTCTAGTCTACCACACTCAGACCTGTGCTTCTTCTATACTCGACCTACTCTAAATTATGTTCCCCCTGAATGGGATAATTCTCATCAGTTAAAGCAATCATTAATTTAGAGCAATAAGAAGGAACCGCTGATCACACTGGAACATGTGAATTCAGCAATGTAGGAATCAGGGAGAGACAATGAGTGATTGTCTTCAAACCGACAGTTTTTCATATATATATATATATATATATATATATATATATATATATCATTAATTACAAATGCATGAACAAACTGCAGAAGATCAAAATTTAAAACATGCAAAATGGAAAGAATTCATCTTTCTTTTTGCTTTACTCCTTCTCCTTTTCCCGATTCAAGGAATCTGCATCGTCATTTGATCTTGATGAAGTTGCAGTAGCGGTGGGTATGATCGGCAGACTGGCTTGATGGATCTTGAGGACAACTGTTATATCTGAGAAATGTTTCCTATCCTCCTCTCTGGAAGCCATTAACAGATTCAACTTCATATTGAAATCTTCATCCCGCTTTCTGTGTTCCTCTTCCTACTTTCTGTACTCTTCATCACGCCTTTGTTGTTCCTCTTGTCGCTTCTAATCCAATAAGATCAACTGCAGCTTCAGCGACTCATCCCTTTTCTCTTCCCCCTTTTTGACAATATCAAGAACAAGGGCCAGTTATTGTTCCACACGATGGTTTATAGCTTGATTTAGGGCAGTGTAGGGTAGAGAGTCAATAACTACAAAGAGTGGATCGGGAGACAGGGGTCTGCCAACTGTGATGAGTGCTCTAGAGATGTCCTGTGTCAGACTTTGAGAGGAAGCAGTGGAGAGCTTTGGAGGTGGAAGGATTCGCTGTGAGTCTGTTTCTTCCCCCTGTTTTGTTGATGAGGCTTTGGCCTTATCGGCGACTGCTCCTTCCTGTTGCTGTCGTACCAGCTCAACAATTTCATCAGCCAGCTGTATTTGTAGAGCGACTGTTGCTGCTGCTTCTTCTTGTCGTTTTAGCTCAGCAGCTTGGGCTTCTTGTTGTCTCTTTAGTTCGACTGCTGCTGCTGCTTTTGCTTCTCGTAGTCTTTGAAGGTCAGCGGTTGCGGCGTTTGCTTCTTTTTTGTTGGGAAATTATTTCTAAAATCTCCCTTAGGATTTATTTGTAAAAGGTTTTGTTGGATCAAACCTTAGTAGTTGGTCGATCATTTGCTGAACTCTAGATAGTCTAGCATACTTTGTAAAGTCCTGTATAGGTTTTATATTGAGTTGTAATAGACTAATGTGCTAGAAGAATTCCTTGCTGTCACGGAGAAGATGATGTTTGCTAAAAGACATTGAACAGCAGAATGCTAAGGTATTAGCATTCATCAACAACCAACAAACTGCTAGAGAAGCGAGCAAACAAAGAATAAAAGAGTTATGTATCAACAAGAGTCTTCAGCTGCTAAACAAAGGATCCTAGCAGAGCAATATACAGGATGCTGAAGTCTCACTGCCGTTCTGACAAAAAGCTCACACAAAGGATGAGACTTTCCCGAAGTAGTTAGGAAAGTACAAGTCAAAGATAAAAGCGACTGTCACAGACCAAACACTCTCGGATCAAGGAGCCGTTGAGTCTAACGGATATGGAGATTCAAAGTTTGAATCTCCATCTATTAAAGGCAGGTTCGAAAGTGGAGATTACTACTGCTTCTATCACTACCGACATTCGCAAAATACACAAGTGTGAGATTCCTTTGACAAAGCGAACAAGTGAAAAGTAGTCAGTTGAGAGCTCGTGATAAAAAGTGCATTCAAAGCCCTCAACAACCTATAGTGTCTTTTCATTGAATATCTGACACTTATCCTTGAAGATTCTAGAACTTCTGTTAAGAATCTTCAATCATTGGGATAACTTCCTTCCTAGGAAGATCCAACAGTCACTCTTGAAAAAGATTGACTCTGACGGGCCTTAGCCGCATATTTATTGAGTTTAGGGGCAAACTATAAAAGCCTCAACAACGAAGAACAAGTTTTACGAAGGTGTGCCCTTGACTTGGCCGGAGCTGTGATTGAAAAAGTGCAAAGTGACGGAGGATAGCTGTGCCGTGGCCGGTTCGAAAGTTCACCGCCTACCGCAAGTGTTGGCAAATCCTTGTACTGTTGTATACTTTCCTAGTGGAATACTTAGCATACTAGCTAAGGAGTGGACGTAGATCTATTTGGATCGAACCACTATAAAATCCTGTGTTCATTTACTGTTTTATTATTCACTGTTTAAAGTTGATTTGAAACCTAGCAACAGAGTTGCTAGCGTATATCTGAAAACTAACTCAAATCATAACTTGAGCTAAGAAACATTTTGTAAACAACGATAAGTGTAAGTGACGTATATTTATTCCGCTGCATTTCGTGTTAAGTTGTAATCACGACGACTCTGATATTTAAGGACCAACAAGTGGTATCAGAGCAGGAGGTTGAAAAACCGACTGCTTCTGTGTCGCTTTAAGACCTGATCTATCTTTTCCTTGCACTGTTATCTTTGTTCTCTGTGTTGTAGCTCAGGAAATCACTAAAGAAATAGACAAGATGTTGAATCACTCGCTTGGAAAGTACAGCAAAGAAAACTTCAAGTCATGGAAGAAGCTTGCACTCATTCAGCTTCAAAGCATACACCCCGAAATGGTAGATGTCTTGGAAAGAGGTCCAATTGTTATTATGAAAGCTAACACTTTTGTAGGACAAGCTGTGGATGGAGATGAACCAAGACCTCAAATGATTCCTAAACCGTTTGAAGAATGTTCTACCGAGGACTAAAAGAGAGCACGACTGGAGCACTTAGCAAAGAAACTAATCTATGATTCACTGCCTAAGCTGATGGCAGACAAAGCTCTTGAGTTTGACACTGCTAAGGAGATGTGGGAATACGTTTGCAACGCATCTCAGGAGACTGACCAAATGAAACGCAACAAGATACAGGTAGCAGTTGACAAATATGAGTCTTTCTCCATGATTGCAGGTGAATCCATACAGGCTATGGAGGAACGTTTCAACACTATTATTGGTGAACTGAAAAAACCTAGGAAAGAAATATGAGAATGAAGAGATGAATCACAAGATCATTTCAAAGCTCTATCTTAGAAGCGACTGGTTCGTGAAGATGACAAGTCTGAGTGAGGAGGACCTCAGCACAATGTCTACATCAGAGGTATTTTCTCAACTTAAAGCTCATGAGTTTATCATACAGCAATCAAAGAAGAACGAAGCTGTCGTGGCTCAAACCTCGTCAAACAAAGCTGTGAACTCTGAGGATCTGGCGTACTTTGTCAAGAAAGATACTGGGAAGTTTAAACCAAAGAAACCATTCAACAAAGAGAGATCCACCTTAACATCACCAGCAAAGGAGGATGCGACATCCTCAAGCTCACAGAAGGAAGATCTCAAGATCAGTGAATTAGAAGAGCAGAAGAGGAAGCTTCAGAAACTCATACAAGAGGCAAAGGCTGAAAAAGAAGACAAGGATGCAAAATTCTCACCATCTGCTCTATCAACTCAAAGAAAGCAAAAGACATGCTTTGAATGCAACTCTCCAGATCATCTAAAGCATGAGTGTCCTAGAGTAAGCCAAGAGGAAAGGGATCGCCTCAAGCAAAGATTTGAAAGAAGGGCAGTCAGGGCGGTGACCAAAGCATTGCTGACCAGAACTGAGGTTCCTGACATTCCTGATAATGAGGAGAAAGAGTATTATTCAACTGACAATGACAATGAAGAGGCAATGCTAGTGCTGATGGCCGATATTGTTGATGATCAGTTTGCTGATGCTGACGGTGACTGCTCAGCAGACCCTACCTTAGAAATTGACACAGAAGAGGTAACTCCCACGCATGTTACATTTCCACATATCATGCATCAATCAGAGGAATTCACTTCTTCAGATTTTGAAGATGATTATCTTACAAAACTTTCTATTGAATTTTCAAAAATGTATGAAATCAAAAATGCTATTGTTGGTGAAAACACCTCACTGAAGTTGAAAGTTTCAAGTTTGACCGAGGAAGTCGAAAGACTAAGGTCTGAAGGTGAGGAATTGTCAAAAATGAAGGCTGAATTCTCCAAACTTTCTGAAAATTTTAAAATTCTTGAAAAGGAGAATATAGCTTTGAAAAATAAACCAAAAGAAAATTGCATATGCACATACACCACTAGTAGAGCCGTTTTGAATGCTGCAATCAGTCAGCAGAGACACCACACTGATAGAGCTGGTGTTGGATTTGAAAACAATAATAGAGGCGAATCTTCTAAGCAGAGAACTATTCAGTTTGTCTCTGTTGGAAAATTTGTTCTTGGAGAGAAGTTGAAAGAAAAGTCATCTGCTGAAACTTCCACTGCTGAGAAGACTCTAGGCAAAAAGCAGAATGAACTTGCTAAACCTGAGCAGAGGTATGCTAAACCTCAGCAGAATGCTAGAGTGTCTGCTAGGCAACCGTGGTTAGCAGAGTCTAGAGGGAACACCGAGCAACATGCATCCACTGCTAGGACAACAAATTCCTCATTTCATAAAGGCAAACATGTTCATTACAATGCTGTAAAACCATCATATGATTCATACACACCACATAGACGGATCACCTATGTGAGGCCTGAGTCCAAACAAAATCTTTTCAAAAGGACAATGAAGGCTCAACACACTACTACACCT
>JAPKLW010001204.1:0-22250 GCA_026898455.1 Plectranthus barbatus
GAGATTGATGCGAGCCCAAGTGTTGAGGAAGAATGAGTCCCAGCTCTCATTCTGTTCTTGGTCTTCAGGAGGATGCTGATTACGACTAAATCCAAGCTCTTAGTTGTTTTCATTCAAGTGGTATCTCTAGCTCACTGATGGTTACTACTGGCGGAACTTATTCCTTAATTGTCCAAGGAAATGAGTCCCAGCTCTCATTTCAATTTGCCAGCATAAACAATCAGTTCAAGCGAAATTGGGTCCCAGCTCCCAATTTCAAGCGATGATAAGAAGTGGATTTCTTGAAGAGAAGATGACGCGGAATAAAATTGAGTCCAAGCTCTCAATTTTCTTATCCTTCGAGTTGTCAGCAGACAACTGGCGATTTCCTACGACTGACTCGGGTGCCAGTCGTAAGTACCAGTTGTCAACTGGTAAGGAGGCCATGCTGACAGGGGGAAGTATTCAACTGGCATATCCTGCTGATAACCAGTCATTCTACTGATGACCAGTTGAGTCCCAGCTCTCAACTGACGATCTCTTGCAGTCCGAGTCTTGCCTGCTGTATCAGGAAAGGCGGGATTGTTCAAATCCGACTTGCGTGTACAGCCCTCAGAATTTAATGCAGCATTTAATGCCACATTTAATGTGCACAGTGTCTGCGCAGTCCGACGTTTGGGTGCCACCAATCGCTGCGTGCCACGTCAGCCCCACGGCGTAGCCCACGTCAGCACGACCGCGCACGTCGCACAGGGAACCGGGCCTGCTGATGACCGTCGATCCTCGCTTGCTGAGCGTTGATTCTGGACGTCTGATCCTGCATGGACAGAGTATAAATACCCGATCACTTCCTTCGGGTTAACCTTTATGTTTCCCTACTTTCAAAACCCTACTTTCAAAATTCTCTCATCTTCCCTTGAGATTTTCTGAAACTTGAATATTTCTGAAGTCATGGCATCATCTTCTCAACCTCCAGCTGATAACCCTCCATCTACACCTACATCATCCCAGCCTGGTTCACCAGACCTACCCCTCGCTGAAGCCCATATGCCAACATATACTGGCATAGTGAAGATTGAAGATGTCGATTACACATATCCATTCGCCCGACTGGTTCAGTTGAACAGGCCGGCGACCAGGGGACAGCTCTCAAACGCGCAGGTTAGGGCTGCTCAGGTCCAGAAAGAGAAAATACTAAATGCGAAATTGGCCCTGAAAAATTACGGGGAGGAGCTGATGGAGATGATTGACCGAGAAGATCTCCGACAGTACCTGACGGCGACACCCCAAACTTTTCATCCACACATGGTAGCCGAGTTCTACGCTCGGGCCGTGATAGCTGACGACAGGAAGTCTTTCACAACTTCCGTTTTTGGTCACTTGATCACAGTCACTGCGGAATACCTCGCCGATCTCTTCGGACTGAGGAATGAAGGAGAAGATGTGGCCACGTATCTTCAGGATGATACGGCGGAATTCCGGAGGAGGTGGGCGCAGTGGAAGAAGCCAGAAGTCACCGCCTTCCGGACTGGCATGAAGATGTCCGAGATGGAGGAGTACTGACAAATGGTGTGCGATATTGTGGTTCGCATGCTGCAATGCGAAGTCGGCTCGAACGCCGAGTTGAGCCTGTGGAAGTTCTCCGTGATGTGTGCCCTGGTGGATGGAATTCAGGGAAACTGGGCCGAATTTTTCTTCGGCCGGTTGCTGGAGAATGTGGCGCGGAACGTCATCGTGCCAACGGAAGGGAGATTTGCCCACGCCGTATCCTTCGGGCTGAGGATCAGCCACATCCTGGAGATGGAATTGGGTGATGGCGTGGATCAGGGGGAACAGCTGGTTGGTTCTGACTTCATACCAGCCACGAAGGCGAAGCTGCCTCACCCAGATTACAAGAAGCCACGAAGGCTGAAAGGGAAGTCAGCAGTGGACCCTGCTGAGGTCGTTTCTGAGGAGGACACAGAAGACCTGGGAGAGCAAGTGCCAGCCGTGGCTCTCCCACTGACTGAGGAGGCAAGGGCAGAGCTGAAGCGGAAGCTGGAGACGGAGTCTCTTTTCGACACCATGGAAGGCGCGGTGGCTGAGGCGACTGGTATCCACCCACGGGATGTACAACTGGTACCAGTCACCAAGAAGCCATCCCACAAGAAGCCTAAGACCTCCCAGCACCAGCAGCCACCATCAGCTGTTGCATATGACCCTGAGTCTGGGAAGATCTCCATCCCAGTCAAGAAGTCCGTCTTGGGACTGACTGAGGAGGAGACCCTCGAAAGGATGACTCGCAAGAGGAAGCGAATCCAGACCAGAGCTCAGAAGCTGGTGGAGCAGGCGAAGAAGGAGCAGCAAGCCTCCATAGTCAGGAAGAAGCAGGCCCAGGCAAGACTGAAGGCCTTGGCCGACCAGCAGAAGAGGGAGGCGGAGCTGGCAGCCAGGGATGAGAGGTTTGCCAAGATAAAGGCAGAAACAGAGGCCAGGCGCCAGGCAGAGCTGGCAGAACAGATGAGACTGGCGGCCAAGGGCAAAGGAAAAGCACTCGAAATCTCAAGTGCCGGCCGACCAGCACCAGCCCCACCAGGCGAGCTCCTACCTGAAGAAACCTTTGAACGCCTGCTGGTGATGGGTGCTGACGAAGACATTATGTCTATCGTGGACCAGTACCAGGAGAAAGAGGAAGCTACTGGTGGAGGTGAGGACGTCCCACTAGCTGCGCAAGGGGAAGCCAGTGGAGGAGCTGCGGAAGACCCACTGGCCGCGCAAGGGGGTGCCAGTGGAGGAGAAGAAGAGCGGGCGACCACCCCGGTACAACTGGCGAGCTTCTCGGATGTCAGTTCTGAATCCGAGGATGAAGAGGAACCAAGGGCTGAGGAGCCAGAGCAGGAGCCAGCTGCGGAGGTGGTTCATCACTCAATGGTGCAGAGGATGGAGCCAAGGGATCTGTTCCCCGACATTGATGATAAGGCTCGTCATCCTGCCAGTCGCCCCCGATCCACAGATGCCTCGACATCATCTTCCGGGCGACCAGCAGCATCCTTTACACCACCAGTTAGGCGTGCACGAACTGAAAGGCGCCCTTATATGCTCTGCATCCAAGAGCATCAACTGGTTGATGAGGATACCTTCCAGGCTCGAGTGACAGGGGTGCACCGGTGGGAGCAGCGCGGGGAGATGGCTTTTTATAACTCAAGAGTGCCAGAGCCATCTGCATTCAACATCATACCCTTCAGCGGACTCCCCCACCAGTCGGTATATGCCTCCAGAATCTCTGACTGGTGCCTGCCCCTGCAGCCAGTGGAATATTACAATTCCACTCTCTATGAGTATGCTGAGAACATCACGGTGGAGGTGGAAAATGCCGTCAATGACGAGATGATATCCAGCTACCGAAGGCTCTGGAGGGTGGATCCGGAACTATGTCTGGAGTTTCGGAGATGGCGGATTTTTGATAGATGCCAGCGCCTGCTGACTGTGGAGAAGCGGGCGGTTCTCTATGCCAGGCTGGGTCTTGGCTACTGGAGAGCGGAGGAGGAGTGGGCTAATGCTTTCATGGGCACTGATCCTGAGTACCCCCAGCAGCTGTCTACAAGGAGGATCATGCGACGCTTGCTGAAAATTGCAGAGTATAGGCAGCTGACTGGAAGCTCCGGCCTCCCGCCACGGAAAAAGGTCAAGTTACCTTTCCTCCAGTTCCGAGTCACCAGTCGGGGGTACCAGCTGACGTACGCGCTCCGACGCCTCAAAGTGCTGGTTACCCTCCCGAGGATCCCTCCCTACCATGCTATCCTGTTCGACATGGCTGCCTGCGCCTTGCTGGTAGACCACATTGTGGAGGAGGATCCTTCTAGTGGTTTGTGGCTGACCCTTGCCGTCCCTCCTGTTCCTATTGTCTCGGGCGATCTCGTCCCTGATCATATGGACTGGCAAGTGGTGGATTTCACAGCCCCACCCGTTTTTGAAGAAGTCCAGCCAGCTCCAGTAGCAGAGCCAGCAGCTGATGTACAAGCAGAGGCACCAGTAGCAGCTGCAGTGCCAGCGGAGGAGCCAGCCCCGATGGAGATATCAACTGCATCTGAACCAGCAGCGGCTCCTTCCACAACTGATGCACCTTCCTCTTCCATTGAAGTATCAGCACAGCCAATCTCCGAGATCCATCCCCCTGCGCAGCTTCTTGCAATCATTGATGCCAGGATGGACCAGCGCTTCGCCAGCTTCCGAACCGAGTTGACTCAACAAATGGAGTCATTCACCGCTGGAGTGTCCTCCTTTTTGGCGCGGATCCAAGAGGGGGAAAATGCGCGAGCACGTGCTGAGGCTGAGAGAGCCCGTCTTGCTGAAGAGGAGAGGAGTATAGCTGCTGAGGAAAGGGAGAAGAGCAGACAAGATATGGCAGCGCTCACTGAGATCCTGAGGTCCTTAACCAGCAGAACTCAATCACCAGGATCATCTTCTCAGCCATAGTCTAGCTTCTTCATTTTATTGTAAGTATTTGTATCTCTAGACTAGTCAGTTTTCTATCCTGTACTTGTAACTGCAACATATTAATGGATTGATTACTGACAAGTTGATGACAATTCCTCATTGTCCAACAAATTGTCTAAGTATTTACTTACCAGCTGAACTTACACTTCCAGTGTAATCAGCACCAGCACTCGTATCACACACTTTAAATCTTTTTGCTCTGATCTCAATTCTCATATTTTAAACGAGCAATATCCCTCTTTGTTTGAGGGAGAAGATTTTAGTTAGAGCTGATGTGAGGAAGTGGTTTCATGGGTTTAGATCTGATAGGCTTATTTTGTAAAACCCTGAAATACTTTGTAACTTTCCTCATCAGCTGAGTGCTCGCTGGTTAGGCTTTGATCGCACCAAAAAGGGGGAAATTGTTGGGAAATTTGGCTAAGTTTCCTTTCCCCAGTAGCTACTTGTTTAGATTCTAGTTTTGGTGTTTTGGTGGATCAAATCCTAAGTCCTACCAGCATCAGTTTGTCTCTAGTCTCAAATGTAAAGTCCTGTTTAGGTCTTTTGAGTTGTAAGTCGCAGCTGATCAAGACTCATGCTGGCACTGTTCACCAGCATGAGAAGTACTTACCACTGGCTACTGTTCACCAGTTGGGAAAGTCTCATCCGAAGGCGGCTGACAAAGACTCGTGCTGACACTGTTCATCAGCATGAGAAGAGCTAATGACTGGCTACTGTTCACCAGTTGGGAAGGTTTTCATCAGCAGGGAGCTGACAAAACTTACCAGCAGAATAAGTGTTCTCACTGACACTGTTCACCAGCGGTGAAGCCACCAGTCATGGGAGATTCCAAGAGTTAACATCAGACAAATTGGTAGACTTAGATTGTGCCAGTGCAAAGTCACCAGCAGAGAATGACAGCACAAGATCACCAGTATGTTCTACCAGTCGGATGTTACCAGCAGAATTCAAGATTCGCTCTCCCAGAGTCTTAGAGACAAAAAGAAGATTCGTCTGAGGAATAAACTGACAAAGCACGACTTTAAGGGAGGATACCTTAAAGTCTATCAGTTCAAGACACCAGTTCCGATTCCTCGTACTGACGAATAGTGCCGTTCTGACATAAAGAGATCAATGTCAGATAAAGTGGACAAAAGCATGGCGCTTTCCGGAAATCCCTACCTGCCGCCGTCAGAAGGACATGCGAGGACAGAGACCTTTTCCGGATGAGTCCAAACGGCTAGAAGATTTGAATGAGATCCCGCGTCTATAAATAGGTCGGAGCTACCAACATTTAAGACGCTTGCTTCCCAACATTCAATACGCTTCACCAACCGAAAGACTGAAAATTTATTACGCTCAAGCAAGCAAGCAAATATTTCGAGGCTTTACTTAAAGCTTTTCCGTGTGTTGATTTATTCAAACACGAGACTTCAAGCTTCCAGCTTGTAAGTTACAGATCTCGTTGGTGTTCTTTCTCTTCTGAGGAAGTTCACAGCAGCTCTTGTGCTAGCCAGCACCTGAGTTATTACGGGCTTTTTGCCGTATTGAGAAGACACGTTCTTGGGAGAACTAAACACCCACGCAGTCAGCTAAGGAGGTTGAAGTGACGTGCTCGCACTCCACCAGCTGATCAGAGTTGAAGAAGGACAAGGCCGGGAGCGGTTGATCTAGTGAACTGGTGGACGAGGCATTCACCAGCTAGAGATAGATCGTAGGACGCTTGTACCCTATTACTCTTAGTGAAATTTCCAGTGCTACGACTGGAGAGTGGACGTAGATCAGTTGATCGAACCACTATAAATCCTTTGTCTTTTATCAGCTTTCTGCATTTCATACTGATTTAAAACCCAGCACCCAAGTGCTGGTGTATATCTGAAAACTGATATAACTGTGCAAACAAGGCTAAAAACATTCCAAGTCTTGAGCTACCAGCTGACGAGCCAGTTGCCAGTCAGCTGAGTACTCAGAGTGCCAGTTGACTTACCAGCTGACAAGGTCCCAGTCAGCTGAGTAACCAGCAGAGCGCAAGAAACGAATTAACACATTTTCCGCTGCCAAGTTATACTCTGATAATCCGGGACCAACATTAGACAAATGGAATTAATAATTGGAGACTAACTTAAGACCATATTATCCTACTGAGCAGGGACTTCACATATGAGTTATACTCTGGACAATATCTAAGCTAGCTTACCACCAAAGCCAACCCTCCCATATAAGGATCTATTTTAATACACCTGATCCCTTATAATAAGGTTGTCTCATTTAATTCAATCCCTAGAGAACTTATGAAAATCCAATACGCAAGCTACACATGTAGACGTTTACGTATGAACTCCCACTTCTCACATGAAATAAATGTTTGTTTTAAGAAATCCTATCTATTAGAACTTATGAACAATAAATTAAGTAAGCTACACATGTAGACGTTTACCTAATACATTATCCACTTCCAATAAAGGATCGCTTTGTGGAGGTCTTACTAAATTATGAGCTTAGTAATTTTCAGTTCATAAGGTTCAATTGCACAGATTATTTTATGTAGCCATAATTATAACGTCGCTAAAATTCTATCATGCAAAGCATGAACCCCGAATTTATAGTCATAATTAATTACATAAAATAAATCACATAGCATGCTTTAAAGCCGTAAATAAAAGCAGTAAACGTGCTCTCTATTATCTACAACATGCTGATATGCTGCGCGATTATTTTAAACACGTATATCATGCGAAGACAGATAATAAAACAAATAAAAAATGTCCTCGTGGCCCCATGATACAAAACAAAATAAATCTAACTATTACAAGTTGGAATTTATTTTACAGATCTTCGACTGGGCTCCCACTACTTGGACTGAGATCTGGATTTATTTTCTGAACTTTGGCCTCCAAGATTTGATCCATCAGAAAATTGGACAACTGGGCCAGTTAACAAGATCGCGGGCCTAGGCACACATTGCAAGCCCAATAGCCCGCGAGAACTCGGCCCGACGAGCCACCACCGGTGAAACACCATCGCCGGCGACCCGCCGTCGTCGTGAGGGCTCCCAGCATGCACAACAGCCATGCACGTACGTGCATGGATGCAGTCCGCAATACCGCCTCCTCCGACCGTTGCCCGTTTCGCATGCCGCTGCCCCGGATTGCCCCGACCGTTGCCCGAACCGCTGTTCACTCTTCTTCTCCTTCACCGGACTCCGTGACTCATCGGAATTGCGCAAGATCGGAATCGGAGGCTCGAGCGAACCACGCAAAAAAACCCTAGGGTTTTTCCGCGTTCCGGCCGCACACCCAGCCCCCGTCGCCGTCCAGCCCGCGTCGCCGGTCCCCGAGCCACCGCCGCCACCTGCCCCGCGCCGACGTCGACCGAGGAAGGACCCGCGCCCGCCGCCGGCGAGCGCGCGAAGGGTTGCGTGGTTCCTACGCGTGCGCGCGAGCCCTAGGGCTTGCAGCATCGCGCGCGCCTCCAGCGCCCTCAGCCCTCGCGCCGCCGTCCCGACCGGCCGCCTCCTTGCGCCGTCGGCCGCGCCTGGGGTCGCCGCACCCAGCCCTGCAGGATGTGGCCGCGCGGCACCATGTCTGCGTGCGCGCGCGCCGCCGCGGTGCCGCTGTGTCCCACCGTGCGCCGGCCTGCCGTGCCCCGCCGTGCATGGCACTCGCGCCGTGCCGGCGCTGTCACGCGTCGTGCGGCCTTGCGTTCTTCGCGTTCTTCGTTCTTCGTGTTCTTCGTTCTTCGTTTTACAGATTTAATTTTTGAAATAAAAGATTACATGGAATAATTCTAATTACAATCTAAAAATTCTAATCTAACCACGGATTTATCTCGTGGGTGAAAAACGAATCCATATAAATGGGCGGATTAACCCCGAGGAACCACGAGGACGAAAAACATAAAATCAATCCATAAACCATCCATTGCATGCAATCAATAATAATAATCATGCATGTTCATAGGCAATATTATTTTTTCGATAGAGCCAATTAATTAAACCTCGCTTTGATACCAATTGAAGGGATTCGTGAACTGAATCACGATGTTCGTTTGCCAAGGATCGTTAATTGGAATATCAAAATAAATTGCTATGCCTATGAACAATCCTAGCATGCTCCTATATTATTATGCATGAGAAGGTTATGCGGAATACCTGGATTGATGAACGATGAAGAACGCGTGCGCGGAGATGCCCTTTGATCTTTCCCACGCACCAAGATTTAATTTCCTAACAGATTGAGGAAATTAATCTATGAAAATAAATAAGATATTTTCGAAAATAAGAGGAGAGAGAAGAAGAAGAATCCTCCTGATCTGATCTTCTGATCTGTATCCCAACTCGATCTGAAAATCTGGTGAAGATTATCTATCAGATCCTTTGCCCGGTTGAGAAGCAGAATTTCCTCCTCGTATCTCAAACTCAATCAATCACCACAGCTCCCAATGCTCTGGTTTGCTGTGTGCAACTTGTGATCTTATGAGTTGTAGGTGTATTGAGGTCTCAGATACTGAGGCCTATTTATAGGAAATTCTTGGCTTCTATTGGGCTTGAGTTATCATGGGCCAGACCAGGGACCAGAATGCAAATAGCAAATAAGGCCTATCAATTAATTAATTCCCATATTCAACCCAGAATATAATTAATTAATTAATATTGATTCATGCCACCAGAGAATCAATAATGTCCTACCTATTTGCTACCACGTTTTGAGGAACGGGTTGCATTGGACTCGGTTTATCCCCACATTTAAGGTTACAAACATTCGTTAATTAATTTAAGCTCTGACAAGCTATTTAATTAATTAACATCTTTAATTCCTGAATCAATCCACTCAAACCTTTTCACTTATGCTTGAACTTAATCAGCCTGCAGGACTTTAGCATAACGAACCTTTTGAGCTGTTCAGGGAATGTCACCATCCTATACTGGATGTGGTTACCTAGTTCAGATACCAGACAGTCATACACAGATTGATGTCACCCAAGACTGCAGAACTACAGGTTCAACTAGAACCCTCTCTACAACTCAAAGTGATATACAATATATGTATACTTCTGTATCCTCATATAGGTTTAAGATTCCATCGAGTCATAAAGATCTAGATTATTTTAATGTCAGATAAAAGAATCGATCTTGACTTAGGTCCTCATTAATGTGTGCCCCACACCAGCATACCAAGACATCCAAGATAAGATGCTTATCTGCATATGCTGCAGCCTATACCGACAGTTTATCCTGGAACTGTCTCAGCTGTGATGACTATTTATATCTCGCTAGGTCAAACGATCCATACGATCTTCTGTGATCTTCTACACACCGTATGATCTCCCTATCGACGAGATAAGAGGATAATTGTGTTTGCGACACATGTTTGTTAATTCAGACAGGAGATGAACATACAACAATTATGATTCCCAGTATATTAACCAATAAACCTTGTACATAATATACCAATCATAATGCTTTCAGTATATAAATCCATCAATACCTCGGGTTAGTGCACTATGATGCTGACATGTTAGGGGTCATGCCCTACTCGGACTAGCATCGTGACTGTGGTAGGTGGCCACCTCCCAGTCACATAATCATTTGCAGATAGTTTAACAAAGTAAAGAGGAGCATGCTCATTCATGAAATGTTTTGGTGCAATGGGAGGATTTCAAACTTAAAACTCCATGTGCGACCCGATTAAAAAGGCATGACAAACTTATATGTATGTATGTTTTCGGGCATGTGTTCACTAAGTACAATTTGTACTTAGCCCCTCGCATTATTTCTAAAATGCGCAGGTTAAAAGAAGCTTTTGGAGCAGAGTACGAGGCAGCAGTCGAAGTGGAGCTGAAGATTCTTTTTGTAATAGTTAGATGTTGAAGTATGTATCTTCGTATACATACTTCATTGATAACTTTCCGCTGCTGAAACTCTTCATCTTTTGTTAGCCTATTGATAACATACTATAAACTCTGATATTTGATTTACTCAAGAAGCTACGATCCCTTCTTGAGGAGGCACCCCTTTACTATCTTTTGCTTAACTTGTGATAAGTGTGATGATTTCTTTCTTATTTGCTTGAATTCTTCTTATTGATTGATATCCCAAGTGCAAGTCTCGTTCCCGATGTGCCTCAATTCTCTTATTTAAGTCTTGTTTACAAATCGGGGCGTGACAAAGTGGTATCAGAGCGAGGTTTGAAAAATTTTCTTTCGCTCTGCATCGAGGTCCTCCTTGTTTCGAGGCCTCCACCTACTAAATAAGTTTAAAATGTCCTCACCAGCTCCAGCTCCTGCACTCGTACTCGGTGCCGCATCAAGAAAAAGAATCTTGCATAAAATATTGCATTAAAGTTTAAGGCGCAAGCCTTCTTTTGAAATATGAAAGTTTTTATGCATACATTGTTGCATCTCTTTTATCAAAGTTCATGAAGAGTTCCAATGCATAAATAGTTGCATTCTAATTTTCAAAGGTTTTTAGTGCATAAATTGTTGCATTTTCATGAAAGTTTTCCATATGCATTACGAATGTTTTATAAAGGCCTTATTAGATAACTTAGATGCTTTTAGGGAGCATGTGTTAGTCTACCTTCGCGAGAGACTTAGATCAAGCATGTACTAAGATAGGATTCTTATGCGCCGTAGCCGAACATAGAAGTATTACCTTTATAATCGCGTTACTTTCGCTACGCTAACCTTTAAATTTGCGCAATCTATTATTTATATTTTGCCTAACCTATTGACTCCTTTGACTTTACCTACTCGTAGATGGCCAAGTCTTTCTTTACTCGTCGCAAACCTCTGCCACGCAATGCCTCAGGAGAGCGTCGTGTTAGCTACTTACGAAGCTACAAAATATGCCGTGGCGACTCTCTGAACCGATTTCTCACTGACTTCTACAAGTTCTGGGCAGATGCACACCCTCATGGAGTAACCTGTACTGAAGGACTCCGCCGCTTGGTGGAACTGTTGCCACCTCACTGGCAATCTTGGGCGCAAGCTAACTACCGAGACTTCCTCGACAACTCCCTTGCTGATGAATCTGATTTAGAAGGGTTCATAGCCCTTATCCGTGCACAGAAGGCATCATTCAGAAGCCACCCTCCTAGCCCACGGGCACATGATCACGAAGCCGAATCTTCACGAGCCCCAATACCGGTATCTGAAGGAGAAAGCGAGACTGACTCAGAAGAGGATCCTGAAGAGAATCCATCACTTGGACCGAGTGATGAGGAATTAGACGCCTTGCCACTATCCCGCCTATCCCGATGAGGATGACTCTGATGATTCGCAGAATCCCGATTTGGATCGCCCTATACCGGCTGCGTGGAGACAGAAAATGCGGGACAGACTTGGAGACCAGTACCTCGATCCCGAGGGAGATGAAGAAGAGTCCGATGAGACTGAGGACGAGGAGGAAGAAGAGGATGAAGATGAGGAAGAAGAAGAGGAAGAGGTGGAAGAGGAAGAACGGGAGGAAGAAGCCAATGAACAAGGAGAAGCCCTTCTCGAAATACCTCAACAGGAAGGAGCTGCCCCAATGTCTTTTGAATGGGTAGCAGATAACTGGCCAGAACAATGGCAACAGGAATGAGGTGACGAGCCCTGGAATGTTGACGAAGAAGAAGACCCCGAGGAACTCCCTACCTCTCTCGAGATCATCGACTGCTCCGACGTCGGCATGTTCGACTCGTCGAATGATGACTACTGATTTCCAGCCTTGCTTGGACTACTAGATCCATATATTTGATAACTAACTGTTGTAACTATAGGATGTGTGATTGTTGGGTACCATGTTGGACCCATTCCTAATTATTCTAATGTAATCGTTGTAATAGTAAGTAGGATGCCTCCCACGGGAGAAGACGAATGTTGCAATTATGGTAGCTAGGGAAGCCATTTTCCAATGCGGCAACCCTAAAAATTTAATGAAATGCTACCCGGCCACTTTCCAGGCCTTTGGATGTATTTATCAGTGTTGTGATTAAGCTTTGCTTACTGATTGATTTTTACTCTTTAACTATAATAACAAAGCGGTAGCTATAATCATTGCCATTGCATAAAACAAAGGGTGTACTGTCCCTTATAATATGCTAACCATAGTTGTGGGATAACCTACTCTATTCAACTGTTGTAATATGATTGTGCAATCCTCATAAAGATTTTTCGATATGCATTGTGCGTATTTAGAGTTCTGAATACCCTTTTAACTACTATTTACCTTGCAGGATGCTGCCTAGAGAAGCCCCTGCAAGAGGCCGAGACCGAGGCCGAGGACGAGGATGAGGCCGTGGAAGAGGCTAACCTCAAGTGAACCCAGAGGGACCGAATCCAAACCAAGGCAAAGGACCCCATCCAGAACAAAATTGGGAGCACTATAACGAGGAAATGCAACCACCTCCCGCCGAGCCTAGGAGAATCGGGGAGATCTTTACCCGACAGAATCCACCGTTGCTAGACGGAACCAAAGATCCGCCTAAAGTTGAAACATGGATAAAGTCCATGGAGAGGATCTTCAGGATACTTGACTGCACCGACCGAGAGAAAGTCCAGTGCATTTCTTTCCAACTGACTGACGAAGCCGAACATTGGTGGGATACCCATATGAAGACACTCACTCCTGAGCAAGTAGATGCCCTAACTTGGGATCAATTTAAGGCGGAATTCTCCACCAAGTACATCCCTCTAACGTACCGAGTACAGAAACAAGCAGAATTTCACCGCCTTGTGCAAGGAGAAATGTCTGTAACAGAATATGACCGGATGTTCAATAGCCTGTCGAAGTATGCTCCGGACGCGGTGAACACCAAGCAGAAGAAGGTGCTTCAATTCATGTTTGGACTAAAAACAGATATTCAAGCCTCTCTTGCTTGCTTAACTGGGCTAGATTATACCGATGCACTGCAGCGAGCCTTGAACATCGAAGCAGCACTGAAGAATGGACTGCGAGCTGCTCTCTTGGCCAACAAACCCCAGCAACCCACTGATCAGGGACGAAAAGAAAGCAGGATGATGTTCCACAGACCCCGACAATCGGACAGAGGAGAAACTGGCAAGGCAGCCAAAATTTTCGCAACAATCAAACTGATAATCAGAGGACCTTTCAGAACAAAGGGATCAATCGTCAAGGAAACTTTGTTGTCAAACGCTGCAACCGCTGTGGAAGAGACCACCCGGGTGAATGCGCTGCACTTCGTGCTAACTGCTACAACTGCGGGAAGATAGGACACTATTCGTCACAGTGTCAGAGGGCAACAATCGCCAAGATTTCCGAAATCAGCGCCAAGGCAACCAAGGCAATACTCAACTACGAGCAATGCAAGGCCAGCAGAAACCCAAGAACAACCGCAACCGTGCTATTCAAGCCAGGCCGATTCAGCAAGTGCCTCAGCAGCCGCAACCGCAACAACAGCCGCCGCTGCAGCAAAATCAACATCAGCCAGCTCAGCAGCTAGCACGTCAAGGAAGAGCCTACGCTCTTGAACAGCCGAAGGAGAAGGAAGATCAGGGAAACCTGACAAGTATGGGACTAGTAAACCAGTCACCGATCATTGTGCTTTTTGATACTGGCACATCACATTCATTCATATCTGAAGATTGTATCCAGAACCTAGGGCTTAGTACCGAGAGAACTAAGAACGAATTGTGTGTAATCACTCCGACCGGTGGATCAACTCTCTCAAACTTTGTCTTCCCGACCCTAGAAATCTCTTTTGGAACATGCATATTAAGAACCAACGGTTTGAACCTCCTACAAATGAAAGATGTGGACGTAATTCTAGGAATGGACTGGTTGGAAGAAAACCATGCCACCATCCGATGCAAGGATAGGATTGTATCTTTTGAACAAGCTGGAAGAGAACCAGTGTACTTGCATAGAGTTCGGAAAGGAACAAGGATTCCCCTGTACTTTTTGCGAAGAAGAAAGATGGGTCTATGCGCATGTGCATTGATTACTGCGAGTTGAATAAACTCACTTTAAAGAACAAGTATCCACTCCCAAGAATTGACGATCTCTTTGATCAACTTAAGGGAGCAAAGTTCTTTTCGAAAATTGACCTCAGGTCCGGATACCATCAACTCAAGATCCGTTCAACGGATATTCCTAAGACCACATTCAGAACAAGATATGGCCACTATGAGTTTGTAATGATGCCTTTCAGATTGACAAATGCACCAGCAGTATTCATGGATCTTATGAATCGTGTGTTTCATCCATATCTAGACAATTTTGTCCTAGTCTTCATAGACGATATCCTTGTCTACTAGAAGAATGAAGAGGAACATCGAGAGCATCTGAGAACAGTCTTGAGAACCCTGCGAAAGGAGAGACTGTACGCTAAATTTAGCAAATGTGAATTTTGGTTGAAGGAAGTGATGTTCCTAGGACACATAGTATCCGCTGAAGGAATTAAAGTGGACCCAGCTAAGATACAAGCTGTGAAGGAGTGGGAAGCTCCTAAAACCCCAAACAAAGTTCGAAGTTTTCTTGGACTGGCAGGATATTATCGCAGATTTATTGAGGGATTTTCCAAAATTGCCAGACCAATGACTCAACTTTTGAGGAAAGGGATTAAGTATACCTGGACTGAAGAGTGCGAAGCGAGTTTCCAACGCTTGAAAGAACTCTTAACCACTGCCCCAGTCTTAGCAGTACCAGAAGCAGATAAAGACTACGAGTTGTATACTGACGCCTCCAAAAATGGTCTTGGTTGTGTATTGATGCAAGAAGGCAAAGTAATTGCATATGCATCACGTCAATTGAGGACGCATGAATTGAACTACCCTACCCATGACCTAGAACCAGCAGCCATTGTGCATGCACTGAAGATTTGGAGACATCATCTCTATGGAGCTAGATGTGCGATCTTCACTGACCACAAGAGCCTCAAATATTTCTTTGAGCAAAAGAATCTGAATATGAGGCAAAGAAGATGGTTAGAACTAGTGAAGGACTATGACTTGATCATTAATAATCATCCAGGAAAACCTAATTCAGTAGCTGATGCGTTGAGCATAAAGTCTCCAGCCAAAGCTTGTGCTGTGATAACGCAAAAGGACGAATTGATCAAGGATTTTGGAAAGTTGATCCTTGAAGTAGTTTCACCACCAGAGACGGTGAGTACGAGAATAGCAGCCTTATTGGCAAGTCCTGATTTAAGGACAAGAATTGTGGAAGCACAAAGAAAAGATGAAGGTTTGGAGAAGATACAACTTCAGATTCGTGAGAAGAAAGTCGCAAACTTTCAAGAAACTTCCGATAATGCCATAATGTACGACGGAAGATTGTGTGTGCCGAAGGTTGATGATTTGAAAGAAGAAATCATGAGAGAAGCACACGAAACACCGTACACTGCCCACCCTGGAAGTACAAAGATGTATCAGGACTTGAAGTCTAAATTTTGGTGGGAAGGCATGAAGCGAGACATAGCCCTGTTCGTAGAACGATGTTTGGCATGTCAACAAGTAAAATCATTGCATCAAAGGCCATATGGAAAGTTACAGCCGCTTGACGTTCCTGAGTGGAAGTGGGATGCAATAGCTATTGATTTTGTAACCGGTTTACCTAAGTCTCAAAGAGGAAACACTGCCATTTGGGTAATTGTGGACCGCTTAACCAAAAGTGCACATTTTCTGCCGATCCAAATTACGTATGTATCAGATAAGTTGGCCCAGCTCTTTGTCAAAGAAATCATACGACTGCATGGAGTGCCAACGACGATCACATCTGACAGAGATGCGAAGTTCACTTCACGATTTTGGACTAGCTTACAGAAAGAGCTCGGAACTCGATTAAACTTCAGTACTGCCTTTCACCCTCAAACTGATGGTCAAACTGAGAGAACCATTCAAACTCTAGAGGATATGCTCAGAACAGTCGTTCTAGACCAAGGGGTAAAAGGGGAAGTCGTTCTACCATTGATCGAATTTGCATACAATAACAGCTTTCAAGCCACCATTGGAATGGCCCCATATAAAGCACTTTATGGAAGAAAGTGCAGATCTCCCTTGTATTGGGATGAAGTTGGAGAACGGAAGGTTTTAGGACCTGACTTAGTCGCTAAGATGATAGAAATTGTTCGACAGATCCGTGCCAGAATCAAAGAAGCTCAAGATCGACAGAAGTCTTACGCTGACAAAAGGCGAACCGAGTTGACTTTTGAAGTCGGAGATAAAGTATTTTTGAAGATATCGCCCTCTAAGGGAATTATTCATTTTGGAGCTAGAGGTAAGCTTAGACCTCGATATATTGGTCCTTACGAGATTCTAGAAAGAATTGGAGCCGTAGCATATCGTTTGGCTTTGCCACCGAGTTTCGAAAATGTTCATAATGTCTTTCACGTGTCACAATTGCGGAAGTATATCTACGATCCAAGACACGTTATTCAACAAGATGAAGTTCAGCTCCAGCCTGATTTAACTTACGAAGAAGGACCAGAGGCAATCATGGATTTCAAAACGCAAGAGCTCCGCAACAAGAAGATCAACCTTGTCAAAGTTCTTTGGAAGCATCATGGCACTGAAGAAGCAACGTGGGAACTTGAAGACAAGATGAAGGAGAAGTACCCCGAGCTATTCATGTAATTGTGAAATTTTGGGACGAAATTTTTTTTGTAGTGGGGGAGGATGTAACGCCCCTCGTAAATTTTAAATATATTTATTGAATTTTCAAAATTTATATTTTGTCATCAAATTTAATTCGAAGCTATGCGATCGATTTGATTGGAAATTTATTATTTTGGGCATTTATTTAATTTCCAATCCTATTTCAAGAAGAATAAATAAATATTAAATTAATAAGTAACGTCGATAATTTATTTAATGACCCGACATTTTCATATCGGGATAATATCGATCGATAAATATTCACGAGTAGACGAAATATTACGGTCTCCCGTGCAATGACGCGAAGAAATGTGGAGTTGATGTGAAGAGATGTTAAAGTGACCGATGTGACAAGCAAATGACAACCACTTTAACCTTTTTGACTTTCGGTAATTCCAAAATTACCCTCGCCTCCCTTCTATAAATAGAAGGCTTATATCATAAGTTTTACTTTCACCCTTTCTCTCAAAATTCTCTCCAAAGAAATTCCAGCGACTCTCCGGCGAGCTCCGGCGAAGCTCCGGCAAGGTGTTTCTTGAGGTAAACTATACATTTTTGGACTCCTCTTACCTCAGTCTTTCCATTTCCAACACTCTTTCTTCCATTTCTCCATGTTAGAAGTTAAAATCGAGTAAAGAGAGTGTTGATCAAGCCCACGAAGCTCAACGAACGTCTTAGAGGTATAGATCGAACCTCCCTCTAGCTATTTTATCGATTTAAGCATGTTATGGTTTATGCCCTAGTTTATAAATGTCATGATCTAGGCTTGATATTGAGTTATGAGTACGTATGCATGTTTAGCATGTTAAATTATGAGTCTAGAAACGATATATCGACCTAGGAATCGATTTGTGTTGATTTTGGAGCATTTTTGGTATATTTGTCCAATATGGTAATATTGCGGTTAAATCTTGATTCCAACATGTTTTGATGGTTTAAATCATATCTAGACTCGTTATACTTGTTAGAAAACCATTTGGTGTTGTTAGAAATCGATTGGACGAGCCCGGATAACCGTTTGAGCCAAAAATAAGAATTTCCGTCGGAAGGCATGCAGCCTCTGTTTCGGCCGATATAGACTCCATTTCGGTCGAAATGGCTATATCGGGCGAGATGAAGGCCACCTCGGTCGATATGGCTATATCGGTCGAGATGGACTTCACCCCGGTCGAGACGGCCAATTCCCATTCATTTTGGTCGATATGTGTTTCATCTCGATCGATATGCTCATATCGGTCGAGATGCACCTCATCTCGGTCTATATACTCATATCGGTCGAGATGCACTTCATTTCGGTCGATGCATCCATCTCGGTCGAGATGCACTCCATCTCGGTCGAGACAGAGTGAAATTTCTCACATTTTGTTCTTTCTTCGACCGATTCGATTTATCTATCATACCCTTCATACCAATCAACTCCAATGAAATTTCCTTAAATTCTAAATCCTTCGTTCAATTAATTCAAATCCAAATTTATTTTTTTCGATATTCCTTGTATCAATCGACGAAGAAATGTTATCTTCAATAACTTCTCCGAGAATCTTTTCAAATCAACTTGATTTGCTTGACCGAACTCTTGTAACTCGAACTTCCTTGAAGCTTATTGTTAAATCAAACTTGTTAAACCTTAACCTTTGAAATCTTAATTTGATCTTCATCTAAGATCAATAATCTCCTTGATTATTTCGTTGGAACAACTTGATGAGTTCTTATACTCTCAAGCAATGTACGATGATTCACAATGAAACTTCTTTCAATCTTAAACTCTTGAAAGTGCATAGTCACTTGACGAAGTCATTTGTTTTGATCAATAAAATTGAATTATTATTCATGTTCCTTGAATTAATGCTCGATGTTGAACCACTAGCTATTAAGGTAACGTTTTACTATCTTGTTCGTCAAACTAAACTGCCAAAGTCATTCTCACATATCCTTATCCGATGGCTCAAATTGAGAAGTCCAAGATCGATTAAGAGTCTAGAATTAATTGATGAGTTAGATTTAAATAATATATTATCTCTTGAGGATTTACTCGTATTCCTTATGTCATAGGAAAGGGGAAGGAGAAGATCAATTGCTAGAACAACCAATCACGTAACCGCACCTACTCAAGGTGGGCTTTCTTTTACCCTATATAGTGGGCCAAATTAAAAATATGAAAATGATGTTTTCTTTTCAAAGCATATCAAGCATGAAATGAAATGTTTTGTTTTAAACTGCTTTGTCATTGCCTACTGTTTTGTGTTTGCTATCTGTCCTCTCAGTGGGGGAACCCCACTCAGAGAAGAACATCAAACGTATTCAACGTTGATGTTGACTCTGCGTATTGTGAGTCTTATCGATCGTACCCAGGTAGTGAAAGAGATACCTCGGGTTAGTGAACTATGATGCTGACATGTTAGGGGTCATGCCCTACTCGGACTAGCATCGTGACTGTGGTAGGTGGCCACCTCCCAGTCACATAATCATTTGCAGATAGTTTAACAAAATAAAAAGGAGCATGCTCATTCATGAAATGTTTTGGTGCAATGGGAGGATTTCAAACTTAAAACCCTATGTGCGACCCGATTAAAAAGGCATGACAAACTTATATGTATGTATGTTTTCGGGCATGTGTTCACTAAGTACAATTTGTACTTAGCCCCTCGCATTATTTCTAAAATGCGCAGATTAAAAGAAGCTTTTGGAGCAGAGTACGAGGCAGCAGTCGAAGTGGAGCTGAAGATTCTATTTGTAATAGTTAGATGCTGAAGTATGTATCTTCATATACATACTTCATTGATAACTTTCCGCTGCTGAAACTCTTCATCTTTTTTTAGCCTTTTGATAACATACTATAAACTCTGATATTTGATTTACTCAAGAAGCTACGATCCCTTCTTGAGGAGGCACCCCTTTACTATCTTTTGCTTAACTTGGGATAAGTGTGATGATTTCTTTCTTATTTGCTTGAATTCTTCTTATTGATTGATATCCCAAGTGCAAGTCTCGTTCCCAATGTGCCTCAATTCTCTTATTTAAGTCTTGTTTACAAATCGGGGCGTGACAGCAGGGGAAACTGATAGTGAGGGAGGTATATATAAAATAATTTACGTGAAGGGGGATTGGGATTTTATTAGGTTTTTGGTATATCTCCATCCCTATAAATCAGGATTAAATAAGAGATAAAGATAAAAATTGAATCTAATAAAGTATCTAATCAAATTTTAAGGAAATTTAGCCACCAGATTTTTCAAAAAAAATCAATCCTAAGGCTAAAAGTATATTTATATATTTTTGTATAATAAATCTACTCTAACTTATATAAATTCCTATGATTTCTAATTAACCCCTTTTTTTGCGTCATCCAATACATATATATATATATATATATATATATATATATATATATTTTAGGATATCACAATCCTACCCTCTTAAAAAAAAAATTTGTCCTCAAAATTGGTCTTACCAGTTAATCTAAGGATGGATATTTTGCACGTAATTCTTCTTCACGTTCCCAAGTTGCCTCTTCTTTTCCATGTCTACTCCATTGAACCTTAACTAGTGTCACTTGTCAATTTCTCAACTCATGAACCTTCTTGTCAAGAATTGCCACAGGTTCTTCTTCATAAGTCATATCTTTATTAAGTGTAATATCTTCATAATTCACCGTATGACTTGGATCATACAAATACTTCCTCAACATGGAAACATGAAAAACATTATGCACTGTGGACAACTCTGGTGGCAGCGCTAAGCGATAAGCCACATCTCCAATTTTTTCCAAGATTTCAAAAGGTCCAATAAAACGGGGTCTTAACTTTCCTTTCTTACCGAACCTCAATAATCCTTTCATCGGAGCTACCTTCAGGAAAACTTTATCTCCAAGCTCAAATTGCAAGTCTTTTCTTCTTTTATCAGCATGACTTTTGTCGATCTTGAGCTGTCTTAATTCTATCTCGTATCTTTTCAACTATCTCAATAGTTCTTTCTATCAATTCTGGCCCCATAATCTTTCTCTCACCCACTTCATCCCAATAAGCAAGTGATCTGCACTTCCTTCCATAAATTGCTTCATATGGAGCCATGCCGATACTTGAGTGATAACTGTTGTTATAGGCGAATTCTACTAATGGCAAATGTTTCTCCCAACATCCTCCTATATCCATGACACAAGAACGTAGCATATCATCTAATGTCTGAATAGTTCTCTCTGATTGACCATATGTCTGTGGGTGATAAGCTGTAGAAAAGCTCAATCTTGTGCCCAAAGTTGTATGCAGACTTTTCCAAAAGTTTGAAGTAAATCGTGGGTCCCTATCTGACACAATTGTGATAAGCACTCCATGCAATCGTACTATCTCACAAATATAAAGCTGAGCAAATTGTTCCATTTTATAAGTCATTCTCACAGGCAAGAAATGAGATGACTTCGTCAACCGGTCAACTATCACCCAAATTGCATATTTACCCTTCTTTGTTTTAGGAAGCCGTATCACAAAATCCATGGTTATGTGTTCCCACTTCCACTCTGGTATTTTCAGTGAATGTAGTAATCCTGATGGTCTTTGATGTTCAGCTTTTACTTGTTGGCAAGTTAAACATCCGCTCACATAACTTGCAATTTCTTTCTTTATACCGTGCCACCAAAAATTTCTTTTGAGATAGTACATCTTTGTACTGCCACGATGAGCTGTATAAGGCGTTTTATGCGCCTCTTCTAATATTTCTCTTCTTAAATTTTCATCATCCGGCACACAGATCCTTCCTGCAAATATTAGTACTCCATCACTTGTTAGCATAAATCCCTTAACATCACCTCACACCTCCTTAGCTCGCATCTTTTCTAAAAATTCATCATTCTTTTGAGCTTCTCGAATTCTATCTCGCAGTGTTGGTCGAATCACCAAGGCTGAAATTACAGCTTCAACATCTTCCTTTGTAGTTACCATTTCTAGATTCAACTTTGCAAAATCTTTTAGCAAATCCTCTTGTTGAGTCAATGTTTCCGCCGAATTTACTCTCTTCTGACTAAGTGCATCGGCCACAACATTTGCCATTCCAAGATGGTACATAATCGTACAATCATAATCTTTTACCAATTCTAGCCGCCTTCTTTGCCTCATGTTCAATTCTTTTTGTGTGAATGTTGGTCCCGGTTTTTCAGAGTATAACACGTTTCAATACGCAGCAGAAATAATATAAAGTTAATTGTTTCTTGCACGCTACTAGCACTCAGC
>JAPKLW010001204.1:42250-133682 GCA_026898455.1 Plectranthus barbatus
AAATGAAATTCTTGAAAATATATTTTTTACATTTTTGCCCTTTTATGCAGTGAGTATGTGCAAAATATGCATCGAAAATTGGAAGGCACGGACTTAATCTGTGCCATCGATTGAGATTTTAAACGGCTGAGATCTTTTCTCATTTAGTACGGAAAATCCTATTATCACCTAATCACTACCATATATATATATATATATATATATAATCCGAACACTTCGTTTGTCTGCTTTCTCGTTTCTTACAGTTGTTGACGATCTTGACCTAATTGGAATTAATGGTTCTTCAAGTGCTTAAGTTATCGACTAGCCAAGCCTAAATTATTACACTTAATAAACTTATACGTTCATTTTAAGATCTATTTTATACATCGAGCAACTGATTGACTATTTATAACATTTAATCAAAATACTATAATTCCTATCAGTAATCATCTGGTCATGTTTAAATTTTACATATATATTGTATATATACATCCATTTTTTGTGTTTGTAACCTTGAATTAAAAGTAAAATTCTGAATATATAATTAAATTTTAAAATTACATCTTAAATTCCCATTGTTAATTGCATCATATTTTAAATGATACTCTTATTTTTATCACTTCCATTAGTGTGTATATTACATTTTTATAAAAAGTAAAAAATAATTAAAAAACTAGTTACGTAATAAATTTATCGCTGAAAGATCCATTGTCATTTTCGTTGCTAATCCTACTGTTTCATATATAATTTTTTTAATTTTTAGCAATGGAATTACTCCATCCTATAATTGTTTCTGTTGCAAATAAATGGAAATTTTCTTCGCATGCATGTAACAAGTTTGAAGTAGTGATAGTGGTAAGTCATAGAACTCCATTGCAGGTATATATTTCATGTATAAAAATTTAAAAAAAAAAGTCTATATCCCAAAGCTCTAGAGAGAGAGAGAGATTCAACCTCTATGCATCATACAACCATGTTATATATATTAGTGGAAATAGCAATAATGCTTGTAATTATTGCTAGGCTTATCATTATCGTTGCTATAATCTTGTCCCTTGCGGTTGAAATTCCATGAATATCTCTGCACATTAATGAAAGAGTGAAAAAGAGATGACGTAAAATATTACATTATTAGTTGAACAAGAAATCATGATCTAGCTATATGGATGACAATAATTAAGAAGTATACTCCTGCAAATTTGTTGGGCTATCATATTCCACATAAATATTTAATTTAAGAGCAATAATTTAACATTGCATAATTAATAATTCATTTCGATTTGTTGTAAGTGTCATAAAATAAGAAATTTTACCTAAATTAGGATTTTATCTGACACAAAATTATCCATCATAACTACTCAATATACGTAAAACAAAATCTTTTTTCTTAAATATTTAGCTGAAGTTAATACTAATGTAATTATATTAGGTTCTCCCACCTTCAGTAACTTCAAATTTTAAATTTACTAGCTACTTTTCACCATAAGATGTTCACTATATATTAAGGTTTTTTTTTCACATACTAAATATAAAAATAGTATTAAATAAAGAATAAAAATTTATTTCTTTAATAATGAGTCATTTTTATCAAAAGTTATATACAAATTACACATCTAGATATCAAATAAACAAAAATTTAATAAATTTCTTATTCAGGCCACCACCTATACCCAGGTGACCACGTCACCCAATTTCTTCATCATTGATTAGAACCACTCTTTTTAATTTATAATATATTATTATATTGAAATGAAATAATAAACAATAAAAACCATTTTATCAAGAGTCATAATAATTATTATGTGCAACGCCTCAATTTTTTATAATAGATCTAGAATGCAAATTTGAAACTCGCCCTAAATGCCACCCATCTATATATATTTTAAAGCAAAGAAGTTGTATGTATTTATATTTTTGCTATTTTTCTTCCAAAAATATCACATTTTCAATAATTTTATTATTTTATTTTATATATTTATCATGATATATATATATATATATATATAATAATAACAATTTTAAGAACATTATATTTGTGTCATATTATCCTAAAAATATTGTATATAAACTACTTTTTTGAAAATTAATCTTATAGACTAATTTCTTTTAAAACCACAAGTATAATATTTTTTACAATTTAAAAATGGTTAATATTATGAATTAAAAAAATTTCATTTTTATAATTCTGTATTGTTATTTTTCTCAAATTTAGATATATAATCTAATGTATAAATAATAACCTATAGGGGTAACAATTAAATTTATTTTTAAACAATTACTTAAAAATATAAACAAATATATGATTTTATTTGTTACATATTACTATCGTCATAAATATAAACAATTCCACCACATTACTAAAAAAACATCACTTCACATCTACAATTTTTTTATTACTTTATTTACTATTCATCAATATTCTAATAACATAATAATAAAAAAAACTTCAATAATATTATGTTTGTGTCATTTACCCTTAAAAACATTGCATATTAACTAATTTTTTAAAAATTAATTTTATAGGCTAATTTCTTTAAAAATGCAAGTATAATTTTTTTTTCGAATTAAATGAGCTAATATTGTGAATTGAGGTTCTATTTTATAGTTTTGTACTATTATTTTCTTAAATTTAAATATGTAACTCAATTAGATGATTACTTATAACAGAATAAAAATTAAATTCATTTTTTAACAATTACTCAAAAATATACAGAAATGTATAAATGATTTGAGTTACATGTTGATATCATTATAAATATAGCTTTTGTTTTACATACTAATATCTTTATATTTATATTAGTTATATTTTAAAATAGCAAAAATTCAATTTTGTCACTGAAACTATTACAATTTTACTAATTTTATTCATCTTGTACATTCATTTTATCAACTAATTAATTTTTTTATAAAAAAACAAGTATGAAGTCCTATCTTTATATGTTATGTGTTTGTTTTAGTCATTTTTATTTATTAAACTCAAAATATGTAATGGGATGAATAAATATGAACTTAAAAGTAAAATATATAATTTTAGATAACTATTACAAATTTTCCTATTAAAACTAAATTTATTTTATAAGTAAGTATCTTATTTTTATATATTAGGCGTAACGCGCGCAGGTGTAAATCTAGTATAATTATAATTCAAATCGTTGATTAATCAGAGGCAGAATACTTTAACCACCTACCTTAATGCGAAGGCACCGGGGAAAATGAAGGCGAGGCAAACGGCGGAAGTTGAGCCCATGAATTGGAACAAGTACCAAATGCTCGGAATGGCTATTGCCAAAGTGTAGGCCAATGCTAGCAAAGCAAGAGTGAGAAGTAGAAACCTGGTGTTGTCGAGTGCCAACCGAGGCTTCTTGGAGAAGAGAAACTCGTCAATATTACTCCTGAGAGAGAAGTTGAGGAGCGGAAACACCAGCACCAGGTGCAGCGCATAGCTCAACCGAACGATGTCGTTCAACAACTGAGTCAAACTCGACCGAGAGCTCTGGTCGAAGTTCACTAGAATGTCGTCCATGGTTGCCTCCCCAAACAGGAGGTACCCGAAAATCCCGATGGCGAAGTAGATAGCAGCGCAGAGTATAAGAGCAATCCTCACAGCTCTCATCATCACTGGTGGGTTGCCTAGTTCTACTCCAATTGCATGAACTGATAGCAGATAGCAGTGTTATTCAGAATTAAAAAATTGGAGTTAAGATATGTAATTATAAAATAATATAGTTAACTTTGAAGAAAATCTAAATAGATATTGTTTAATGTTAAAGTTCGACAACCAAATCAAATATATAAAATAAACAAAGAAAGTGATCAATATATTCTAATAAAAACCACAATAATCTTCACTGTTTAATTCA
Source organism: Plectranthus barbatus (assembly GCA_026898455.1). Classification (NCBI taxonomy): domain Eukaryota; kingdom Viridiplantae; phylum Streptophyta; class Magnoliopsida; order Lamiales; family Lamiaceae; genus Plectranthus; species Plectranthus barbatus. The sequence goes on from JAPKLW010001204.1 coordinate 46,093, forward strand.
AGCTTTGTGATTTTCTGCACTAAAAAATTTTCAAGCTACTATTTTTATTTCGAATTTATGACGAGAGCTAAAAATTTGATGAGGTCAAATTGTTGTTCAAATAAAAATCTTAAGCAAATCGACATCTGTTTTAAAAAAGGTTACATACGCATATGCAATGTGTCGTTTTGGATTTTTGTCTAAATATTAAGTTTACATCCTCAAATTTTTTATTCTTTCATAAATTTGGAACAAAATCAATAGTTTGGACTTTTTAAGAAATGATAAGGAATACTATAATTTAGATCTCTTTTAAAATATATGTCTAATGAATTGCAATTTGCACCCTGCCTCTCAACTCAAGTATATACCCCATAATATAGAGGAATCTATATGCTTAGTTGTTCCAATCAAGAACTGTAAATTAAATAAATTAAAGAAAAGACTCTCACCGTTGAAGTGGAATGTGAATGCAGTGACAATCACTGGCACAGCGGTGAAGAGGTTAAAGAACGAAACTCCTCCGTCGAGCTCGGGGAGGAGCCTTGGAGTCTCTGTTTCTCCAGCGATGACAGCAGCGACGGCCATCCCCGAGCATATAGCAACAAATACAATTGCTAACGACACTGATACTGCTGAACTCAGATATAGTGATTCTGCAAACTCAACACAAATTTATCAGATTGTAATTGCGGACTATGTAACTTCCCCCAGTCAAATGAGACGCATTCTGCAGTCTGTATAATAAATATGCCAAACCTAGTACAAACTATGTCTTTTTTCCAAATGTAATATAAACTATCTTATTTTGCAAATAAGGTTTAAACTATTAGAAATTATACAAATATTTATATAAGGTTTACTATAATATAGTCATTCTAATTTAGTATAAATAGCTTAGGAACAAATCATTCATGTATTGGTGGGCATTTGAGTCATGTATTGTATATGAGTGCTTGTATTGGGCAATTCCATTGTACCTTCTTTTACAATCTTATATATATTTTACTAAATATATGTGGTAATTAGTTTGGTTGTAATGGCAAGCTCATGCTTTTTGTTAAATAGAGGTTTCTTTATAATATTCCAGTCCAAGAAAGCGCCTACAACAACAGAAGTAAATGGTTTCATGTAGCTCTACACGTCTGCTTCTTATTTAATGTGACACATCCCTCTTTGTAACTCAAAGGTCGCTCTAGCTAAACTCAAATACAACTGTCGCTAAATAAGACCTCTCATTTGTTCGTTGTATAATATTTTGAAAATTTTGATTATGTTTTATATTTTTTATATAGTAGTTTCTAAAAATGTTGTCATATGATTTTTTTTTATTATTATTGTTTTGATTAATTTATTATGTTGGATTTTAATGTATTTACATAAAATAAAATTAATAAGATGTATGCAACAATAATATTTAAAAAGCTAATAAGGTGACATTCGATACAAATATCTATTTTCCTTAAAAATAATATAGTTCAATTTGATTTTCTATTTACATGTAAATAATTTATTGTATTTCATACTAAATATAGGATTATGACAAAAACTTAAAAATAGAAATTATGAACCTATTTATCAAATTTATCTCAAGTAAAACTTATGTCAAATAAGGGTATGGGTTGATATATATTGATATACTATTAAAACCTAATAAAGAAAATACTATTATATATATTGATATATATTATGTATAACTTGTGTGTGGGTTGCTTATATATATTTAAATAAATTAGAAAAAGACTAATTTATATATAGAGAGAGGGATAATAGTAGAGATTAATTATTTTAAAACTCTATAGAAGTATATTTTCCTTTTGTTTTACTATTATGAATCTATGATCCCCTAAAAAAATAATAATAAATAACTTAGTGTGGCTATAAAAAAATAATTGTATAAATACACAAACTATATTAAATATGCTATAATAATTAAGATAATAAAAAGTAATTATTAAAATTAAGAAAAAAAATTGTAAAATAATTTAATTTCATACAATTATTGGGATTAAAAAAAAATCATTTCTAAACATTAAAATTATAATGCTATTTTAAATTAATTTATTATTGCATATAAAAAATTTAAACTTATATATCTAAAAAATTTAAATTTATATATCTAAATTTAAACTTGTATATTCGAAGGAGTGGAAATTAATATTTTAATAAAAAGTGGGTTATGGTGATTTATGATAGCTTTAGAAATATGGATACGCATGAAAATAAGAGGGGATGACCAGAAAGGAAAATAAAAAAAATAAGGAGATAGAGCCACATAAAGTGATAAGATAGGAAGGATAAGAATTTTTTTTAAGAAAATAAAAGGAATAAAGAAATGAAAAAAACTAAAACAAAACTAAAAAACAACCTAAAACATTTAATGTCTGTGTCGGTATATAATTAGATTGATTATCGTGGGAGATTATCTTTCCATGAAAATTAAATATTCAAATATGTCTTCTACTAAAGAACACAAAGAATCTTATAATTGGGTATAATTTATTAATTGTTCATGAAGTTTTGACCTCAAAACCATTTGAAATTAATAAATAATATAAAACTATAGAATGTTTTAGAGCAAAAACGTACAAAACTAATACATTTTCATCCTATATCATACGCCAAAAATTATTTCCTTTTTTTGGATTAAGGAGATGGTAGCTAATAATATATAACATAATTACAAATTTATTTTAATAGAACATAAAACTAATATATACTGGAGCAACAACTTATAAGATATAAAGAGAAGTGAGTCTTGACAAACAAATCAATAAAAGGTAAGAAAAGTTAAATAATTTTAACTCAAACTTAAGGGAGATTTACATTTTTAAAACTAACAAAAATTGTCCAGTGTCGACCGTAGACTCGTGTTAATGTGACCACGACTGATGAATCAATAAATTAGACGTGTAATAATAATTAAATTTGACTACAGTATTAATGATACATTGCACATGTACCTAGCTATGATGGGTAGGTGAGCGAAACTGGTTAAAACTAAAGCGCAAATTATTAAAGTTCTAATTTTCAATTGTAATATATCACATAACTAACAAATAAATATATTTATAAACTTATATTTGTATATATAGTACAACTCAAATTCATATCATATGCTCTTCAAAGTATAACATGTATTTATAGTGTATATTAAATATAATGTATTAATTTAAACTCATAATTTAGTTATCCTAAAAGGAATTTAAACCCATGATCTCTTAGTCATGCGCATGGCACTTTCACTAGTGCGGCTCTCTGAACATGGGACATATTTTGTAGTATATATCACATATTGTAGTGGTGACCAAAATCACAAAGATGATTGTTGCTTATATTTGTAATAGTCAAGATATTTACTTTATTTTTATATGATTTATCGTAGTTTTATAAATTTTATATGCATGATTGTGTCTTGGTGTATGTTATGCTTTGCGGTAAGGTTGTGTCGGCTTTCATGAGAAGAAACGAGTGAAAAAGGCAAAAGAAGATTCATGCCGGAAGTTCGAGCTCCGCGAGATGGTCGATATGATTGTGACGGGGAGCTACAAACATTGATACAAAGCTATGACGGAGAAGGATTGAAGCAACACTTTCTATGACGCTTTGTTTCTACCAATACAAAATGCATAAATTGTTTGGTCTGTAAATAATGTTTTATTAAATATCACTTCAAGCTGGGAAACTCAATGTTAACATACTAATAGAAAGTAGATTTTTGGTGAGAGTCGGAACAACCAAGACATCCAATAATTTAACACAGTCAGAAAGTTGAGTGTTCACAATTAGTAACAATAACACTATCATGTTAAAGTACGACTGAGAGTTCACCAAAGAATTAAAAGTTGGTGTCATGTGGGCTGAGGCACCGGTGTCGAAGAACCAAATTGATGTTTCAGGTTGAGAGAGAGAGTAGCAAGTGGAGAATGTGTCAGCCAAGTGTGCAACTACTGGAGATGAATGCTAAGAATACCTTTTCGGACATAAATTGACATAGTTGTCTTCATGACGACAAATTTGGCAAGGAGGTAATCGAAGTTTTTAATTGCGGCCACGACTGCAAGAGTTGGAGTGACGTGAACCACTGTCATGGCCACGAGAAAAATTAGAATTTTCAGAGGAAGGTGGGTACTGTCCCGAAGGTTTATACTGGCTGTAGAAGGAAATAGAGTAAGATCATGTCATGTAAATGGACTCTTGAAATAAAAAAAAAGCTCTCAGCTTTAGATAGGAGATCGCGGAAGTTATGAAGAGGAGTAAGCATCATCTGAGCATCTTTTTCTGGAAAAAGACGAACCAAAACCTCGAAGGAACAAAGGAAGTATCAGTTGCCAACTGATAAAGAGGCCAACCAGTTAGGGGGAAGTGTGCGACTGGTATATGCTACTGATGACCAGTCAAGCCAACTGTCTCAGAAAAGGCGGGATTGTTCAAATCCGACTAGCGTGTACATCTCTCAGAATTTAATGCGGCATTTAATGCCACATTTAATGTGCACAGTGTCTGCGCAGTCCGACGCTTGGTTGCTACCAATCGCCGCGTGCCACGTCAGCTCCACGGCGTAGCCCACGTCAGCACGATCGCGCACGTCGCACAGGGAACCGGGCCTGCTGATGACCGTCGATCCTCGCTTGCTGAGCGTTGATTCTGGACGTCTGATCCTGCATGGCCCCGAGTATATATACCCGATCACTTCCTTCGGGTTAACCTTTATGTTTCCCTACCTTCAGAACCCTACTTTCAAAATTCTCTCATCTTCTTTTGAGATTTTCTGAACCTTGAATCTTTCTGAAGTCATGGCATCATCTTCTCGACCTACAGCTGATAACCCTCCATCTACATCATCCTCGTCTGGTTCACCAGACTTACCAGTTGCTGAAGCTCATATGCCTACGTATACTGGCATAGTGAAGATCGAAGATATCGATTACTCCTATCCGTTCGCCCGATTGGTTCAATTGAACAGGCCGGCGACCAGGCGACAGCTCTCTAACGCGCAGATTAGGACTGCACAGGTTCAGAAAGAGAAAATTTTGAATGAGAAACTGGCCAAGAAAAATTTCGGGGAGGAGCTGATGGAGATGATTGATCGAGAACAGCTCCGACAGTACCTCACGGCGACGCCCACGACTTTTCATCCCCACATGGTAGCCGAGTTCTACGCTCGGGCCGTGATTGCTGACGACAGGAAGTCTTTCACAACTTCCGTTTTTGGCCACCTGATCACCGTCACCGCCGAATACCTCGCCGCTCTGTTCGGGCTGAGGAATGAAGGAGAGGAAGTGGCCACGTATCATCAGGATGATACGGTGGAATTCAGGAGGCGGTGGGTGCAGTGGAAGAAGCCAGAGGTCACCGTCTTCCGGACTGGCATGAGGAAGTCAGAAATGGAGGAATACTGGCAAATGGTGTGCGATATTGTGGTTCGCATGCTACAATGCGAGGTCGGCTCCTACGCCGAGCTTAGCTTGCGCAAGTTCTCGGTGATGTGTGCCCTGGTGGATGGAGTTCAGGGCAACTGGGCCGAATTTTTCTTTGGCAGGTTGCTAGAGAATGTAGACAGGAACATCTCTGTTCCGACTGAAGGCCGGTTTGCTCACGCCGTATCCTTCGGGCTGAGGATCAGCCACATCCTGGAGATGGAGTTGGGTGATGGCGTGGATCAGGGGGAACAGCTGGTTGGTTCCGACTTCATACCAGCCACGAAGGTGAAGCTGCCTCACCCAGATTACAAGAAGCCACGAAGGCTGAAAGGGAAGTCAGCAGTGGACCCTGCTGAGGTCGTTTCTGAGGAGGACTCAGAAGACCTGGGGGAGCAAGTGCCAGCTGTGGCTCTCCCACTGACTGATGAGGCCAGGGCTCAGTTGAAGAGGAAGCTGGAGACGGAGTCTCTCTTCGAAACCATGGAAGGCGCGGTGGCTGAGGCGACTGGTATCCACCCACGGGATGTACAACTGGTACCAGTCACCAAGAAGCCATCCCACAAGAAGCCTAAGACTTCCCAGCACCAGCAGCCACCGTCAGCTGTTGCATATGACCCTGAGTCTGGGAAGATCTCCATCCCAGTCAAGAAGTCCATTCTGGGACTGACTGAGGAAGAGACGCTGGAGAGGATGACCCGTAAGCGAAAAAGGGTTCAGACCAGAGCTCAGAAGCTGGTCGAGCAAGCAAAGAAGGAGCAGCAAGCCTCCTTTGTAAGGAAGAAACAGGCCCAGGCAAGGTTGAAGGCCTTGGCCGACCAGCGTAAACGAGAGGCTGAGCTGGCAGCCCGCGATGAAGCCTATGCAAAAGTGCAGGCTGAGCATGAGGCCAGACGTCAGGCGGAACTGGCGGAGCAGGTGCGCCAGGTGGCCAAGGGCAAGTGGGATGTGCCCGAAACTTCCACAAGTGCGAGGCCACCAGCACCAGCACCAGGCGAGATCCTACCAGAAGACTCCTTTAACCGCCTGATGGTCATGGGTGTTGAAGAGGATGTACTATCCCTTGTGGATAAGTACCAGGAGGAGGAGGTCGCTGAAGTCCCTCCACCCGCGCAAGGGGGTGGTGGAGGTGAAGAAGACCCACTGGCCGCGCAAGGGGGTGCCAGTGGAGGAGAAGAAGTGCGGGCGACCACCCCGGTAAAACTGGCGAGCTTCTCGGATGTCAGTTCTGAATCCGAGGATGCAGAGGAACCAAGGGCTGAGGAGCCAGAGCAGGAGCCAGCTGAGGAGGTGACACATTACTCAATGGTGCAGAGGATGGAGCCAAGGGATCTGTTCCCAGACATTGATGATAAGGCTCGTCGTCCTGCCAGTCGCCCCCGATCTACAGATGCCTCGACATCAACTTTCGGGCGACCAGCAGCATCCTCTACACCACCAGCTAAGCATGCTCGAACTGAAAGGCGACCTTATATGCTCTGCATCCAAGAGCATCAACTGGTTGATGAGGATACCTTCCAGGCTCAAGTGACAGGGGTGCACCGGTGGGAGCAGCGCGGGGAGATGGCATTTTATAATTCAAGAGTGCTAGAGCCATCTGCATTCAACATCATCCCTTTCAGCGGACTCCCCCACCAGTCGGTATATGCCTCCAGAATTTCTGACTGGTGCCTGCCCCTGCAGCCAGTGGAATACTACAATTCCACCCTCTATGAATATGCGGAGAACATCACGGCGGAAGTGGAGAATGTCGTCAATGACGAAATGATATCCAGCTACCGAAGGCTCTGGAGGGTGGATCCGGAACTATGTCTAGAGTTCCGGAGGTGGCGGATTTTTGACCGATGCCAGCGCCTGCTGACAGTGGAGAAGCGGGCGGTCCTTTATGCCAGGCTGGGTCTTGGCTACTGGAGAGCGGAGGAGGAGTGGGCTAATGCTTTCATGGGCACTGATCCTGATTGCCCCCAGCAGCTGTCTACAAGGAGGATCAAGCGCCGCTTGCTGCAAATCGCTGAGTATAGGCAGCTGACTGGAAGCTCCGGCCTCCCGCCACTGAAAAAGGTCAAGTTACCTTTCCTCCAGTTCCGAGTCACCAGTCAGGGGTACCAGCTGACGTACGCGCTCCGACGCCTCAAAGTGCTGGTTACCCTCCCGAGGATCCCTCCCTACCATGCTAAATTGTTCGACATGGCTGCCTGCGCTCTGATGGTAGACCACTTTGTAGAGGAGGATCCCTCTCGTGGTTCGTGGCTGACCCTTGCCGTCCCTCCTGTTCCTATTGTCTCGGGCGATCTCGTCCCTAAATCTATGGACTGGCAAGTGGTGGAACTCACAGCCCCAACGGTTGGTTCTGAACAAGTCCAGCCAGCTCCAGCAGCAGTGCCAGTAGTGGAGCCAGCTGAAGAAGTACCAGTAGAGGAGCCAGCACCAGCATCAGCAGAGGCACCAGCTGCAGCTGCAGTGCCAGCGGAGGAGCCAGCCCCGATGGAGATATCAGCTGAATCCGAACCAGCTACGGCTCCTTCCGCAACTGATGTGCCCTCCTCTTCCATTGAAGTCTCAGCAATGCCAATCTCCGAGATCCATCCCCCTGCGCAGCTTCTTGCACTTATTGATGCCAGGATGGACCAGCGCTTCGCCAGCTTCCGCACTGAAATTGCTCAACAGATGGAGTCTGTCACCGCTGGAGTGTCCTCCTTTTTGGCGCGGATCCAAGAGGGGGAAAGTGCGCGAGCACGTGCTGAGGCTGAGAGAGCTCGTCTTGCTGAAGAGGAGAGGAGGATTGCTGCTGAGGAAAGGGAGAAGAGCAGACAAGATATGGCAGCGCTCACTGAGATCCTGAGGTCGCTCACAAGCAGAACTTGTTGGGATTGTATACTGAAAGCATATATGATTAAGTGTTTCGTACACTGGTATTCATGTATGTATCCGCAACAATGCTCGCTGTCTGATAGAACAATCATACGACGAACTATAATATCCTTTTATCTCGTGGAAAGGGATGACCATATGGTGTGTTGTAGATCACAGAGGATCATATGGTTCGCTTGACCTAGCGAGATATAAAGAGTATCACAGCTGAGACGGTCCCTGGATAGGCTGTCGGTTTAAGCTGCGGCACATCAGTTCATAAGTGGGCTTATCCTGGCTACTTGATGTGTCGGTACATTTTTATGTATTGATGGGATCAACAGTGGGATGCGCCGTTCTCATTGACATATGAACGAGCCAGATCCCTAGCATACTTTCTGTGATCTTAAATCGTACTGAAGGATAAGGGGCACACACAGATTGACCACACTTTGATTTACTAGAGTGGCGGGTCTTACATGTACTCTAATACTTGTATTTCGGGTGTTGGCAATTTGTGTGTGGCCTGCTTAGTCTGGATGTATGGTAACATATCCGTTCAGGATGGTGACATTCCCTGATGAGCTCACAAAGGTTCATTATGCTAAACCCTGCAGGTTGAATTATTTAATTCAGGCATAAGTGATAAAAGGTGAGTGGTGTTATTCAGGAAATAAGAAATTAATTAATTGTGGCTGATTGTCATAAGCCAAATTAATTAATGAATGTCTGAAACCTTAAATATGTGGATCAAGTTAGTTTGGTGCAACCCGTTCCTAATAACGTGGTAATAAAGGGGCGAGTCAGTATTGTTACCGTGGTGAAGGTTAAAACAATACTTTATTAATTAATTAATGTTCTGGGTTGGACATGTGAGAATTAATTAATAAAAGAGGGCCCACTTTTATTATTTGCATCTGATCCCTGGTCTGGCCCATAAACTGCTCTCAGCCCATTAGGGTTAGGGTTTCATAAGCCCTAACACTATATAAACCTCCTCCTCTCTAGACAGATCACAATAAGTGAGTCGTCATTCTTTCAGTTGTCGACTGGAGTGTTGAAAACTAGGGTTTCACACTGAAAAGTGAGAGAGGGGCGACGGCGCTGGATCTGAGGGGAGAAGATTGATCGACTTCTCCATAGCTCGGATTTAACTTGGTAGAATAATCCTCACCAGATTTCCAAGGAGCAAGGGATACAGATCAGAAGATCAGATCTGTAGGAACAGAAAGAGGCCATCGATTTCTTCAAGAAGAAGAAAGCCATTGTTTTGTTCATATTCCGCTTCAGATCTGATTAGGGTTTCACCGTTATCATTCTCCGATCTGTCCTGTGGATCAAACGGTGAAATAAGGTACAATCTCTAATCCATCCTATGCAATTTAATTTGTAGGAGCATGCATAGGCCTTCGCATGGTTCATTTAATTGTATCTATTCCTGGTATCCTAAGAACGATCCTTGGCAAGTTTAATGGCAATTAATATTGCCCGTCGTAGACTCAAACCCTACAGAACTCAATCACCAGGATCGTCTTCTCAGCCATAGTCTAGCTTCTTCATTTTGTTGTAAGTATTTGTATCTCTAGACTAGTCAGTTTTCTATCCTGTACTTGTAACTGCATCATTTAATGGATTGATTACTGGCAAGTTGATGACAATTCCTCATTGTCCAACAAATTGTCTAAGTATTTACTTACCAGCTGAACTTACACTTCCAGTGTAATCAGCACCAGCACTCGTATCACACACTTTAAATCTTTTTGCTCTGATCTCAATTTTCATATTTTAAACGAGCAATATCTCTCCTGGTTTGAGGGGGAAGATTTTTAGTTAGAGCTGATGTGAGGAAGTAGTTTCATGGGTTTAGATCTGATAGGTTTATTTTGTAAAACCCTGAAATACTTTGTAACTTTCCTCATCAGCTGAGTGCTCGCTGGTTAGGCTTTGATCGCACCAAAAAGGGGGAAATTGTTGGGAAATTTGGCTAAGTTTCCTTTCCCCAGTAGCTACTTGTTTAGATTCTAGTTTTGGTGTTTTGGTGGATCAAATCCTAAGTCCTACCAGCGTCAGTTTGTCTCTAGAATAGCTCTAGTCTCAAATGTAAAGTCATGTTTAGGTCTTTTGAGTTGTAAGTCGCAGCTGATCAAGACTCATGCTGGCACTGTTCACCAGCATGAGAAGTGCTTACCACTGGTTACTGTTCACCAGTTGGAAAAGTCTCATCCGAAAGCGGCTGACAAAGACTCGTGCTGACACTGTTCATCAGCATGAGAAGAGCTAACGACTGGCTACTGTTCAACAGTTGGGAAGGATTTCACCAGCAGGCGGCTGACAAATCCTACCAGCAGAATACGTGTTCTCAGTGACACTATTCACCAGCGGTGAAACCACCAGTCATGGGAGATTCCAAGGGTTATCATCAGACATATTGGTAGACTTAGATTGTGCCAGCGCAAAGTCACCAGCAGAGACTGCCAGCACAAGATCACCAGAATGATCTACCAGTCGGATGTTACCAGCAGAATTCCAGATTCTCTCTCCCAGAGTCTTAGAGACAAAAAGAAGATTCGTCGAGGAATTAACTGACAAAGTATGACTTTAAGGGAGGATACCTTAAAGTCTATCAGTTCAAGACACCAGTTCCGATTCCTCGTACTGACGAATAGTGCCGTTCTGACATAAAGAGATCAATGTCAGATAAAGTGGACAAAAGCATGGTGCTTTCCGGAAATTCCTACCTGCCGCCGTCTGAAGGACATGCGAGGACAGAGACCTTTTCCGGATGTGTCCAAACGGCTAGAAAATTTGAATGGGATCCCTCGACTATAAATACCTGGGATCCACCAACATTCAATACTCTTCACCTACCGAAAGACTGCAATTTATTACGCTCAAGCAAGTAGAAGCACATATATCTTTCGAGGCCTTTCTAAAGGCTATCCGTGTGTTGATTTATTCAAACACGAGACTTCAAGCTTCCAGCTTGTAAGTTACTGATCTCTTTGGTGTTCTTTCTCCTCCGAGGAAGTTCACAGCAGCTTTTGTGCCAGCCAGCACTTGAGTTATTACGGGCTTTTGCCGTATTGAGAAGATACGTTCTTGGGAGAACTAAACACCCAGTAAAGCTGTGGAGGTTGAAGTGACGTGCTCGCACTCCACCAGCTGATCAGAGTTGAAGAAGGACAAGGCCGAGAGCGGTTGATCTAGAGAACTGGTGGACGAGGCATTCACCAGCTAGAGATAGATCGTAGGACGCTTGTACCCGATTACTCTTAGTGAAATTTCCAGTGCTACGACTGGAGAGTGGACGTAGATCAGTTGATCGAACCACTATAAATCCTTTGTCTTTTATCAGCTTTCTGCATTTCATACTGATTTAAAACCCAGCACCCAAGTGCTGGTGTATATCTGAAAACTGATATAACTGTGCAAACAAGACCTAAAAATATTCCAAGTCTTGAGCTACCAGCTGACGAGCCAGTCGCCAGTCAGCTGAGTACGCAGAGTGCAAGTTGACTTACCAGCTGACAAGGTCCCAGTCAGCTGAGTAACCAGCAGAGTGCAAGAAACGATTAATCACATTTTCCGCTGCCAAGTTATACCCTGATAATCCGGGACCAACAATATGGAAATAAAATAATTCAGAATACCTCAACCATATCATCTCATCTAAAAGGAATCACAAAATCATCCATGAATGATCAGATGCGTAAAGCATTATGTGAGTATAAGAGAGAGCATCCCACATGTACTCAAAAAGATTTACGAAAGTGGGTTGATGAAAAATATCATTTGAATATTAGTCAACATATGATGTCAAACACTCTCAAGAGATCATCGGAACAACTTTCAACCAACTTTGAGAAGGGTAAGTGATGAAGCCCAAGTAGTAGTTGTGAGAGACGATCCAGTCTACATTCCGAGTGGGCCGATGACTAGAGCTCGAGCAAGGACTTTGAGGGCTGGATTGAGTTTTTTTATTAAATGCATTTGGGCTGCAAATATTTCCAAGGAGTTGATGGTGTTGGAAGAATTAAATGAGGACCTAAAAGTTATTAATTTAATTATGTGTAATGATTGGGCTTAATTTAATTTATTCAGTTATTTTAGGCCAACATATTTAGGCCTTGTTTAATTAAATTTCAAATTTAATTCCTTTAATTTTCGAAAATTAGTTACCTTATTAGACTAGGATTTGAGTTGCCTATATATAGGCCTTGTATGGAACAATTTTGATTTAGTTTTCAGTTTAATAATATTTGTGAGATTTTCTCCTTTATTTCTGAAAGCTCAAATATTTGAAAATTCTATTCTTCCATAGGGTTTTCAATTTCGACAAATCAATCTAACAGTTATATCCATTGGTGTTCGTCTTCGCGTATATCCTTCGTTGTTGGATCAACTCGCTTCTTAGGTTGTAGGAGATTTATTCTGGACTACGGTACTTGAAGGTTTTCGAATCCAAAGGTGTTGGATCCTTCCATCGTTCGATCTCAGTTTGCTTTCGCATTGTGTCTGAGTCGTACCGTTCGAGTTCCTGGGCTGCGATCTAAACCTTCCGTCAAGGATCATACCATTTTTGTATCAATATCCAGGTCGTACCCTTCCTCTCCCTGATGAACATGAAGAAGAGATTGAGGCGCCTGGAGCGCTTAATTTTTTTATGAGAAGGGCTGTGAATATGCGCTGCCAGCAGCAAGAGATGTGGAGCAGAGGGAGAACATTTTCGATACACGTTGTCATATCAACGATAAGGTTTAAAGTATGATTATAGATGGAGGCAGTTGCACCAATGTGGCAAGTCAGTCAATAGTGCAGAAACTAGGGTTACAGGTGATGAAGCACCCTAGGCCATACAAGTAGCAGTGGCTGAATAATAGTGGTGTCATCAAAGTGGTGAAGCAAGTCAAGGTGTTGTTTCGCATAGGGAGATATGAAGATGAGGTGTTGTGTGATGTGATTCCCATGCAGGCAAGTCACATACTTTTGGGGCATCTGTGGCAGTTCGATAGGCGTGTGAAGCATGATGGATTTACGAACTATAAGCAGAAAAAGATTTCACTTGTTCTTTTGACCCCTAAACAAGTCTATGAGGATCAAGTCCAGTTGCAGAAGAAGTCGAGCCAAGAGGTGCAGCCACGAGAAAATAAGGAGAAAGGGGTGGTGCAGCAGTCCTTTCTAGCTAGGGTTGGGGATCTGAAGTGGGCGGTTCAGGAGGAGAAAACAATGGTGTTGTTGATCTACAAGGAGAACATGATTTTAACTAACATTCCTGATTCTCTACCCCCTTCTATTTCCTTTCTTTTGCAGGATTTTGAGGATGTATTTCCAGATGATACCCCAGCCGGGCCGCCACCCATTCGTGGGATTAAGCATTAGATTAATTTCCTGACTGGAACAACCCTTCCAAATAGACCAGCTTACCGAACCAGTCCGGAGGAGACGAAGGAATTAGAGAGGCAGATCGGAGAGTTGCTGGCCAAGGGGCACGTGAGGGAGAGTTTAAGTCCTTGTACAGTTCTAGTTTTGCTTGTGCCCAAGAAGGATTCAACTATGAGGATTTGTTGCGACTGTCGTGCTATTAACAACATTACAGTTAAGTATCGCCATCCTATCCCTCGTTTAGATGACATGTTAGATGAGTTGCATGGTGCTTGTGTGGTTTCTAAGATAGACTTGCGAAGTGGTTATCGTCAGATTAGGATTAAGGAGGGAGACGAGTGGAGAACTACTTTTAAAACTAAGTTTGGGTTGTATGAGTGGTTAGTCATGCCTTTTGATTTAACCAATGCACCTAGTACTTTTATGCGTCTTATGAACCACGTGTTCAGAGCTTTTATTGGCAGATTTGTAGTGGTTTATTTTGATAACATTCTGATTTATAGTAGGAGTTATGATGATCACTTTGAACATTTGAAGTCTGTTTTGGATGTACTTCACAGGGAGAGATTGTTTGCTAACATGAAAAAGTGCATCTTTTGCACAGATAAGTTGGTGTTTCTTGGCTTTGTTGTTAGTGGAGATGGAGTGCAGGTGGATGAAGAGAAAATTTGAGCTATCAAGGAGTGGCCACAGCCTAAGAATGTTGGCGATGCTCGTAGTTTTCACAGACTTGCCAGCTTTTATAGGCGTTTCGTACCCCTTTTATAGGCATTTTCTAAGACATTAGAGATTGAATGTGATGCTTCTGGAGTTGGTATTAGTGCAGTTTTGATGCAAGAGAAGAAGCCCGTGGCATACTTCAGCGAGAAGCTGAATAGAGCGACGCTGAACTATCCTACTTACGATAAGGAGTTGTACGCCTTGGTGAGAGCCTTAAAAATGTGGCAGCATTATTTGTGGGCTAAGTAGTTCATTATTCACACCGATCACGAGTCGCTGAAGCATCTAAAGGGGCAGCACAAGCTGAATAAGAGGTGTAAGGTATTGATGTAGAAATCCTACCTTAATTTGATGTTTTGATGTGTCAAACTAAATACCAAAGTCTAGGACTTGGATATAGTGCTCATGTAATCTTAGTATAGGATAATTCGAGTTGTAATAGTCCAGGAAGAAGGAAGTCAACAAAACTATGGAACAGTTTTGAAGAAGAGACCGTTGAAACAAAAACTGTCTTGACTAAGAAGAGAAGATGAGCAGAGCAAGGTCACGAAAACTGTGGATACAGTTTTCACAAATAAACTGCTAAGAGGAGTCTGCATTTTCAAGAGCAAGACAGTTTCACATCAGGAAATGTATACATAATGAGATGGAACGCTAAAAAGACTAATGAAAAAAGTCAGACAGATACGAAGCTGTGAATGGCATACAACGTTCGACGTCTGAGACACAGTACAAACTGCTCTGAAAAGAAGTACCTTGTAGTAGAAAAAAAGCAGAGTGACAAGCAACTTGAAGAGCATGGATTATGATTGGACACCAACTCCAATGTCTCTACCGGCTATTTTTTGGTGGATCACCTATAAATAGCAGGATCAACAGAGACTTAAAAACCTTTGCCAAAATATCTATCTCTCTGCTCAATTATCTACAAACGTTGAATCTCAATTCACTGTCTCCCTCCTGCATCTGAAGAAAAGTATTACACGCCTTCAAGGGAGAAGACATCGTTGTCGTAGTTCTCTTATTGAGCTCACTGCATTCATTGCTACGGAGTCGGAGGAGATTCACTGTGCTACGTTGCTATTACTAGGATTAAGTTAGCAGACTTAATCTAGTATTTTGGTGTTCTTATTGTCTACGTAAGAACACAGCAGCCTTGTCTTTACAAAGGAAGAACAGGTTATTACGGGGCTTTCGCCAAACAGCTGACGTTCTGGGAAGAACAAAATCATCCAACCTTACCGAAGAAGGAAAATGGAGGTTTGTCCTCAGTCCAACTTCGAGCCGGTCCACAGAGAAGACGCAGAGCCTTCAACGGACTGAAGAAGGAGTGAAAAGCAACTATCTGGGTGAGTGATCCATCTTGTTGTGGACAGAGGTTTCTGCAGCAGCTGGCTATAGATCGTGAGGATTGTATCTTCATAACTTAGTGAATTACAGGATCCGATATCCGAAGAGTGGACGTAGGACTTTAGGCTCCGAACCACTATAATATCTTGTGTCATTTACAGTTTTGATTTACATTCTGCACCTTACAGTTTACTTGATATTTTGAAACCTTCAATACTTACTGCGTAAGTATTGAAGTGTATAAACTGTCAAACTGTTTGAATTGTAAAACTGCTAACTAATCTGCTGGCTAATATAAAACTGTGTTTCATATCAAAACTGTCAGCTACGAACTGTGATAGCAACTGAACTGTATTCATACTTAGAGTGTAATGTATTGTTTAATTACTTCTGTTGCACATTGTTTGTACTCTGATCTGGGACCAACAAGTGGTATCAAAGCAGGTCGGTCTTTCTAGACTGTCCTGTTTTGAGTCACTTAAGACCGGATCCGTACTTCCTTACACTCTAACTGTTTATCTAGTGTGCTTTAGCGAGCAGAGTATTGCCAGAGAATGATAACTCATACGAGTCTTCCAAAGTACAATCCAGAGAGGTTTGAAGTATGGATGAAGTCCTGGAAAAGGGACCTCTGAAGATTCAGACAACCAAAATCAACCTTGAGACACCAGACAAGCCAGGCGGTGTCGAATACATCGACAAGCCGAAGGAGGAATGGACAGTTGAAGGCAAAAAAAGTCACCAGGTTGACTTCATCGCACAAGAGATGATCTTACAATCTCTTCCAGATAACCTTCAAGACGTAGCTGTGGAGAACAACTCTGCTAAGGAATTGTGGGACTGGATCAATAATCTCACGAAAGAAACAGATACGATGAAGCGCAACAAGAAGAAAATAGTCGTGGAAAAATATGAATCCTTTCAAATGCTACCTGGTGAATCAATCAAATCGATGGAGGCAAGATTTAATACCATCGTCAGTGAGATGAAGAACCTCAGAAGAAAAGAAAAAGTAGCAGACCTGAACGCTAAAGTTCTTTCAAGACTGCCAAAGAAAGACTGGTTTGTTAAAACCAACAGTCTGAAGGCCATGGATCTCTCAAAAATGTCCACCAAAGAATTGTTCGATGAACTTCAAGCCCATGAGTGGGACATCCAAATGGTGAACAGAAATGAAACTGCTCGAACTCCAAGTTTAGCAACCGATGTTGATGCAGCATTCTTCGTAAAAAGAGACTTCCAAAGGCGTTCAAAAAGTCCACTCTACTTTCAGAAAACTGTCCATCAATCCTCACCAGCCACATCCAACACGGTTCAGAAAACAGAAACTGAACTTTCGGTTGCCAAAATGGAAGTGAAGTTAATAAACCTGACTGCAATTCTTGAGAAGGCTAAAGGCAAGGAGAAGGAAGGTCAATCAAGTGAGCAGAGGTTCATCAAGAGAGAACCGTGTACGTGCTACGAGTGCAACTCCCCTGACCACCTGAAGTATGAATGCCCTCAAGTCTCTCAGGAGGAGAGAGACAGACTGAAGAAACTGTTCGAGAAGAGAGCATCCAGAGTTGTTGCCCAAGCAATGCTCACTAGAACAGAAGTGCCAGACGTACAAGACCATGATGATGGCTACTACACGTCTCAAGATGAAAAGCAAGAGGAAGAATTTCTCTCTTTCATGGCAGCCATAGATAGAGATGTTACCGATGAAGAAGAAAGCGCTTCAAACCACGAAATCCTGGTAACAACTAACCTACCCACACCTAGTGTTTCCTTATGCTTTGATACACATTCTGAAACATATTACTCTAGTTCAGAAGATATTATGCTTGAGAAAATTATTAAAGAACTTGAAAATTTTCATGAAATTAAGGATACACTAATTAGTGAAAATGGCTCACTAAAATCTGAAATTTCAATCTTGACAGAGGAGCTAGAAAGAAATAAATCACTTAGTATAGAATTAAATTACATAAGAGAAGATCATGTCAAATTGTTTAAAGATTTTGAAAGCATGACAAAAGAACGTGATTCTCTATAGAAACTTGAGCGTGCTGAATGTAATTGTTTTTTTAAAAGAAGCTCAAAGACCTTGAGTGAGATTCTGAGTGTTCAAAGACCTCCATCCGATAAATTCGGACTTGGATATGATGAATATCAAACTGATGAGGAAGTCCTGAACAGTCATAATCCCACCTTAGGAACTGAGGACACTCATTTAGGCTTTGTAAAAGCAAGACTCAGTTCAGGTACTTCGTTGGAAAAGGGAAAGACAATTTCCAAGAGACTAGTTAATCAGAGTGTTAAGACCAGTTCTTGGTCAAAAACCGAACTAGCATCTCGACAGAATGCGAACACAGTTGGAAAACTGGACAAGCAGACTGCCATGAGGAAAACTGACCATCCCTCAAAACTGGATAAGCGTAATTTTTCCTATGCAAGGATTCCAGTTTTACCAACAAGAATGGCTGAGCAACATACACATGTTGCAAGGAAGTCTCTTCGACAATCGGAATTTAATCCGAGAGGTTATAATAGAGCTGCTGCTCATCAAACCTATCAACCAAATAGGGGGAACACCTATTTGATGCCAGAGTCCAATCATTTTCATATTCAAAGGACTGTGATGGCTACACTTACGAGAAAAGCCTCCAAAAACTCCTTTCAGAACAGTCAGTTCAGGAAGAGTTCACCAGTCACACACTTAAACAACACACATCCACACAGCACACACCTGTTTAGAAATAGTGCTTATCGCAATCAGAAAGGTAAATTGGTTCACAGATTGTTAGAGTGAAACAAGTGTGGATACCAAAAGGTTGAATTCACATGACTAACCCTGTAGGACCCGAAAGGATACAGGGCCGTAAATAATTTCTTCTGTGTTGCAGAGTAGGAATCCGCTGAAGAAGACAGGAACGTGGATATTGGACAGCGGATGCTCAGCCCATATGACAAGAGAAAAAGGACTGATCAAAAACCTCGAAATATATGAAGGAGTAACTGTTAGTTTCGGAAACAAGGCCACGGGTCAAGTAATTGGAATAGGATACGTGGAGCACAATGGGATAATCATTCAGAATGTATCCTTGGTCATGAATCTGAAGCACAATCTCCTCAGCATAAGTCAACCGAGTGAAAGTGGCTACATTGTCAGATTTAAAAAGTCAGAATGTAAAGTGATAGACAAGGAGTCACGCAAGATCATAATATGAGGAATCAGAAAAGGAGGCCTCTACAATGTAGACTGGTCTAGTGGAGTAAAAGGGACATGCCTCATTGCAATCAATTCCTCAGAAGCTGTAAATTGGCTATGGCACAAGAGACTTGGCCATTTAAAATTCAATTCTATCCGACATCTGGCGAAGCACAAAGTAGTTGAAGGACTGCCAAATATAAAGTTTCAAAAAGAAGGAGTTTGCAAAGCGTGTCAATTCGGGAAATAGACGAAAGCCTCCTTCAAGATCACACCAGTTACAGGAAGCACATAGAGAATACTAGAGCTACTTCAAATGGATTTGTTTGGTCTAGTCACCCCACCCACAATTGGAAAACGAAAATATACATTAGTAGTTGTTGATGACTACTCAAGATATACATGGGTGGTGCTACTCAAGTCCAAGGATGAGGTCAACATTCATCTACCAGAACTGATCAACCGTCTTCAAAATGAAAAGGGATTAAAAGTGAAGATGATAAGGTTCGATAATGGAACAGAATTCTGCAATGGACCCTTAATGGACTTCTGCGTTGAGCTAGGAATTGGTAATGAGAAGTCTGCTCCAAGAACTCCGCAGCAGAATGGACTTGCAAAGCGAAGGAACTGGATCCTCAAAGAAGCAGTGAGAACCATGATGGCTGAAACTGACATTGCCAAAGGATTCTGGGGAGAAGCCTTGATGACAGCCTGCTACACACAAAACAGAAGTGCATTCAACACGCGGCTTCACAAAACTCCCTACAAGATCTACAATGGTCGTAAGCCTTCTATAGCCCATCTTCATGCTTTCGGTTCTCCATGTTATATTCACAATAATGGGAAGTTTAAGTTCAGTACCTTCAGCCCCAAGGCTGATGAAGGTGTGTTCCTTGGATATGGACATCCATCATATAAAGGATATAGGGTACTCAACAAGACAGCCCAGATTGTGGAAATAACATGTCATGTTGTTTTTTATGAAGTTACTCTAATGCACAGGACTTTTCAAGAACTGAGTCTAGGAAATCATGAGATCGACGATGTCAATAAGGAACCTAAGAATGATCTTAATAATAATCAGACGGTTCCTCCGACTAGATCAATGAGTAATATACCTGAGACTCCAGTTTTCCCGACTGAACTTCAAACAGTCGAGAGGGCCGATGATGCAAGTGTCATCGCTGAGGCCTTAAGGAACACATATATAGATGATTCAGGAGATAAGAAGCCTTCAGAAGAACAAGATGCAATTCTAGAGTGAGATCTAACTGAATCCAAGGAAATCCATCTCGAAGACACCAAAGAATCATCAATCGAAGAGGAGTCGGTTGTTGTTCAGAACTCAGAAACAGTACAGGACACAATTCCAAAGCAAGAAGATGAAAAAACCTCTGAAGAAAGCGAAGAAATAGTTCCGGAACCTGAAATTGAACCATCTCAAAAGGAACCTCCTACCGTTTCTGAAGATCTAGCTGCCCCCACTGGAGACAAACCAGCAAAGAAGCCTAGCTGGTTAAGAGATCATCCCAAGGAAGCCATCCTTGACGATATTGGAAATCCTGTTCGAACCAGACAGGGAACAGCCTTAATGTCCTGCTTCTTGTCTCAGATCGAACCAGTAAAGATCTCAAAAGCTCTTCAATCTAAAGACTGGATAAATGCAATGCAAGAGGAACTAAATGAGTTTGCTCGCAACAATGTGTGGTTTCTTGTAGACAGACCTACACATCAGTCTGTAATCGGTACCAAGTGGGTCTTTAAGAATAAAAGAGATGAGATCGGTACCATTGATCGAAATAAGGCAAGGTTGGTTGCAAAAGGTTACGCTCAATGTGAAAGGATAGACTTCGATGGGACATTTGCACCAGTAGCCAGAATGGAAGCAATTTAACTATTCCTAGCGTATGCAACCTATCACAACTTACAGTTCTTCAAATAGATGTGAAGAGTGCCTTTCTCAATGATGAATTAAAGGAAGAAGTCTATGTCGATCAACCCCCAGGTTTCGAGTAAGGAAATCAAGTCTACAAGTTACGGAAAGCTTTATATGGACTAAAGCAAGCACCTAGAGCATGGTATGAAACTCTCTCTCAATTTCTGCTCAAAAGTGGTTTTGAGAAGGGTGCAATAGATCAAACACTTTTCAAGATAAAGGATGGAGAGGAAATCCTACTAGTTCAGATCTATGTAGACGACATCATCTTCGGAAGCAAAAACCAAGCTATGTGAGAAGTTTGCACAGTTGATGCAGAACAAGTTTCAGATGAGCATGGTGGGCAAAATGACATATTTTCTGGGTTTGCAAGTTGATCAATTTGACGAAGGGATTTTCATCAGTCAGAAGAAGTATACTCAAGATCTGATCAACAAGTTTTGTCCTGAAAAGACAAAATCTCTAAGGATTCCTATGAGCACCAGTTCTCAAATCACTCTAGATGAAGAAGGCGAATCTGTCAACCCGACAAATTACAATGGAATAATAGGATGTTTACTGTATCTAATTGCCAGTCGACCAGACATATCCTATGCAGTAGGAATATGTGCTAGGTTCCAGGCAAATCCAAAGAAGTCACACATGGATGCAGCAAAGAGAATTGTTAGATATCTCAAGAGTACAGAGTCTCTAGGTATCTGGTATCCCAAAACTGATGGAATCATGCTGAATGGATTCTCTGATTCAGATTTTGGAGGCTGCAGAATTGACAGAAAGAGCACAAGCGGAACCCGTCAATTTTTAGGACATAAACTGATTAGTTGGTTCAGCAAGAAACAACATTCGGTGGCTACATCAACCACAGAGGCAAAATATGTAGCAGCATCCAGCTGTTGTGCTCAAGTGTTGTGGATAAAGCAACATATTAAGGACTATGGAATAGATACAGGATGCGTTCCTATCTACTGTGATAGCAATAGCACAGTTTCTATTTCGAAGAATCCAGTTCTACATTCTAGGACGAAACACATTGATATTCATCATCATTTCATCTGAGATCACGTCGAAAAGGAGGATGTCTCGGTGGAATACATTAGAAATGATGATCAGTTAGCAGATATATTTACCAAACCGCTACCTGAAGCTCGCTTCAAAGAGCTATGCATCAAACTAGGTCTTATTGAGTTTGATGACGTCTCAAGAGAAGGAGACGATAAGTGATGGACAACAACTAGTTAATTGCACTTGATTATTGTGATGATTAAGTCGATTACAACTTGTTACAATGATTGCAGTTTGTAGAAGACAACAGGAAGGAAATAAGAGCTATATCATTGAAGTTGGTTACAAAAGTAAAAGTCACCCATACAACCCGACATTAGCTCAAGGGAGCCTTTACATAATCAGACAAGGCTATCTGTCTATCAAGGAGACAAAGTATTTTTAGTTGCATGAAAGACATATGACAACTACAACACGATTCAAGCGGATTATCAACCTCGCATTTAGGCCTGAGACAGATGTCTTAAATGAAAGAAGTCGGTGTTACAAATGGTAGACCAACCTTGGACAATACCAGACATCTCTTTTTCAAGGAGCACGCTCACTGCATTCCATACGGGACAGGGACAGATGGGAGATATTCGATAGCTAACTTCACTCGGTCAAACACAAAAGCTGCCCAATCCACTCTGTCCTCATCTATAAAGGCCATCATAGCCTTCCATACTGGAGGTGAAAAGTCTATGTGGTCCAGAGGATTACCAACAATCAGATGGTTGACAACATCATAAGTTAAGCGAAAACGAGGAGACATCAATCTAGCCGAAACTGATGGATGAAAACTGACTTCTCCCTCTCTTCATTCATGCCATGAGGACAATTCAGGCGAAATCTCTTGGTTCCGATAACTCATGACTGATGTTCCACCTCGGGAAAGTTCAAAACTTGTAGCGAACGTCTCCACAGACCAGCAGATCTGACGGCCACAAAATCTACCACATATCTCTTCATCATCAGAAGTATGGCATGTTGCAACAAAGATCTCCAGAGCATCCCTCTGGAAGGTGATAGGCCTCATAGATACAAAGGTATCCAGAGAATTAACCCTAAGGCCTATCCGTACAGGATCAGAGACACTTGGGCTTTATCGATAACGATTTATCAAGCCACTCTCGTTGAAGATCCTATTCCGTTCGATAGCAACATGATGCTATGAGGAAAGAAATATTTTCTATATCCAGGATATGGAAGTGTCGATCTGAAGAAGACTCAATAGTAAGGAATGAGGTATTTATGGAAAGGAAATTGCGTGTTGATTCGTATAAGATATCGAATTAAATGGACACGACGTTTCAGAAAAGCGCACAATGCTCAATATCTTAGAGTCCGAATCTGAGACGTCAATATCAGCATCGGACAGTCTACGCTGGCCAATTCAGATGATACAGGTGTTTATTCGATCAAACAAAACAGACAAATGACAATATCAACATCAATTAAGTAGTACGTATGTTCAGTAAAAGAAGATATGTTCAAAGATTGGACGATGCAGCAAATAAAGGGGGAACTATTCATTAAAAGTCCTATCGAGTACACAGTTCATACAACGAAGAGCTACATAAAATAGAAAGGACACATCATCAATTCCTAAGTAACAGGAGTCAAATAGCAGCAGAATTCATCTCAACCATCAGCGAGGTCTATAGGGGTAATAGTCAGTTTGCCGCAGTCGCGAACCTGATGTACCCTCAGCCAAGAAAGGGATCCGCCTCTCCAGGAGCAGGCTCAGTTGCATGCCATAGCGGATAAGAGCACTCAGCAGATCCTGCATAGCCATATTCAAACGATCAAAGATGAAAGCGGCCCAGTCAACCTCAGTCTGATCTTCGAAAGCCATCATTGCTCTCCAAATAGGTGGAGAGAAGTTTGTCTGTAATAGAGGGTTACAGAGCACCAACTGGTTAATAATGTCAAACGACACCAAGAGTCATGGCCGAAGGTTAGCACAAGGGACCTCTGGGTTGAAAACGTGATTGGTACCCCTCCACTCCCACCATGACGACCATTCAGGAGCTGTCTCATCGATTCGATAGTGCAAAACTGGAGTTCCATGATGTGGCAGCAAGAACTCTCGAGCCAAGAAGTCTGCAGAGAGGGTAAAATCAACTCCATTAAGACTGAAAGTGATCTCATCCTCAGAGACAATAGACTCGTAAAGCATCATCCTGAGCAGATCCTGCTGGAAAGCAGTCAGTCGTACCGACATGAAGCGGTCCAAGCCATTCATCTCCAAGAGGTCAATAGTCTGATGGTACACATCTTCTAGTAATCTAAAACATTCAACATACAGACTTTGACGATCGAAGATCTTGTTTCGAACTATGGTAATTCTAGCCATCTCCTCAGCGATATTCATCAGTTCAGCCATTTCAAAGAAAGAATTTGGTTAAGAGAAAAGAATGAAAGGAGTCACTGATTCTATGATCGTTGCATCGTCAAAGGAGCATTTAAAGAGACACATGAGTCATTTATGGCACTGCCACGTCCTCAGTAAGCAAGGAAATGACTTATCAGATCAATGACAAAAAGGAATGAAGGAGGAATTCAGTATTCATACATCTCTTGGGGTAAATCGCTTCCATGAAACGGATACTAGGTTAGACGTTTATAACTTCAGGGAACATCTATAGACTATTGTCTCAACCAATCAGGTGTTCAGAAGTCATCATTGTTTCGTGAGCAATGTTCAAGAACTGTGTAGCATGAAGAAAATTGTCAAGACCTTTATCCAAAGGGAAAAGGATCTTTTCATGTAAAGGAATAGCAGCTCAGTTTCATCATATGATATACAGGGTGGATTATGGCATAGTACTCTACAAAGCTCGAAGAGAGAGAAAACGACTCACATCATAATGAAGTGCATTATCGATCGTTGCAAAGATATCGGCGGCACATCACTTTAAATGTGGATCAGTGCAAGGCGTATTTCCCAGAGCCACGTTGTATTACCATACTCTGCAACATAGCGTGCCAGATGATTCAAACTGACGCCAACGTCAGCATTAATCCTATTTGTCCACGACAAAGAAGGGGTTGAATCTCAGCTAATGGTTCTATTCAAAAATTCATCGAGAACCCTCAATTCATCATGCCGTCTCCTTAAATTCCTCACATACAACCTGTCAATCTGATCAAGATATCCTTGGGGCTCATTCCAAGATCTTCATATCCGATCAATCCCTCTATCCAGTTTAGGCTGAATTGCAAGATCCAAATCATGGATACCAGTGTCCCTGAAAGTACAGAAAACATTGTCATCACTGGAGAGACTTCCCAAGACGAAATATTTCAGTTAGCGAAAACCTCCAAGCTCATCGATCGACAGGCTCTAATACCTCAGGTTGCGAAGGAGAAAATTCTAAACTAAAAGAACTTTCTCTCAATCACCAAAAATGAGGAAGTTGCTAAAGTAATCGTTGGAAAGCTAATCAAAGAAAACTTGATAGAGTTTCTAACTGCATGTCCTCTACGGTTCAATCCGACTCGGGTCGTCAAATTCTACCAAAAAGCCACTTTCAACGATAAAGATGACACCTTCTTTCTCACCACAGTTGAAGGAATGAAGATAAAAGTCAATCCTGATCTTGTTCCTGAATATCTTCACCTACCTAAGGAAGGGGTTCATATTGCCAGCTATCTTCAACATGATACAGCCAAATTGAAGGCTCACTGGCTTAAATGGAGAAAGCTCGAATTGCCAGAGAAGTTCAAACCTTGCCACCAAAGTGTCCAAACTTAATTCTTTTTCCAAGACTCTCAGTGAGATTTTGCTACGAATGATTTACTGTGGAATTGGGTCATTGTCTGAATTAAGCAGTCCCAAATACTCTCTCATGATGACCCTTGATGATTGCCCTGGCGGAGACTGGGCCACATACATCTTTGGATGCTTACTGGAGAACTCGAAGAAGAATAAGGATATCCCAATTAAGGGAAAGTTCTCCTCAAGTGTGGGGTTAGGCCTGAAGGTTAGCTATCTTCTTGAGAGGTTCTCAGGAACAACGGATGAAGGAGAAATAATTCTATCACCCGACTTCATCCCACCAAAATTTCCAGTATATCGATTTATTCAAAAGGATGAGGTAGCTACCAAGTTGGACATGGAGATATGCAGAATCAGCTGCCGAACTAACGGAAATTCCAGCAGTTCGCATAGTTGAGACGTCCAAGAAGTCCAAGAAGTCAGGCTCTCATGGTCACAAGGCCCTACAAAAGGAAAACAGAAGGAAGCGAAAACATCGCATTCACAGCTCGAAGGAAGATTCAAATCAAGATATTCAACGAACTGTTGATCCGCCTAATCATCGCAACAAAAAGAAGACAAACAAAGACAAATCAATCACCTCAGTTGCCAGAGAACTAACCTTCGATGCAGCACATGAAGATGAAGGTCCAGTTTCCAATCCTGGCGAAGAAGCTCCAAACCAAGAGCTACAACGACCAGCAGCGATGATTGCCTCCCCATCCTTCAATCTTGATCGAACCACGCCACGGCATCCAGATTTGGATGAAAATATACCCATCTATGCTTCAGGGGGAACTGATCAACTAGGCGTTCATCAAGTGCTTACTTCAAGCTCTGTGGTATTGAAACTGGAGGTCATCCAAAGAAAAATCGTTGAATATCACACATCTCTTCAACAACTACAATCAGCGTCAAGAGCTCGAGGATCGGCAACAAGAAATAATTACTCAACGACAAAAGCTAGACAACAAAGAACAAATGCTCAAGAATCGTCTATCACAACTAGAAAAGGAAGCAGAAACAACAACTGCTGACCTTAACAGATTATGAAAAGAAGAAGAAAGAATCAGGAGAGAAGCAGAAGCCAAAGCTGAACTGAAAAGAAAGCAAGAAGCCGAAGCTGCTGAGCTCAAGAGACAAGCAGAATCAAAAGATGAGCTCGAACGCCAGGCCGAAGCAGCTGCTAAACAGGCCGAAGCCTCAGCAACAAAACAGGGGGAAGAAACAGACTCACATCAACTCCTTCCTCCACCAGATGCCTCTACTGCTTCTTCTCACAGTCAGACTCAGGATACCTCTAAGGCCATAACTCCAGTTGACAGAGTTATGTCACCCGACCCGCTCTCCGTCGCTGTTAACTCTCTACCCTACACTGTTCTAAATTAAGTTGTAGACCGTCGTGTGGAAAAGCAGCTAGCCCTTGTTCTTGATATTGTCAAAAAGGGGGAAGAGCAAAGGGATCAGTCGCTGAAGCTGTAGTTGATCTTATTGGATGAAAAGGGACAAGAGGAACAACGAAGACGTGATGAAGAGTACAGAAAACAGGAAGAGGAACGCAAAAAGTGGGATGAAGATATCAACATAAAGCTGAATCTTCTAATGGTTGCCAGAGAGGAAGATAGGAAACATATCTCGGATATAACAACAGTTTTCAAGATCCATCAAGCCACTCTGCCGACCATATCTACCGCTACTGCAACCTCTTCAAAATCAAAAGACGAAGCTTCCTTGAATCAGGAAAAGGAGGAGTAGAATCAAGTCAACAGAGAAAGGTAAACTCTTTCCATTTTGCACTGTTTTTTATTCTTAATATCTTCCAAATGCTCTTCATTTCTGCAGTTTGTTCATGTTTTTGTAATAAAAAATATCTATATGAGAAATGAAAAACTGTAGGTTTGAAGACAATCACTCATTGGCTCTTTCCTTGATTCTTATCTGGCTGAATTCACATGTTCCAGTGTGATCAGCGTTTTCTTCCTATAGCTCTAAATTAATAATTTTCAACTGAGGAGAATTATCTCATTTAGGGGGAAGATTATTTTGAGTAGGTCGAGTGTAGAAGAGGCACAAATCTGAGTAGTTAGACTAGTAAAAATTGTAAACTCAGATCAACTGCATCTTCTTACCGACAGATAGACTTAGAGGTATGGTTTTGACAACATCAAAAAGGGGAAAATTGTTAGGTATTGATGTAGAGATCCTACCTTAGTTTGATGTTTTGATGTGTCAAACTAAATACCAAAGTCTAGGACTTAGAGTTACTAGCTCATGTAATCCTTGTATAGGATAATTCGAGTTGTAATAGTCCAGGAAGTCAACAAAATTGTGGAACAGTTTTGAAGAAGAGACCGTTCAGACAAAAAATTTCTTAACTAAAAAGAGAAGACGAGCAGAGCAAGGTCATGAAAACTGTGGATACAGTTTTCACAAATAAACTGCTAAGAGGAGTCTGCAGTTTCAAGAGCAAGACAGTTTCATGTATACATGATGAGATGTCGAACAAGAAGCAAGGGAATGCCAAAAAGGCTAATGAAAAAGTTAGACAGATACGAAGCTGCGACTGGCGTACAACGTTTGACGTCTGACACACAAGTATAAACTGCTCTGAAAAGCAGTACCTTGTAGCAGAAAAAGCAGAGTGACAAGCAACTTTTCAGAAGAGCATGGATTGCGATTGGATACCATCTCCAATGTTTCTATTGGCTATTTTTTTGTGGATCACTTATAAATAGCAGGATCAACAGAAACTTAAAATCCTTTGCCAAAATCTCTATCTCTCTGCTCAATTATCTGCAAACGTTGAATCTCTCTTCACTGTCACCCGCCTGAATCTGAAGAAAAGTATTAAGCGCCTTCAAGGGAGAAAACATTACTGTTGTAGTTCTCTTATAGAGCTCACTGCATTCATTGCTACGGAGTCGGAGGAGATTCACTGTGCTACGTTGCTATTACTAGGATTAAGTTAGCAGACTTAATCTAGTATCTTGGTGTTCTTATTGTCTACGTAAGAACACAACAGCCTGATCTTTGCAAAGGAAGAATAGGTTATTACAGGCTTCCGCCAAACAGCTGACGTTGTGGGAAGAACAAAATCATCCAACCTTACCGAAGTAGGAAAAGAGAGGTTTGTCCTCAGTCCAACTTCGAGCCGGTCCATGAAGAAGACGCAGAGCCTTCGACGGCTTGAAGAAGGAGTGAAGAGCAACTGTCTGGGCGAGTGATCCATCTTGCTGTGGACAGAGGTTTCTGCAACAGCTGGCTATAGATCGTGAGGATTGTATTTTCATAACTTAGTGAATAACCGGATCTGATAATCGAATAGTGGACGTAGGACTTTAGGCTCCGAACCACTATAATATCCTGTGTTGTTTACAATTTTGATTTACATACTGCACCTTACAGTTTACTTGATATTTTGAAACCTTCAATACTTACGCAAGTATTGAAGTGTATAAACTGTCAAACTATTTGAATTGTAAAACTGCTAACTAATCTGCTGGCTAATATAAAACTGTGTTTCATATCAAAATTGTCAGCTATGAACTGTGATAGCAACTGAACTGTATTCATACTTAGAGTGTAATTTATTGTTTAATTACTTCCACTGCACATTATTTGTACTCTGATCTGGGACCAACAAGAGGCATGCAAGATGGATGGAGTTTGTAGAGACCTTTCCTTATGTCATCAAATACAAGCAAGGTAAGGAAAATGTGGTGGGTGATGTATTGTCTAGGAGGTATGCCTTAATCTAAACTTTAGATGCTAAGTTACTAGGATTTGAGTGCATTAAGGGTTAGTATGCTTCTGATGAGGATTTCGGTGATATTTATGTTGCATGTGAGACAACTGCTAGTGGTGAATACTTTAGGCATGATGGATTTTTGTTTAGGAAAAATAAGTTGTGCATTCCTAGGTGTTCTCTACGTGAATTATTACTGCTAGAATCACTTGGTGGTGGCTTGATGGGTCATTTTTGTATTGCTAAGACTTTGGCTAGGTCAATTGTTTCTGATAGAGATTCTAAGTTCTTGAGCTACTTTTGGAAGACATTGTGGTGTAATTTAGGAACTAAGTTGTTGTTTTCTACAACTTGTCAACCACAAACTGATGGTCAAACTGAAGTAGTTAATAGGACTTTATCTACTTTGTTGAGAGTTGTGCTTAGGAAGAATATTAAGAATTGGGAAGAATGTTTGCCTCATGCTGAGTTTGCTTATAATCGTTCAGTTCATTCAGCTGCTTAGTTTTCACCTTTTTAGATTGTGTATGTTTTTAATCCTTTGACTCCTTTAAATTTATCTCCTTTACCCGCACAAGAGTTTACTAACCTTGATGGGCATAAACGAGCTGTTTTTGTGAAGAAGATTCATGAGAAAGCTAGGTAGAACATTGAGCGTCGTACTGAGCAGTATGTCAAGCAGGCGAATAAAGGGCGCAAGAAGATGTTGTTTAAGCCTGAAGATTGGGTTTGGCTGCATATGAGAAAGGAGAGGTTTTCTTTGCAGCAGAGATCGAAGTTGTTACCTCGCGGAGATGGTCCCTTCCAAGTGTTGGAGAAAGTGAATGACAATGCATACAAGTTGGATTTACCAGGTGAGTATGATGTTAGTGCTACATTTAATGTTGCTGATTTAAGTCCTTTTAATATAGGAGACAACTTGGATTTGAGGACAAATCCTCTTGAAGAGGAGGGGAATGATGGAGCCCAAGTAGCAACTGTGAGAGACGATCCAGTTTACATTCCGAGTGGGCCGATGACTAGAGCTCGAGCAAGGACTTTGAGGGCTGGATTGAGTTTATTTATTAAAGGCATTTGGGCTGCAAATATTTCCAAGGAGTTGATGGTGTTGGAAGAATTAAACGAAGACCCAATAGTTATCAATTTAATTATGTGTAATGATTGGGCTTAGTTTAATTTATTCAGTTATTTTAGGCCAACATGTTTAGGCCTTGTTTAATTAAATTTCGAATTTAATTCCTTTAATTTTCAAAAATTAGTTACCTTATTAGACTAGGATTTGAGTCGCCTATATATAGGCCTTGTATGGAACAATTTTGATTCAATTTTCATTTTAATAATATTTGTAAGGTTTTCTCCTTTATTTCTGAAAGCTCAATTTTTCGAAAATTCTATTCTTCCATAGGGTTTTCGATTTTGACTAATCAATCGGACAGTCATATCCATTGGTGTTGTCTTCGCGTATATCCTTTGTTGTTGGATCAACTCGCTTCTTGGGTCGTAGGAGATTTATTCTGGACTACAATAATTGAAGGTTTTCGAATCCAAAGGTGTTGGATCCTTCCATCGTTCGATCTTAGTTTGCTTCCGCATTGTGTCTGAGTCTTACCGTTCGAGTTCCTGGGCTGCAATCTAAACCTTCCGGTTAGGATCGTATCAGTAAGGATATTAAATGACACAAATCAGCGCAATATCCAGATATGGATAAGGTTCTTTGTGAATGGTTTCTCAAGGTAGACTTGAAAAATTGAAGGTAAGACACGGTATTAAATCATTCCGTCATTTTGGAGAAAGTGGTTCGGTCGACATGCAGGAAATGGAAACAAAATTGGAGGCTAATTTGGATGAAACATGTTTGTTTTATAGGTTATAAGTTGATCACTCTCTTGCAACCAAACAAAAACTTGAAGGAAGAAAGCAAGATAAAGAGAAGCTTACAATTGTTATTTGTTGAACGAGGATGGTTCGTAAAAAATTTCTTTATGGATTATTGAAAAATATGCAAAGCCACGTTGATTCAAAAATATCAACATGAGTACCATAGATTGTCATTATCGTGCAAATAAGAGGGCATGGATGACTGGTGGACTTTTCATGAATATTTTCACTGGTTTGATCAAAAATGAATACTAGAAGAGTCTTATTGATGGTTGACAATTTTCTAGCCCATCCAAAAAATATTGATGGGTTACAAAATGTTGAGTTATTTTTTTTTGCCACCGAACACGACATCAAAGATTGAACCATGTGATACAGGAATAATTAGAGCTTTCAAGATGCACTATTGTAGAATATTCTACAAATATTTATTGGAAGGTCATGATTTGGGGCTACCTAATCCTTAAAAGATTCATATTTTAGATGCAATCAATTTTGGAGTTTCGCTTGGACAACCAATGTTTCTCAAGGGTCAATAGCAAATTGCTTTTGTCACTGCAAAATCCATTCACATGAAGAAATATCAAGCGAATCAAGTGAGACAAACTTTGAAGAAAGCTTAAATGAGCTTGAGAATATGGTCAAGGATGTTGGCTATCACAATAAAATGGACGTCAACGAATTGGTGGACTATCTGGGTGAAAATGATGAATGTATAATGGTTTAAAGTTTAGAGAAAATTGTTGCTAATAATATTGAAGATCCTACTGATGATGAAGTTGAAGATGATTCAATACCGTTGGAACAAGTCATCAGAAATGAGGCTTTGAGCGCGACAACAATTCTTCACAATTTTTTGTTGCAGCTAGAGAACTCGACACAGGAACTCTTTGTTGCAATTAAAAAATTAGGGATGAAATCCAACTAGATTTAAATTTTAAGAATAGATCCATATTTTAGTAAAGTACCATGATATATATAATTGTAATACTAATAAATTATTAATTTAGAGTTTGAACGAGACTGATATGTGCGTAAAATGACCTATATTTTGATATTATTGCATGCATGTTTGCGTTCATTTTACTCCCATATCATATGCTTTTTCCTTCATTTTGTTGTGTTTTCGTGTTTTGTGTGTTTCGGATGGTGTAGGATAGGTTTTGGGCATAATTAAGCATTTTTGGCTAAGTTTTGGAGGAAAATCGCCCGATCCAAGAGTCAAAGGATGTGAGGATTGACCGAGAGGAGCAGGAAAAGCAGCAGGACGGATTTTAGAGAGAAATCTCGGTCGATCCATTTCTGGATCAACCAATATGGACAGAACTGAAGCTGTGCTCGACCGTTCTTGTGCAGGCTCGACCGATCTGCCCTTCAAAGGCAGATCTCGGTCAAGCCATATTCGTCCCGGCCAATCTGTTGCGGGCTGTGTTGGCAGTTTCTCTGTTTCAAGTAATCTCGGGCGATCCGATTTCGTCCCGGGCAATCCGAGGCTCTGCCAACTCATTATAAAAGGGGGAAACTTTTGTCACTTTTACACGAAAATTAGATAGATTCTCTCTATAATTCCATCATCCATCTCCATCCTAACCTAACCCAAGGTGTCAAGGAACTAATCCAACCTTACTTGGTGAAGATTTAAAGAGTCCAAGGGTAGATCAAGATCAAGATACTCAAATTGGGGAAGAAATCTCTCTAGATCTATCAATTGTAATGGTTTTTTTTTCAATTCAACATTGTAATGATGCAATTGATAGGTATGGCGTTCTAAACTTCTTTTGGATGTTAATTTAAATAAAGATGTGTGATGATTAGGTTGAATTGTGCATGTTTACCTCCCTCTATGAGATTGAATCATGCTAGAGCTCATTCATATTCACCTAGGTGCAGGTAATAGCCAACGTAGGTGATAATTGACGTAAATATTGCAACCAACAGGCGGATAGGAGCGTCGTGATTAGCATGTTTTCATGTGTTCCTCGATCCAATCCCTATGCGGAGGAAGGGAATAGGATGATAATTTACGAGCCATAGGGAGTGAGTTAGGATCCAATAACGTAGCGGTTTGAGGTTTCTAACGTCATCTATGGTCAATTCATCGTGATAGGGGGTTGGCTAGAATAGTGTAATAGTCCATCCATTTAGGGATTAAATCGTGTTTGCATCTAAGTTCAACTTAATTGGAGCACATCCACATTCTTATCAACATCCATTCTATCTCTCTTGAGTATTTATGAATCTTGTTCTACCAAGCTTCTGAAGAAATTGAAGAATTGTTTACATTTACAAATTGATGAATGATGTTTATGACTATTGCTTTTATTTTTGTTGTAGGTTTAGTTTAAATTCAAGCCTAGATTGTTAGAATACAACTCAACGACTATTGTTTTCCTAGCTATAAAACTCCACACGATTATATAGTAATCCATTGGACAAAATGAGATAGTGACCTGGATTGATATTATTACTTGATTAGCATTGAAATTGAGCAATCATTTTTAATGTCATCAAGTTTTTTGGCACCGTTATCGGGGAACTTAATTAGTAGGTCATTGGATATTATTGAAAGTGTGGACATTGTATGCTAGGTGTTTGATTAAATGTTTGTTTGTTTGATTTCTTTTTTGTTGGATTTGTTGTTTGTTTGATTTCTTGTTTGAAATTGGTTTTGTTGTAATTTGTGGTACTCTGAGTTTGTTGGATTCTCGTAGATTTAAAAATGGAGAATCATCGAGGAGCTAACTCGGAGAGATTCAATAATTTACAAAGGCAATTGGAGGAAATGAAAGCCAAAATTCTAGAGAGATAAAGGCCACGAAGGACACTCCGGAGTGTGTATGAAAAGATATGGGAAGATGATTACCAATGGCCGGGGAACGGAAGAGAGTACCATATGGTGAAAACCGTAAGAGAGACTAGTGAAGATGATTGGTTGAGGAACAAATTGGACTTAATGCAAGAACAACTTAGGTTGTTAAGGAGTTCAAATAGGAAAAGTGAGGATGTCAAGGAAAGAAAATGTGAGGAGAATGAGGAGATACTTGAGGACACTCCGAAGCAAGAATCGATCATTGCCAAGCAATGGAGTGAAGCAGAGCAACAATCGCGTGAAATGTTCCTTCAAGAAAATGAAGAGGATGAAAGAACCAAGGAAGAGGTGTTAGTCATTAAAAGTGAGAAGAATGGTTCTCTTGAGATACCTTCACTTGAGGAATCGCAAAAAGTCCCAGCCTTGGCACAACAAGATGAAGAAGAGCAAAATGATGAGGAAATTATGTCGGGGGGTCCAAGTGATGATATGGTGCTTATGTTTCCTTCATTAGTGATAGACAAGAGGGAAAATGAGGTGATCGTAGGAGAATTAGTGAATGAATCATATATTTGATCAGGAAAGGAGGTGATGAGAAGTTGATGATTAATCCAAATGAGGGACAAGTCGAGACTTATATAATTTGAATTCAGTTGGATGATGCCTTGGAGATCAAATCAAAGGAGGAATCACCACCTTGGACATTCGAGTTTGTTTAGATAATCAATCTTCATTGGAAAGATGATAGGGGTGAAAGAAACATTGCCATTGATAAGTTGCTCCCGAGTAAATGCTGAACAATGGAGAAAGGATCTTAAAAATCCACAAGATTTTTGACAATGGATGACATGGTAAGGTCGTCGAGCTACTGACGTTAATCGAAGCGCTTGTTGGGAGGCAACCCAACCAATTTTTTATTTTATTTTAATGCTTTCGTTTACTTTGGTTTTTGAATAAGTGTTTGGTTGTTTAAATTTTGCGATTTTGGTTGCTTGTTTGTTTTTGGTTGAAGGATGCTTGATTTTGGTTGTTTCTACAGACTTAAATTGTGTTGTGATGGAAGGATTAAGATTTGGGGAGGTGCAAACCTGAAATGGTGTTGAATAGGGGTGTGCACCGTTCGGTTTGGGCGGTTTATGGGGTGAAGTACGGACCAAACCAATAGGTACGGTTTGAAATTTTTACAAAGCAAATTAGCCAAATAATTATTTCAAACCAAACCGGCCAAACCATGTTAAAACGGTTTGGTTAGGCCGGTTTAAACGGTTTGAAGATTATTCATTTAATAATATTGCAAACAATAAAAGTTTTATATCAATTTGATTATTAAATATTAAGGAAATAATGATACACAAAATAAACTAATATAAATATATCTCGCTCATCATTAATTATAAATATGAGATAAGAAATAAATAAATAATGTTATAGTTGCAAGAAACAATTAAATATAAGTTGATTTATAAGGTTAGAATTCGAAAGAATATAAGCATCGGACATATATATAAATATAAATGATATTTTAGTTTTCTATCTAATAATATTTTATTATTATTATATTAAAAATTATAATATTCATACGGCCGGTCCGGCCAAAACGACCGGTTTCATCCTTCTAACCGTCGGCCAAACCAAATCATCCGGTTTGAAAATTTTCAAACCAACCCGGCCAATTATTTTTCTCAAACCAGGCAAAGCGGCCAAATTAATTTGGTTTGGCCGGTTCGGCCAGTTTCAGCCAAACCATGCACACCCCTAGTGTTGAACATTGGAGAAGGAATACAGGAAAAGTTGCAGAAACATAGGGAAATCTTGCCCGGGACTGTTTTGGATCGCCCCAGCTCAGGACAGAGTTGTAGGATTTCAAATTTTCGCGGGGCAGGGGGACAGATTGGTCGAGCCAGTTTAGGCTCGGTCGATCTAGATCACGTTTTTCAAAGTCGATTGGCCAGACCCTCGGCTCGGTCGATCCTACCCAGGATCGGTCGAGCCACGCGCTATTTTAAGGCGTATTTTAGTGCCCATTTCGCCCCATCTTGATTTCTGTCGAAATTTCACTTTCCCAATTTTCCCTAACACTTAATTGCTTTGAATTGTGAAGTTCTCATCCTTCAATTTTGTCTATGGCTAGCAAGAGAGCGTGTGGAGTATCGACTTCCTCTCTTAGTCGCCCCAAGGGTTTCGATGATGAAAAATTTGGGAGATACAAGAATTTGGTGGAAAGGCAAATTGTGGGGACTAAGTACCTTTGTTGGGAGGCGTTGGAGACATTGGGATTGAAAGATGATGTGCGGAGTCTCCTCACAGGCATCAGATGGAAGAGTCTCCTCATGGCGAGTTCGCCGGCGTACATGGAGTTATCAAAGGAGTTCCTCGCCTCAGTGACAATCTTGAAGGGCCCAGGGGGTAATCCACTCTCAATGAAGTTCAAAATAAGTGGTAAAGAGCACTTTTTACATAGGTATGAAGTTGATGCAATATTTGGTTGTGAGGAAGATTCTCTTTTTGTGCCTGAAGATGTGAATATGGGTGAATTTTGGGAGTCAATTTCTGGGGTGAAATTTGAAAGGTCATTTAACATTAAGTCTTGTAGAGCATCCGCTATTAGGAATCCTGTTATTAGGTACATTTATAAATTGGTTGGTGGTTCAGTGTGTGGTAGGTATGAATCAAGTAATATAATTATGTGTGAGCTCTATATGTTGCATGCTATGATGAATGGTATGAATCAAGTAATATAATTATGAATGGGAAGAGTTTCTCCATGTAGGCTATGTTAATGGATGGATGGAGTCGTGTGGGTAATGCGAAAGCCCCGTCTTTTAGCGGTGGTATGATTACTCCTATTTTTGAGGTTGTGGGTGTTCATTTGTCGGGAGCCTTTGCTCCCGGGTTACTGTTGGATAGTGCTTCCCTTGTGGCGGGTAGATTTTTTGTTCCAGGTCATCGTGGTGAAGTGCATTACAAGTTCGGAAATTTGGCTATTCATTTACCTTGTGAGGAGTACACTGTTGTCGCTAACTTGGAAGATAAGTCCAATTGGTTGATGGACTCGGTGGACCACAAGGATGTAGTGGGTGTGTTGTCCCAGGAGGGTTTCTTTACGATCTTGAATCATTTACCCAGGGACCAGCAACCTGGAGGACGAGGAGCTGGGCCAAGCACGGGGGCACCATCGCAGCTACCCATGGAAGAGTGGCAGCAGTAGATGTTTGCTATGATGCAACGAGCTACTGATACTGTTGCTTCTTTAGTTGTGTCTTTGCATGGTCTTGATGTGCGGATGACGGATCTACATGGTGATTTCTCCATTTTTCAGGGGAGTTATGTTGCAGACCAAGCTGCTATTGCTGCCCGCTTTGATGGACTCGATCAAAGGTTTGATGAGCTGCAACACCGTCTTCCCATTCCATACCGCCGCCGCCGTGACCGATCACCACAGGGACGAGAGGAGTGACGAGCATCGTCTACCTTTTTACAAACTTAGTCTCACTTGACTAAGTTTGGGGGATGTACCGGTTGCCGGTGCCTTGGTTCATTCTTCTCCTCTCTTTCTCTTCTCTTATCTTGCATTTAGTATTAGTTTAGTTGATGAATATTTTTCCCTTGATAGAATTTGATTCGATTGGGTTGTACTAATATTGATACTTTACCTTGGCTTTGGATGATTTGGATTATGTTTCTTTTGATGATATGGATGGATATTTTCATGGTTTTATCGTGTTGATGAATGGATGTTGCATGAGCTTATTCTTCCTATATTTTTGTTTTGATGAATATTGAGGATTTATGGTGGAATGTTTGGTGGTGCTAGTGGAAAAATGATTGATTTGTATAGATTGTGGATGGTGGAAAGAGGATTTGGATTTGGATGTGAATTCATGGTTTTTATGGTTTGATTGAATTTTTGGATGGAATTATTGATGAGTTGGCATGAATGATTACTTCCTATTTTTCTTGGTTTGTGGATATGATGAATGGATTGGTTTGAATGGTTGTGCTAGTGGATAATGTCTTATATATCTTGATTGTTGGTTTGTGGTATGATTAGTGGAAATGAGAACTTAATGGTATGAATTATGCTTAAAGTCTGGTGGTGTTTTGTGTTTATGTGAGTAGGTACATAAGACATGGGACAAGCGGTTCGATCGTGGCTATCGTTGGGTAATGCATTTTATTGTTTCTCTTGCCATTTAGATTCGTTGCATTTAGTTGTTGTTTTTAGGTTGTTTGTGTGCTTGTGCGTGTGTGATGAACCCAAACTAGGCTTGAGATTGAACCATGATTTACTAGGTGAAGTTTGAATTTTACCTTAACCTATGATAGGGCAGAATCTTGTTGTCGAAGCATGTTTGAGATTAACTTTTGAATTATTGAGTTTTGTGTTCACTTAATGCATTGGACTTGACAAAAAGCTGTGAGTTTTGAGTCTTGATATTGTCATATCTATTTCGTTTGAGAGAGGCGAGATTGAGAGCGAGAAATCTAGAACTTGCATCTATTCTCGATCTATTAGCATGAGTATGTGACTAGAAAATGATATTAGGCCATCGATTCCTAGTCCTACTTATACATCGGGAGTATAAGGTGTTTACTTTGATTATTATTTGCCTTTCATATCTTTGACCCCCGTGATTGAGCTATATTGGAGAATTTTCTTTGATATTATTAGGATCAAGTTTGGGGGGAAAAGAGAGAATGAGGGTGAATACGGTGATGTGAGTTAGGGATGAGAATTGTTTGGTATTGGGTATTGCAATTGATGAGGCATGGAAGGAAAGTAATAAAGAGGATTGGTGCAAAACCTAGAAAATGGGCACCTACAAAAAAATTTGTGGAAAAACAATGGTGCAAGTCTTGAAAAAAAATATGAACCACAAGAAAAGAAAAAAATGAAAAGAAAAAAAAAAGAGAAAGAAAAAAAAGGAAAAGAAAAATGTAGAAAGGAAGGAAAGAAAGCAAAGTTGGGAATGGAATAAGCCTCGGGTTTAGTGGTTGATGATAACATTTTAGGGGGGTTCTTGGGAAATTGAAGAGTTTAGTTACTTTGGCCCAAAACCACCTACCTTTTAGTTAGCTACGTTATAACCAAAGCAAAGACCTTCTTGATTCTAGGAGCTAACTCATTGTAGTATAATGGTGAGAATGGATGCAAGCCTATGGAAATTATGCTCGATATCTTGTGTTTGAGTGATTCTCATCGTCACTAAACACGTGTGGAAGTGATTTCATTTCTTTTATCCATATTTATTGAGTGGTTTGAGTCCTTTGCATTAACCATGTCACAAAGTTAGGTGATACTAAGATAACCAAGATGAGCTATGAGGTATTGCACGAGGTTGAATGATTGCATTACTTTGTTTTGATTGAGGACAATCAAAGGTTTATGTTTGGGGGATATGATATGTGTGTAAAATGACCTATATTTCAATGTTTGTGCATGCATGTTTGCGGTCATTTTACTCCCATATCATATGTTTTTTGCTTCTTTTTGTTGTGTTTTCGTGTTTTGTGTGTTTCGGATGGTGAAAGATAGGTTTCGGGCTTAATTCAGCAATTTTGGCTAAGTTTTGGAGGAAAATTGCCTGATCCGAGATTCAAAGGATGTGAGGATCGACCGAGAGGAGCAGGAAAAGCAACAGGACGGATTTCAAAGAGAAATCTCGGTCGATCCATTTCTGGATCGACCGATCTGGGCAGAATTGAGGTTGTGCTCGACCATTCCTGTGCAGGCTCGACCGATCTATCCTTCAGAGGCAGATCTCAGTTGAGCCATATTTGTCCCGGCCGATCCGTTGCGGGCTGCGTTGGCGGTTTCTCTATTTCATGTCATCTCGGGCTATCCGATTTCGTCCCGGGCGATCCGAGGCTCTGCCAACTCATTATAAAATGGGGGAAACTTTTGTCACTTTTACACAAAAATTAGACAGATTCTCTCTACAATTCCATCCTCCATCT
The DNA here is from genome assembly GCA_026898455.1 of Plectranthus barbatus. Taxonomy (NCBI): domain Eukaryota; kingdom Viridiplantae; phylum Streptophyta; class Magnoliopsida; order Lamiales; family Lamiaceae; genus Plectranthus; species Plectranthus barbatus. The sequence goes on from JAPKLW010001204.1 coordinate 86,114, forward strand.
CCATCCAAACCTAACCCAAGGTGTCAAGCAGCTAATCTAACCTTACTTGGTGAAGATTTAAAAAGTCCTAGGGTAGATCAAGATCAAGATACTCAAATTGGGGAAGAAATCTCGCTAGATCTGTCAAATTGTAATGGTTTGTTTTCAATTCAACATTGTAATGATCCAATTGATAGATATGGCGTTCTAAACTTCTTTTGGATGTTGATTTTAATAAAGATGTGTCATGATTAGGTTGAATTGTGCATGTTTACCTCCCTCTATGAGATTGAATCATGCTAGAGCTCATTCATATTCACCTAGGTGTAGGTAATAGCCAACGTAGGTGATAATTGACGTGAATATTGCAGCCAACATGCGGATAGGAGCATCGTGATTAGCATGTTTTCATGTGTTTCTCGATCCAATCCCTTTGCGGAGGAAGGGCATAGGATGATAATTTACGAGCCATAGGAAGTGAGTTAGGAGCTAATAACGTAGCGGTTTGAGGTTTCTAACATCATCTACGGTCAATTCGTCGTGATAGGGGGTTGACTATAATAGTGTAATAGTCCATCCATTTAGGGATTAAATCGTGTTTGCATCTAAGTTCAACTTAATTGCAGCACATCCACATTCTTATCAACATCCATTCTATCTCTCTTGAGTATTTGTGAATCTTGTTCTACCAAGCTTTTGAAGAAATTGAAGAATTGTTTACATTTACAAATTGTTGAATGATGTTTATGACTATTGCTTTTAATTTTGTTCTAGGTTTAGTTTAAATTTAAGCCTAGATTGTTAGAATACAACTCAACGACTATTGTTTTCCTAGCTATAAAACTCCACACGATTAGATAGTAATCCATTGGGTGAAATGAGATAGTGACCTAGATTGATATTATAACTTGATTAGCATTGAAATTGAGCAATCATTTTTAGTGTCATCAGAGATCTAATACTTATAAAGAGATTTTTTGAAAAATTATTTTCTTATTATCTTATCAAATTTAGTAATTTTTTACAAAGGCTCAAGTCGTGACGGAAAAATTTTATTATTTTAGAAAATTTATTAATTTATAAAGTATTAATTTATAAAGGTTTTACACGTGGATTGTTGAATGTATTGATGTGAGTAAAATTATTGGGTGGTGTGTTGCATATATATGGAGGATATAAAAGTTAAGGATAGCCTTACAAAAATATGGAATCGTCCTACAACTAATAAATTAAAAGCGAAAAAAAATTCAATTGAAGCTAAAACCGACCCTATCGTCAATGAGAATCAGCCACTGCCTAATATTGCGTGCCTTTAGTTTGGATTTTGAATGAGTTAAGTTAACGGTTGGTTAACATCGTTAACTATTTATTTAAGGGAAAATCTCAGGTTAGACATGTCTAAAGCATTTAGACGGATTTTATCCATTAAGCCAAGCCAAACTCATCTAATATATTCTAATTAGAGATTAATAAATTCTATTTGGGATGGGTGAACCCATTTGAGTATGGATAAAACCGGTCTAAATTATTTAGGCGTATGTTTCATTCATCTATATATACAGTATATATATAGAATAACACACGATATTGTAATAGAGAATTGGAACTGATAAACATACCTACACGACGATATAAGACAAGCGGAAGCATGACGAAGACAAGAATCAAGAGGAGAGCAACGGCGCGTGAGTTCCACCAGTGAACGCCGAACCATCCCTGCAGAACTCCCAAGTGATCTGCCCCTGCCCCCGACAGCACATCACCTACATCATCAAAGTTTCATTTCCATCACAAATCGATCCATTTCAAGAAGAAATTTATCTCAAATCAATCCAGCATGCTGATGTAGTTTGAGATGCAGTTGGATTCATCCATTAGAATGGTTTGTGAGAAGCAGGAGATGAAATAATATTTAGAATACGAACAATTGCCACCCACAGAAATAACTAGCTTTTCGAAACTAATAGGATTCACTTACCCTTACAAAATTGACTTGTGAGGTCATTGATACCCCTGGCCTTTAAATTTAAATAGCTAACGTAATTCTATCACAAATAATCTACAATTGCTATGAGACACCGATCGTAGAAGGTTATCTCTTATATCATGTTAAAATTCACTTACCCTTATAAAATCAACTTTTAAGAAAAGCTATATCTCATTGTTAAAATTTGTTTCATGTTACTTTAATTTAACTAACCAATATGGAATATTTAACAGCCACACAAATAGTAAATAACGCCATATCAAAAAATAATATAATCGAAATCTTGATATGATGAACCAGAGCAAATACTTAAAATCAAAATAGAAATGAATAAATTCAACAAAAATATATAACTTGAAAACACATTTAGAAGCTACCTACCACGAATTTCACAGCTAACAACTCCAAAATAAAAAAAATTAAAAAAATTAAAAAAAAATGAACAGATCATGAAAATCGCTCACCGATGATGATGAGGTACATGATGAGGCAACCAAGATTGGTGATCATGACACAAATCTGCACCGCCGCTGCACCGCATCCGCCAAAGGACTCCCTCATAAGTCCGGCGTAAGTCCTCGCCTCGCCGGAGTAGGTAAACCTCAACATGAACTCCACCGATATCTCCACAACTACCCCTATCAAAACAATCATCAAGAAAGCAGGGATAACTCCCAGAACCTTGAGAGTTGCTGGTATGGACATGATCCCGGCGCCAATTATGCTCGTCGCCACGTTAAACACAGCCCCCCACAGCAACGGCCCTCTCTTTGGGCCGTCGCCGTGCAGTCTAGGGAGAAGAGGAGCCGCCGCTCCTGCGGCTTCAATCGTCGGAGACATGCCGGAGGAATTCTGTGTTTACCTTTTTATGCGTGGTTCAGTTTTCCTGTACCCCTCACTATCTTTTCATAATTATGACTGTTCCTTATTTTTTTTTTTATAATATAGTAATTTTTTATATAATAGAATAGAACTTTATTAAGAAATTAATAAATCCAACACTTTTCCATCCAAATCTCCTATTACATCTAGTCATATACACGGGGCAATCTTTGATTCAACCTGAACCTGACACGAAATTAATAAACCCATTTAAATGTTGAATTAATTTTGGATTGAACTCGTGAACTCAATTAAATTTTGGATCGGATTCGGATCAGTTTCGGGTCCACCCGAATAACTCGCGAGATTAATCAATTTTAAATTTTAATATTTTACAAGCTTTACACCCGCACGAATTAAATATATGTTGTTATATTTTACTAATATTAAAATATATTTAATAAATTTATATATCTAGAATATTCAGCAATTCTTTTTAAATATGTTAATGTGTTATAATATAAATTATTTTCTATTATTATATGTCAAATTATATACTCCCTCCGTCCAAGATTAATAGTCTCGTTTGCTTTTGACACAATAACCAAGACATGTGAGTGTAGAATGAGTTTAGTGGAATTAATATTTTATTGTTGTGTAAAAAAGTTGCCTTTTTTAGAAATATGACTATTAAAGTGGGACGGACGAAAATGAGAAATAGGACAATTAAAATGGGACGGAGGAAGAATATATATATATAAGGGAGTGATCATATGAAAAATCCCCTTACCGTGTGAAAATAAGAACTAATCTCGGTCATCCAATTGGTGATCCAACGTTCAAGACTAAATAAATCCTGTCTGTATTAGTGTAGTAAAACATGCATTAAAGGGTAATTTTGTAATATTTTTTCTCTCTCCTCTAAAATCATCCTAAATCTTTTAATGATCATATCTCCTTCGAATTATATTATTTTTTAATGTATCATATATCAAATTAAAGTTATTTAATTATCTTTCAAACGAAATCCCTATTGCATATGTTTCAATTTAAAAATCATCGTAAAAAATAAAAATTAGTGATTATATGCATAGTTCTCGTAATAGTACACAAATTCTTATACAATGGATGAAGCTGCACAATATAATGCATGAAGCTATATTATATAATGCAGAATATGATAGATAAAATAAAATAACTTTTTTCTGCAAGATAAAAAATAAAAATAAAATTATTATCTTTGCATATTGTAGATAATATTATAGTTGTTATAATTACTTATTTTTAATTATGTATTTTTTGGTTATATTATATAAATGTATATTGCTATATTATATATGCATGTTTGTTAGGTATATAATGAATGTTTGTTAGGTATATAATGCATGTCGAGGTCAATATAATGCATGAAATTATAGTATATAATGGAAAATATGATAGAAAAACTACAACATGTTTATTTCAGCGAAATCATCATTCATCATTATATTTGCACGTGTTATGTATTATATAGCAATAACATATGAATTATAATGAAAGTAATATAATTTTTTTTAAAATAAAAGTAATATCATATATAATATGCATAATTTTCGTAACAATACACAAATTCTTATATAATGAATGCAATTGCACAATACAATGCATGAAGTTACAGTATATAATGCAGAATATGATAGATAAAATGTTAACATATTTATTTCAACGAAATCATCATTCATTATTATATTTGCACTTGTTATGTATTATATAGTAATAACATATGTATTATAATGAAAGTAATATAATTTTCTCTAAAAGAAAAGTAATACCATATATAATGGAGGAAGTAATACCGTATAATGATAGTAATATTGTTCTAAAATAAAAGTAATATCATATTGTAATTTACAAAAATGTTTGTTAGGTATATAATGAATGTTTGGTATATAATGCATGTTTCCTATGCATATAATGCATGTCGAGATAGAATATGCAAACAGAATCTTAAATAAGTACAAAATGACAAAAATACCCTATAATGAAGGTATTTTGAGATAAAATGACCAAAAATTTTAGTAAAATCCTGAGCGTTCATTCATCAAAATCAATGGCGAGGATTAGTTCTTATTTCTTATAGTAAGAGTAGTTCTCACTAGATCGCATCCATCTATATAACATAATTCTTATTTTTATTTTCACTTTATTTATTCTATTATAACATATATATATATATATATATATATATATATATATATAATAAACAATTCTAAAAAATATAAAAAAAATATATTTGCCATTTTTTCGTTAAAATGTTAAATTTCATTAATTCATTGTATTTGCTATTTTTTAAAATAAAACAAATATGATATTACTATAAGATAATATTTAAATCAAATCGAATAGAGTATTCGTTTGATATAATTCTTTTTGTTTTTTATTAAGTATAAATAAGATAATATCTAAAATTCACATTTGTCTTTTTTTCTAAATATTACATCCCATATATATATTTATATTTATATATGTTATAATAGAATAAATAAAGTGAAAATAAAAATAAGAATTATGTGAATTTTTTGGAGGGAATAATATTTTTTACTAAACGGGTCATTCAGATTATTTTTGGGTCGACCTGAAATTAAACAGGTCGGGCTTGAGTTGATTTTTCTGACCCGAAAAAATAAATGGATGGAGTTCGGATTTACATATTACGTGTTAATATTAAGTCTCTACCCGGACCCGACTCAATTGCTAGCCCTATAGTCAGGGTGCTAAACGAACAAAATCACTCCTAAATTATTTTAATTTGAATTTGACCTTATTTAGTAGAGTTGATATATTAAATAAGTAAAATTTAACTTTATATTATTGGACTCCTGGTTGCCTAAAAATCATGAAATATGTATTGATTATATAAAATTAACTTTTTTATACTTTAAGTGTAATAACTATAATAAATATTTAATTAAATTCATTTGATATATAAATAAATTGAATTTGAGTATAAATATAAAATTCTTTTAAAATAAAATTTTTATTTGAAAAAATAATAAACACTTTAAATATAAAAATTTGCCTAGTCTCAATTAAGACTTAACTAAATTTATAAATTTCAAAATAGTAAATAAAAAACTCAAAATTTGTCTCAATAATAAATATATTAAATTTGAACAAACTACTATGCGACTCGTTTTGATCACAGTGCTCTATTTGATAATATATTTTGCACTTCCATATTTATGTATGTAGGTTCTCGAACAGTAATAAAATGACGAGATTGCCCCTAAGCAAGGAGATTTGTAAAGGGCAGGTCTACAGATCTATTTGAGTAGGCAAGTATATGCTTTATCAAGATGACAGGTTGGAATATGATTATGGGACATGTGGTATACAAAACATTAATTGGTCAATAATGGAATGTATGTGGACGCATATATGGGCAAGGTCAATCGTGTGATTGATTTGGGCAGCTATCACTCCCTGATTGTTTTAAGCAGCCATTTTATTTGCAAATATAATACAATTCGTTTTAAAATCGTGGTTATTACTAATCCATTTATGTGGCCTAAGTTCTCCCAGAGGTGGTTACCACTAAAAAGAAATAATACTATATAATAAAAATATTAAATATAAAATTTAATAAAATTATGATAATGGGCAATCAAAGAGCATTGATTACCAACCCTTTCCACGTGCTCATTTATGTGTCATTCTGTAATACCACTCGTAAATTTTAATATAATTATTGAAATTTTGGAATTTATATTTTATTATTAAATTTAATTCGAGATTTAGCGATTGATTTCATTTGAGAAATTATTAATCCCTGCCATTTTTATTTTTATTGTCCGATCGATCTTCGCCTTCCTGAATCAATTCTTCAGCAAGAAATTGGGATAACGTCTCGTACCAAGCTTTTGGTGCTTACTTCAGAACATACAGTGCTTTTCTCAACTTGTAAACCTTGTTTCCGCGTTCAAATCCTGGAGGTTGCTCCACGTAGACTTCCTCCTTTAGTTCACCATTTAGGAACGTATTCTTGACATCCAGCTGAAATACATCGAAACCATGATGAACAACATACGCGAGGAATAACTTGATTGTTTCCAGCTGAGCTACTTGACCAAACGTTTCGTCGAAAACAATTCCTTTGCACTGCGCATATCCTTTAGCTACAATCATTGCTTTGTTGTGAACGACGAGCCCATTTTCATCGCGCTTGTTCTTAAATATCCATTTGGTACCTATCACTGATTGATGCGTTGGTCAATCTATGAGATCCCATATGTGATTCTGAGTGAATTCTTATATTTATTCCTGCATCGCATTGATCCAATTAGTAGATTTGAGTGCATTGGAAACTTTGGTCGGCTCCTCCTGAGATATATAACAGGCTAGCATTCTGTTGTGTCTGGTTCGAATTGGATCGGCAAGATCTCCTAATATTGCTTCTAAAGGATGATATCTCAACAACCACTTTGGTCTTTGCAACTCCGAGACTGGAATGTTTTGATTGTTGGATGCTCCAATTTGACTTTCAGAAATAGGTACATCGACAAGTTGTAGGTTGTTCAGGCTTTCAGCTACACTTGCTGAGTTGTCATCTGCTGAATGGTTGTCTTCTGATGAATCGTCTGCTGGATCTGTAGTTGCTGGAGTAATATACCTGTCGTCAGCAGTCTCCTCCTGGTCCTCTTCAGCAGTGTTGTCTTCAGCAGTCCTCTCGTGACTTTGGGGATTCTAAGCGATGTCTTCATTTTGCTGAGTGGTTTCTCCTTCTTGAGTTTCCGCTTGACATATGATCTCATTGAGTGGATTTAGGATGGCCTCAGCATTACCAGTTGCATCACCGTCCATCTCGACTATTTGCTGATCAGCCGAGGTCTCCAGTGTAGATGTAGATTCACTCATCAACCTAGTCGGAGCAATCGGTTCAAATCAAGCTTGATTGTCCATTGACATTATTGGTTTCATGAATCACATCTTTCGGATTTCTCATGGTCCTGTGCACTAAAGTAGCTTCATAAAAAATAACATCGCATGTTATTTCCACAAGTTTGATGGTCTTGTTAAGTACTCTATAACCCTTGTGAGAAGGGTGCCCATATCCTAGGAACACTCCTTCATCAGCTTTGGGAGAGAAAGTACTTAACTTTGACTTCCCATTATTATGGATATAACATGGTGAACCGAAAGCACGAAGATGAGCTAAGGAAGGCTTACGACCTTGATAGATTTTGTAGGGAGTCTTGTTGAATAGGAGATTCAAGCCACTTCGATTTTGCGTGTAGCATTCCTTCATTGCAGCTTCTTCCCAATATCTTTATCCTAGATCTGTATCGGCAAGCATTGTTCGCACGACCTCCTTTAGAGTCCTGTTCCTCCGTTCTGCCAAGCCGTTCTGCTGAGGTGTTCTTGTAGTGGACCTTTCATGTCCTATCCCAGCATCGGTACAAAAGTCCATTATGGCTCTGTTACAAAATTTTGTACTATTGTCGGACCTTATCCTTTTCACCGTCAGCTCTTTGTCATTTTGCACTCAAAGTATCAGCTCTGGTAGGACTATCTTCACTTCATATTTGCTCTTGAGCAGTCTCACCCACGTGTAACTGGAATAATCATCAATAACAACTACTGTGTAATGTTTGTTACCTACAGTGGGTGGAGTCACAGGGCCGAATAAATCCATATGCAGCAACTCAAGGATTCTGTTTGACGTGGCCTTTTCAGGATTGGATCTGAAGGACGCCTTGGCTTGCATCCCTTGTTAGCAAGCTCTGCATACTCCTTCCTTCTTGAATGTCTATTTGGGCAGTCCTGTAACAATGTTATTTCTGGCTATATAACTGATAGTCTTAAAGTTTAAGTGCGTTAGCCTTTTGTGCCATAGCCATTTGGTTTCTTCTTTGTTGAATGCGATGAAGCATGAAGCTTGCTGACCACTTTCCAAATCTACAACATAGAGTCCTCCTTTCCCGATTCCTCTAAGATTTACGTCTCTTGTGGTCTTGCCAGCAATCTCGCAACCTATATCAAACAAGGAAATAATATATCCATTTTCACTTAGCTGACTAATGCTTAGTAGATTGTGCATAAGGCTGTCAACGAGGGCCACGTTGATGATGCACATTCTATTTTGCTCGATGCACCCTCTTATGATTACTCTAGCCTTTGAGTTGTCACCGAAGGAGACTGAAGGTCCTATGATCTTTTGAAGATCTGTGAAAATTTCTTCGTCTCCTATGATTTGACCTGAGCATCCACTGTCTAGGATCCACTCTTTTAAATTTCTCGATATTCTTTTTGCTAGACCTTGTTCCTGCAAAATAAAGAAATTACTTTTTAGGTACCCGTTCAATAGCGGGTCCTGCAGGATTAGTTCGCTGGATTATCCCCTTAGGAATCTAGATTTTCATGATTTTGACATTTTTCTTGTCATCACGTTTCACTACCCTTCCCTTCCTTTTGGAGTAATAAATTGAATCAACATGGAAGTGTGTAGTGGTGTGCTGAGCCTTCACATTCTTTTGAAAGTATAATGATTTAGACTCTGGCCTGAAATAGGTGTTCCTCTTACTTAGTGTGTATGTTAGATTCCTTGCTATCTTAGCAGATTGCTTAGCCTTGCTAGGTTTTGTATGAACCTTCCTAGCAGATGGAACAGTCTGCTGGGTTACATACTTTGACTTTGTTGGCTTCCTCTCAGCAGATACATATTCCAGTCTCTGCTGAGCAGTCAGCAGGGCATTATTAGTGTGCCAACATTTTTGTTGTGCAACTGTTGCTGCTTTAGCACGATTTTCTTTGATCGACAAGGATCAGCATTGCTGATTCTCCTTTTTCAAAACCAATTCTAGCATGGTTATTCGTGCTCCTTTGAACACTTAGGATTTCATCTATATCTCTCGTGCTTTTAGAAAATCTACACTGACAAGTATTCCGCATGGAGTTTTTTATTTTTCAAAACTTCATTTTCTTTTTTTTAAACAATCAAAATTTTTACTTAGAGAAGAGAATTCAGTTTTTAGTTTTTGAGAGTTCCTCGTCTGCTGACCTAGACTTTTCAATCTCACTGGTCAAAATAGAGAGCTGAGATTTCAGCGAGGAATTTTCTTTTATCAAGACATCTTTTAATGCATAAAACTTGAGAACTCTTTAAAAAGAAACTCTACAGTTTTATCATCTGATTATGAGAAACATGAATCAGCAGTATCATGCAAATTTTTTGAAGTAGAAGTAACAGATATAACAAAATTTGTTACCTGATCTCTCGTGACAGCTAGGGCTTACACTGCTATCTGCTCTTCATTTTCATCAGCATCTTCATTTATGTTGACCATAAATACCATGAGTACATCCTCTTCATCTTCTGAGGAGTAGCCTTCGTCGTCGTGATTTGGGATGTCTGGTATTTTTGTCTTGGTCAACAGAGCTTTAGCGACGACCTTTGACGTGCACTTCTCAAAGAGCTTTCTTAGTCGCTCCTTTTCATCTGTATCTACTCGAGGACACTCAAATTTTAAATGATCTGGTGAGTTGCACTCATAGCATGTTCTCGGCATCTTCTTTGCTGTCTGGCTGTTTGCTGGTTGGGTTTGCTGAGGTTCTTCTTTATTGCCTTTAGCCATCAACAACAGCTTCTGTAGTCTTTTCATCTGTTCCTCCAGCTTGCTAACTGAGTATTATGCTTCTTTGACTTGAGATCCACTGGTTGATGCAATCTCCTTCGTAGGGCTGGATTGAGCTGGGCGATTTGAGTGAAACGGCTTCTTGGTTTTCCACTTTTGTACGACTCTCTTGACGAAGAATGCTGCATCCTCGGGATGATCTTCAATGGATACTGCAGTTCCTACAACTTTGCTTTTGTTGATCTGCATGATGTCCCATTCATGTGCCTGAAGCTGGGCGAACACATCTTTTGTGCTTATGGTTGATAGATCTTCTCCTTCAATCTTGTCACTTTGACAAACCAGTCTTCCTTTGGCATTTTTGAGAGGATCTTTGAGTTCATGTCAGGAAGTTCGTACGTCCTCCCCAACTTCTTCAGTTCTGCTATGATGGAATTGAATCTGGCTTCCATGTCTTTGACGGTTTCTCTAGGAAGCATCTGGAATGACTCGTATCTGTCCACATATTGTTGAAGCTTGTTCCTCTTCATTTGATCCATCTCTTTGCTCAAGGTGCCAAGAAAGTCCCACATTTCTTTGGCATTCTTGTACTCCAAGACTTCAGCCATTAGAGGTCATGAAATAGAATTTAAAATCAAATTCATGGCTACGTAGTCTAGTTAACCATGAACTCGATCTTCCTGAGTCCACTATGCTTACGGCTTATCCACCATCTCTTCTGGTTCTTGAACATCTTCACCGATTCAAGTCCTCACCTTTTGGATGTTGATTGGTCCCTGCTCGATGACTTGCTTCATTTCGGGATGTATGTTCATCAACGTGATTAGCGACCGCTTTTTCCAGATGGAGTAGGTTTCTAGAGTGAACTTTCCCAACTTTGCGTTGTTCACCATTTTCCTTATCCTGAGCTAAACACAAAAACACAAGAAATATGAAAGAAAAAATGGATCTGGTCCTAAGCGACTCAAAAGGAGCTAGTCTGTAAAGACCAACCGCTCTGATACCACTTGTTGGTCCCCGATCAGAGTGTTTGTATAAGCAGCGAAAGTTTTAATGATATCTTGCACTTATCTCGCTAAGGTCTCGACTTAGCAAGTTTTTATCAAATGTGTTTAAGCTAGAGTGTTCGTTAGAGTTATTGCAGATTATACTTCAACACTTGATGTGTTGAGTTTCAAAACTAACAATATGCAACATAAAGAAATAAAAATAGGAAATGAACACAGGGTTTATAGTGGTTCGAACAATTGTTCTACGCCCACTCTTCAATCCTCCTTACTGAAAATTCACTATAGATTGATTACAAGGTAAGACTTGATCTCTAAAGTTGAGCAGCTCCTCCTTCTGGTTAACGCGCACCTTCAAGCACCTCAGTCTTCAATCTTCACCTTTGACACTCCTGAGAGTGAAGACAAACCTCCCTTCTCCTCGACGTCGACCTTGGGAGTTTTATAGTTCTTCCCAAAACCTTTCCGTGTTTGGCAGCTGCCAGTGATAATCACGCTTGCATAGCTAGGTGACTACTAGATTCTTTCTAGGATAGAAAGAATCCTAATGTTAACCTAAGAAATAACTTCAAAGGTCTCAAACTTTGAGTATGAAAGCTTATATAATTCTTTAATCAAGTACAGCTGGGATGCGAGTTTGCGTTGGCTTGAGAGTATAATATCTCTTCTATTTTCTTTGTAGGAGAATTTTTGCAGACCTCTGAATCTCTCTTTGATGACACCTATTTATAGGTGAAGATTCAAACGGGTGTTTGAATCTTATCCGTTAGACTCAGAGTCTCTGCTCGCCAATCTCCATCTTTCTTTTTCTGTGAAGCGCAAAGACTCTTCAGGTCTCACTTATCGCTGATTGGCGATCTGCTTTTATTCACCCGTCTTTGTCAGAACAAAATTTTCAGTTTGAATCTGGAAACCTTCCTTGTGTCTATTTATTATCATTCACTCTGATTCGTCGGGTTTCCTTGTGATTTGGATCCTTCTGATTCACGACTTCGTATTGTGTATTGATTGTTGTTGTGCATTTGCTGGCAGTTGGTAGTCTGCTGATGTCTCAGTAGTCTTGCTGAGATTTCAGCAACATGTTTGCTTCAATCCTTTAGCATTCTTTTAGGCGTGTCTAGCATTCTTCAGAGTTTGCTAGCCTTTTACTAGCGTCTTCTGCAATCTTCAAATATGCTGATTCTTTTGGCATTCTTTGATCTTCAAATGTGCTGATTCTTTCAGCATTCTTCAATCTTCTATTCTAGTTATATTACAATCGAGTAATCCTATACTGGACTTTTACAATTCGACTCGATACTAGGTTGCTATAAACTAGACTGGCTTGAGCTTTGATGCACCAAAACTAATATACATACAATTAAGACCAAGGGTTATAATATTTCTAACAATATTCCTAACAGAGAGAAATCTCGAACCGCTATAATTCTGTGTATCTTCTATTGTTATTTTTTTTGTTCTCTGATTGCGAGATTTCTTTTTCACAACACATAGTTCGGAGAGAACTTAGAAATGCCAAAGATGACCTCATATGAATGTTGGAATATTGATGGTGATGAAGTATTTCATCTAACGCATATCTACACTACCTTGTGAGATAATATCGATATTGCGACAACAATTATATGTTTTATCCCATTGATGGTTGCGAAATCTTGAGTAGCTTGGAGCGCACTGATCGAAAGATCATGTGAAACACCTATTTTAGTTTTATAAGCCTCTGCGGCTTATTATAGGCACAATGTTAGCGTGTGAGACTAGTATATTTTAACATGATGAATGTGCACGCGTAAAGCCTTGGAGAGGTAGATGCACTAACTACTGAGTAATCTTGCAACATGGTACGTATAGATAGTATGATATGACATTTCATGATAGTTGGATGACAAATTCTTGTTATGGATTAGAATTGTTGAGATTTGTGCAATTGTATGATGCTCGCTTAATAGACGTGTCTTGAATGTGTGCATGATAGCATGGATTGAGAGTGTACCACAAGATTATAATTTGACTACGACTAGATTTGTAACAAGTTATGTGCGAACGGATTTAGAATGTAACCTAGCACTGATGTATGTGTAAGAAGAGGGTTATAATGAAGACAAGGCTAAAGATGAGGCCATACCTATCCCTAGTGGCATGAAGCCAACCAAATTGACAATGCTGCCTTAGACGATGAGAGTGCACTTAGGCATGGATCCTAAATGTGATCTTTTGAGGCACCAACATTGCCCCTCAGGCCATTCAACTGATAGCGATATGTCGATAACAACACTAGCCTACCTAAATTGGAAAAGGGGACCCTACTGAGACATGGGTCCATATCTTGAAAAGAGTATACAAGTATGTACGCTGCATTGAAGCAGAAAACGTTAACCTGATGACAATTAAGTTGACTTTGTCAGCTCATTCTTGTTGGGAGATTTATGTGAGAGTCCTTAACTCCCGATCAATATGAGATTATCCAAGTAGGAACTTAAAAAAAGCTCTCTATAAGGAGTGTGTGTCTTGTGACACTATCAAGAGAAGGAGACAGAGTTCTACACTCTAAGATAGGGAAGATTGAGCGTGAATGACTACGACTGACTATTTTGCAAGCTGTCGTTGCACGCTCGAGAATTGATTGAAAGGCCATACTTTTGGATAAAGATTGAAATAATAAAGGACTGGCCTATAGAGAATCACTAATGATGGCTCTAGATGTAGAAACTGCTTGTTTAATGGATAAGCTGTTGATAAACTGTACGGTGCGTAAAGTAAATAAAGCTGTAAATGATGCAGGATATTTATAGTGGTTCAGAGCCTTAAGTCCTACGTCACTCTTTGGAAATCAATCCGGAAATGCACTAAGTAATGATGATACAATCCTCACGGTCCATAGCCAAATGTTGTAGAGACCACCATCTACAGCAGAATGAATCACTCGCCTAGGCTGTTGTTCTCCACTCCTTCTTCAGTTCCTCGAAGCCAGGTAGCACCTCGAAGTCTCCTCAAAACTGAAAGTCATCGGAAATGGATTGAGGACAAACCTCCCTTCTCCTTCTTCGGTGGGATGATGGTTGAGTTCTTCCCAGAACGTATGCTGGTTGGCAGTTGCCCGTGAGAACCTTCTTCTCCTTAGAGAATCAGGCTGCTGTGTTCTTTCTTGAAACATAAGAACACCAAGAAAGTAGATTAAGTTGAAAGACTTAATCCTTGTGTACACAAGGTCACACGGTGAATCTCTGAAGATTCCTTAAGCAATAATGCCTTGTGTTCAATAAATGAACCACGAAGTTAATGCTATTTGGTCGAGAGCTTTAAATGTGTTTGAGTTTTTAATTTGGCAGAGTGACGACAAGGTTTTTAAATGCTCGATTGTATATGTTTGTTTCTGAACCTCCTGTTATTTATAGTTGGAGATGTGAAAATAGCCGGTAGAGACATTTCGAAGGATGTCCAATCAGTGTCCATCCTTCTCTGTAAAGTAGACCGCTCTTCTGCCTTTTTTGAATCACTGCCATGCTTTTTGCAGGGGCAGTTTGTACTTGTTATGTCAGACGCCGAACAATGTTGTACTCCAGCCATAACTGAGTGTTTCTTCGTCTATTATCATTGACTCTTTAATGTTCTTTTGTGATTGATCAGCATCTTGCTATTCACGTGTTCCTTTGACGTGAAATTGTCCTGCTCTAAAACAGTGAGCGCCTCTCGATAGTTTCTTTATGAAAACTGTATCCACATTTTTCTTTGCTCTATGATCCTTACAGTTGAAAAACTGTCTGCACATTTTTTCATCCATTACTCTGCTCAGTTTTCCTCGTCCTTTATCTTGACAGTTTTCTTGTCTAGACGGCTTCTTTTTCAAAAACCGTTCCATAGTTTTTGACAGTTTTCTTCTCCTAGATTATTACAACTCGATCATCCTATACAAGGATTACATGAGGTAATAACTCTAAGGCCTAGACTTTGGCATACGGTTTTGACACATCAAACATCAATTTAAAGGAGGGATTTCTACATCCATACCTAACAGTTATCCATACCTAACAATTTCCCCCTTTTTGATGTTGTCAAAACCATACCTTCTAAGTCGGAAAGAAGAAGCAGTTTCTCTGAGTTTACAAGGTTTGAAAATCTAACACTACTCAGAACTATACTTCTTTTATAATCGACCTACTCTAACTGATCTTCCCCCTGAATGGGAGAGATATTTCTCGATTAACATTAATTAGTTTAGAGTTTTAGAAATGCTGATCACACTTGAATCTAAAAAAAATAAGGTAAGAGAGAATGATTAGTTGTCTTCAAACCAACAGTTTTAGACCTTTCATTATATGTGATCGTTATAGGTACATGAAAAGTTAAAAACTGCAGTAAAGAAAGGTATAACTCACTTTAGAACAGGCCAGTTACGCCTGTGATTTGTCCTTGTTCTGATTTGAAGAGTTCGTGTCCTTTGGCTTTGAAGTAGTAGCAGAAGTCGAGGGTCCAGCTTGCGTGGCAAGGCTCTCTTAGCAATATCCATCACAATTTTCATCTCCTGATCTCTGGCTTGCTACATTAGCTCCATTTGCAATCTGATCAGCTCATTTTGCCTCTCTATCAATTTGAACTGCAACTTCACTTGTTTATCTCTCCTCTCTTCCCCCTTTTTGACAAAATAAAAAATTGTAAGGATCCGCTGATCCATCTCCTATCTCAGAACATCAGGGGTTAGATGAGGTGCAGCCACAAAGATGGGGTTGGGAGACAATGGTCTTTCAGACGTGACAAGTGCACTAGAGTCTCTGCTGGTTTGGCTCTAAGATGTAACAGTAAATAGCTCTAGTTAAAGATGAGCTCTGCTGGTTGCTTCCTCTTCCTCTTTTTGCTTTGCTGCTGCTGCCGCCGCCTCATCATTTCTTGCCTTGTTGGCAACAATCTCGCTTTCTGTTCTTTTGCTTACAACCGCTGCTGCTGCTTCTTCTTCTTCTTCTTCTTCTTCTTCTTTCTTTCTCAGTTCAGCTGCTGCTACTTCTTCATGCTTTCGTTTCAGCTTAGCAGCTGCCTCTTCTTCTTGTCTCTTTTGTTCTACCTCAAGTCTTCGGTGTTCAGCTTCGCAATCTATCTTTTGTATCTCTTCCTCTTCTTCGCAAATTTTCTGAACTTTTTTGACAAAATACTCTTCAGCAGATTTGATTCGGAATAACCGCTGAAACTATTGTTTGAGAAGCAATTCCAATTGTCGTTTACAAACGAGCTCGACAGCTTTCTCAGCAATTTCTGCAAGAGTTATCGCACAAGAGAGTAGGGTTGCTTGAGCCAAGGCTTCTTCATCTTCTTTTCGCAGCCTCTCTTCCTTTTCTTTTCGCAATCTCTCAAACTCTCTTTCTTTCGCTTCTTCAAGCTCCATGAGGTTCTCCTGAAACTTTTTGACTTTTGCATTTAGCCTCAGTTGAAGCTCTTACAATTTTAGAAGACCAATATGATTTTCATCGATCATGCGCAGGATGTATTCCAGATAGGTTTCTTCACGTTCTGCTGTGGTAGTTTTTGGTAGTCCCTTGAAGAGATTGCTCTTTAGCGACAACTTCCCGCATTGACAGTTCGTGCGCAACAATTTATTTGACTGGCAGTTCAGGCCCTTTTTCTGCTGTCTCCAAAATATTCTGAGAAGTATCTATGACTTGCTTAGATTGAGCGTCGTGAGCATGTCCATCTGAGCTGCTGGTTGATTTTGATGGAGTGAAAGGCTCTCGATGAGGAGAATCCGACATTGGATTTTGACTCTCTTCTGAGTTTGTTGGGTCGCGAATAACCCAAATGTTCACCTGCCATTCCTCAACAGTTTGTTTGCCCTTTTTGGACCTGCTCGACTCTTCCTCTGAGAGATCCTCAAGCACCAACTTCCTTTTCTTCCTCTTTGTCTCTTTCTTCTTGCCCGACACTGAAGAAGTAGTTCCTCTGTGTGTCTTCTTTCCTTTGGTGGGTGATGAACCTGACACTTCTTCCAAGTCTATCACCATGTGATCAATTTCATCCCTCTTAGGATTGTCATCACCAACATCATCATTGTTTTCACCTTCTGTGAAGCGGTACACCGGATTTCTTGTGGGGATAAAATCAGATGGTAGAAGATCTTCCCCCTTATCACGAAGACCTATCAGTTTTTCAATGAGATAACTGACCTTCAATCCAAAACCAACACCGGACTTGAATTTTTTGGTCTCTCTGATGGTAATGTTTTTCTTGGCGTTTTCCAGAAGTCACCCAAAATTATATTCCGCCCAGTTTCCTCCTGGGCCATCATCCAGAACCGTCATCACATAATACTTTGGCTGGCTTAGTTCAGAGAATGATCCAACTCCACAGTAGAGCATGCGAATTGCTATCTCACTTAAGGTTTTGTAGAAGAGTTTTAGATTAGAAACCTTTGGCAGCTTTAAATCATTCCTTGGGATCTACATTCTTCCATTCCTTCCAGTGCCTCTTCATCGCTGCCTCTTTATCGTTGCCTAAATAACTGGCGATATTGACGCCCGTATTGGGTAGATGGAGAAATTCAGCAACAAGAACGACATTAACAAGAATTGGAACCTTGTTCACCTTCGTCTTGGAAAATCTACCGTGCTTGTCGATGATTGCATTTTCATAGAACCCTGCAACGCGATGGGATTTGAAACGGCGTGGATGTGCCTCCAGAAATCTTAGCAATTTCTCCTTCTCCAGCTTTTTGTAGAGTTCCTCGTCGGAGGTTAAAGAATCAATATTCTTTAAGTTTAGAACCTTCTCCTTTACTACTTGTCCCGCTCGGATTTGCTTGTTGGTGAGGTCGAAGGAATCCACAATATCATTGGAAAGACGTTGTAATTCAGCGTGAGAGATGTTGGTAACGCCTCTGTCGTGATTCTCAGATGTGCTGGTGCCTTCGCCTGATTGTGTCTTCTTTTAACCCATAGTCGATTGAAGCAATGTGGCTATCTAGGAGTTCAAAGAACTGCAAAATCTTGAGTATGAGAGATATATGCAGAGAACAGTTGGTTTCAAGAGGGTTTTGATCCATCAGTAACCACAGTTGAGATGAGAGTTTCTTTATGCGATCAACGGTTCCATAGAGTGCTGACGTAGATAGCGCATGTGCCTATTCTGTCGTGTCGTGCGAGGAGCGCATGGGCGTAACTACGTGGCTTCTCATAATTTTTCATGACTCTGGCCTGTATTAAATGTGGCTTTCAGTCGACGACTCTTGAAAAATCAAAACTTCGCGCCTTTGATCATCCAGTTTTCCTGCCTTACTTCTGCAGCTAACTGCGCAAGTCAGTTCGCAACTGTCCCTTGTTGAAGAACTGGATAGCTTCCAGTTAGGAACTGTCTTCTTTCATTAAACTGAGTTCCTTTACAGTTTATGCAAGCAGTTCCATAACTAGTCAACTGCCGAAATTCCTCCTTAGGAAATAATGTGATGTCTGGAAAACCGTACATCTTCAGCTTGACCCATTGGCTGCATGTCACTTTGGATGACCTGATGTAGTGGTTGAGCAATGAATTTCAACTTAATATTTCTGTCTCTAAATCACAAGGAGTCTTTTCCCCCATTGAAAAAGACTTGTCACCCTTTCGATTCATGCGCAAATCTGTCTATAAAAGCCCTTTCAATGAGGTATTGGCTATAATCTCATTTAAACCCTTGCTTCTTTGATTCTCTAAATTAAAAAAAATGACTGCTCCAGGAAATATTTCGGAGGATATGGCGAGGATCATCATTCAGAGAAATAAGATCCTTGATAATCAGAGATTGTATGTGCAGTATGCAAAAACTCTAGCTGTGTATAATGATGCGATGGAAAATCTGTGGGTTATTGGGCTGGAATATTTTCTGACCATCGAGCCTCGCTCCTTCCACAGGGATCTGCTAATGGTGGTAGCATACAATGCCACAATTACTGACACGGAGATCTCCTTCATCCTTAGTGGAGTGGAGTTCAATCTGTAAGTTGACTACCTTGCAGAAGTGTTCGAGCTGCCTCACAGAGGAAAACTGGTAATGGAGTATTGGATAGAGGAGACGGTACCGGAGTGGTCAGTTTGGCCAAAATGGAGAGCGACTAACATAAGTTTTGGTCCAACTGTGCCAGGTGGGTTCCTCAAGCCTCAATACATGGTGTTCTTCGACATCATCAACCAGATGGTGGTTAGCAATCCGATCATGGAGACTAACTCTTCACCACCTGTCTGGAAAACGATGATGGCGTATGAGGATCAGGCTGAGGTGGATTGGGCAGCGTTTCTCTTTGACCGACTGAAACGGGCCATGCAGAACGTGCTCGAAGTCCCTATCCCTTATGGCATGCAGCTCAACTGGCTCCTGGAGAAGCGGATCCCATTTCTGGTTGCTTCAGACTACTATCCTATGAGATTATACTGACTTCTTCCAACCGCCTCTGATTGCCAATTGCTCTTGCCTTCGACTCACAGATCTTTTGAGAATCAACTCATAATCACTAATCAAATAATATGTCTTCTGTGGATGATATCTCCATCGATAGGAACAAGATCTTCCATAAGTTTGGATTGGAGGTCCATTATTGGACTAACCCTCAGTTGTTCAGCGTGGTGATGTGGAGTTTGAGAGCAAATGGTCTTGAAAAGTTTGCGAGCCTAAGGCCTTTCAAATTCCAAGAGGATACGCTGAAGGTGTTAGCCCACACCAGCTACGTTTCGGAGGGTAATGAAATCTTTGGCAACATCAACGATCGATAGATTTGCTGGTCTCCTGAGTCTTTGTTCATCTACTTTGGACTCCCTCGAGGTCGTACACCAGCCATGGACTGCTTCAACTATGAAACGTTGCCTGAATGGTCGACTTGGCACAGATAGATGGGAGCTGATGTCGATTTCTACCCGACAGTCTCATCGTATTGGCCGATGCCTCAATATCGCATGACTTTCGACATCATCAATCATATGATCGTTGGCAACCCTTTGATGGACAGGGACTTCTCTCCGCCAGTCTGGAAGGCAATGATGGCCTTTGTTGAAGAAGAGGGGGTTGACTGGGCTACCTATGTCTTAAACCAGGTGCGGGATGCTTTAGAGCATCTGCCTGACATCTCAGTTCATTACGGGATGCAACTGAGCAGACTTCTAGAGCAGGAAATTCCATCCCTTGTTCAAGGCTGGACCAACATCGCTGACTCCGACTTCTATCCTCCGAGGCCTCATCCCTATTGCTGATAAGAATCAACTCCTTTCTAGAAATTTCCTTGTATATTTTAAAAATTTCTGCTGCTGTAATGCACTCTTTTTGAATGAAATCGAATTGTTCCTTCTTTCCAATCTTGAGTCACAGTTCTTGATAACGCAACTTTCTTAACTGTGCACGTCATACAGTTTGACTTAGCGCAGTTTTGTGAACTCTTAGTTTCTGAATTCCTTTCTTAGGAATTAATGTGAGATCTGAGAGATCGTAATCGTACATCCACGGTTTGACTAATCACTGAGTCTACACCTTTAGCCTTCTGTCTTCTTTGCATTCATGTCTATTCAGGAGTGGTATGATGCAGTAAGTGGCATTTAATTCCGACTCATCGGCTTTTGGCTCTAAGCTGCAAGGAGTCGCGTCCTTCATTAAATTGATTTGCCATCTTTTCGATCGTCGCACAAAAATATCCTATAAATACCTTTTTCACAAAGCAATATATGTCACCTCATATCAGCATTTGCTTATTTGCTCCATGCATTATCTTTGAAGGAAATGGATTCTCCACCTAATATTGGCGAGGATCTCCATCCAAAGGAACAAAATTCTGGATTTATGTGGGTTCCATCGACAAAACTGGAGATCTCTCAAGTCTTTGATGAGGTGATGGAAAAATTGCAGGCCAACGGGCTTGAATCCTTTGTGATCAAGGAGCCCCATTCCTTCCACAAAGATTTATTGAAGGTGCTTACCTACAATTCCACTGTCACAGAGAAAGAGATCTACTTCAATCTTAATGAGGAGGATTTCTTTCTGTCTGCTGACTATCTTGCTGTCGAATTCGGGCTTAGACGCAACAACATCCCGATCATGGACTATCTTATGGATGTCACGACGCCTGAGTGCTCGGCGTGGCAGCGGTGGAGAGTAGCGGAGATTGGGTTCCATCCAACTGTGACTAGCGAGTTCCTCAAGCCGCGCTATAGAGCTACTTTTGACATTATTAACCAGATTGTGGTTGGAAACACCCTTCTGGATACAGACTTTTAACCGCTAGTCTGGAAGGCAATGATGGCATTTGAGGACCAGGCTGTAGTAGACTGGACAACTTTCATCTTTGACCGTCTAATGATGGCCTTTCAGAATCTGCCTGAGGTCGCCTTCCCATACGGCATGCAACTGGGCTGGCTCATTGAAAAGAGGATCCCCCTCTTTACTGAAGATGGGTCGAACCTGGTTACCATCGACTACTACCCATCAAGATGTATGTCCACCCGCTTACTGTAAATGTAGATTCCTTTATTTTTCTTGGACATTGTATCATCCTTCTTATCTGATGCATGAAAATAGTTCTCCTTTATGCTTTTACTGATAAGCAAACTATCGTTATAATAAACTGCAACTGACTTAACTATAAAGCCAAACAATTTTGCACGCTTAGTTTAATAGAAATATACGGATCAACAATTATCTCTTTCTCTTGAGATTTCATAGAACTCTAGAAGACCTAGTTTGATGCATAGCTCCTTTATCAGGTAGCGGTTTAGTGAAGATGTCCGCTTACTGGTGTTCAGTTCTAATATATTCCACCGAGATATCCTCCTTCTCAACATGATCTTGAATTAAATGATGACGGATATCAATGTGCTTCATCCTGAAGTGTAGAACTGGATTTTTTGAAATAGATACTGCACTGTTGTTGTCGCAGTAAATAGGAACATATCCAGTTTCTATTCCATAATCCCTAAGCTGTTGCTTTATCCAAAGCACTTGAGCACAAAAGCTGGTTGCTGCTACATATTCAGCCTCAAAACTGACAGGTTCCACTTGTGCTCTTTCTATCAATTATGCCACCTTCTGAATCAGAGAATCCATTCAGCATGATTCCACCAGTTTTGGGATACCAGGTACCTAAAGACTCAGTCTTCTTAAGATATCTCATAATCTTCTTAGCTACTTCCATGTGGGACTTCTTAGGATTCACCTGGAATCTTGTACACACTCCCACAACTTAAGATATATTGAGTCTACTTGCAGTTAGATACAGTAGAGACCCAATAATCCCTCTAAAAATAGTTGGATCGATAGGTTCTCCTTCTTTGTCAAGAGTGATCTGAGAACTGGTGCTCATAGGAATCCTTAGAGACTTCGTCTTTTCCGGAAAAAAATTGTTGATTAAGTCTTGAGTATACTTCTTCTGACTTATGAAAATCCCTTCGTCAGACTGATCAATTTGTAAACCAAGAAAGTATGTCATCTTGCCTATCATACTCATTTGAAATTTATTCTACATCAACTGGGCAAACTTCTCACATAACTTGGTGTTTTTGCTACCGAAGATAATGTCATCTACATAGATTTGAACAAGCAGGATGTCCTCTCCATCCTTTGTCTTGAACAAGGTTCGGTCGATTGCACCCTTTTCAAATCCATTCTTGAGTAGAAACTGGGAGAGAGTTTCATACCATGCTCTAGGTACTTGCTTCAAACCATACAAAGCTTTCCTTAGCTTGTAGACTTGGTTTCCTTGCTCGAAATTGGGGGGCTTTTCGATGTAGACCTATTCTTTTAATTCGCCATTAAGGAAGGCACTCTTCACATCGATTTAAAGAACTGTGAAGTTGTGGTAAGCTGCATACGCCAAGAATAGAAGAATAGCTTCCAGTCTGGCAACTAGTGCGAATGTCTCATCAAAGTCTATCCTTCCACATTGTATGTACCCCTTAGCAACTAATCTTGCTTTGTTTCGAACATTGGTACCGGTCTCATCTCTTTTATTCTTGAAGACCCACTTGGTACCAATCACAGACTGATGTGTAGGTCGATCCACGAGATACCACATAATGTTGTGAGTGAACTCTCCTAGTTCTTCTTGCATTGCATTAATCCAATATGTTGACTGAAGAGCTTCAACAATCTTCATAGGTTTGATCTGGGATATGAAGCAAGACATCAATGCAGTGCCTTGTGTGGTTTGAATAGGATTTCCAATATCATCCAGGATGACTTCAATGTGCTGGATGTTCCTGATGAGATTGTTCACCTCTAAGTTCTGGAACTATTTCACCTCCTTTTTCGGGAACTATTCGATCTCGTTGTTCTTGAACTATTCCATCCCCTTATTCTGGAACTGTTCCTTCTCCTTATATTGGAACTGCATTCTGAGCAGCAACTGGATTATGAACTACAGTTGGCTCGATAGTTGGAGCTGCTTCTTTAGTGGCCTCCAGGTTGACTTCCTTGGTATCAGGTTGCTCCGCTTCCAAAATCGTTGCATTGGCTTTGGGGGGCTTCTCTTCACTTTGATCTTTGATGTTTTAAGGCCTCAACAATGACGTTAGCATCATTGGCCCTCTCGACTGCTTGGGGTTCAGCCAAGGCAGCTGAAGTCTCTGAAACATCATTCATAGATCTAGTTAGAGGAACTGTTTGATTACGATCAAGATCAATTCTAGGTTCCTCATTGACATCCTTGATCTCATGATTTTCCAGACCCAGTTCTTGAAGTGTCCTGCGCACTAGAGTAGCTTCATCAAAAACAACATGACATGTTATTTCCACAAGTTGGGTTGTCTTATTGAATATTCTATATCCCTTATATGAAGGAAGTCCATACCCAAGGAACACCCCTTCATCAGCTTTAGGGCTGAAAGTATTCAGTTTAGACTTTCCATTATAGTGAATATAACATGGAGAACCGAAAGCACGAAGATGAGCTATAGAAGGCTTATGACCATTGTAGATCTCGTAAGGAGTCCTGTGCATCCGCGTGTTGAGTGCACTTCGATTCTGCGTGTAGCAAGCTGTCATCAAGGCTTCTCCTCAAAATCTTTTTCCAAGGTCGGTCTCGGCCATCATGGTCCTCACTGTTTCTTTGAGTGTTCTGTTCCTCCGTTCAGCAAGGCCATTTTGTTGAGGAGTTCTTGGAGTAGACTTCTTATGCCCGATTCCAATTTCAGCGTAAAAGTCCATGAGGGGTCCATCGCAAAACTCTGTCTCATTATCGGACCTTATCCTCTTAACTGTCACCCCTTTGTCATTCTGAAGACCTGTAATCAGTTCTGGCAGCTGAATTTTGACTTCATCTTTGGATTTGAGCTGCACCACCCACGTATATCTTGAGTAGTCATCAACAATTACTAATGTATACTTTCTTCCACCAATAGTGGGGGGGGGGGGTAACTGAACCAAACATATCCATGTGGATTAGTTCCAAGATCCGGTCCGTGCTTGTTGTTATGGGTCTGTTCTTGAACGAGGTTCTTGTCTGTTTCCCAAGCTGGCAAGCTTTACAGACTCTTTCCTTTTGGAACTTCTTCTGTGGCAATCCTTCAACTAGATTGTGCTTTGCCAGATGTCTGATCGAGTTGAAGTTCAGATGACTTAATCTTTTGTGCCACAGCCAGTTTACTCCTTCTGAGGAACTGTGCGTCAGGAAGCAGGTTCCCCCTTCTCCACTGAACAAATCAACTACGTAAAGACCTCCTTTTCTGATTCCTCTGATCTTGGTCTCATTGGTCAGCTTGTCTATAATGTGGCACTCTGATTTTTCAAAATTAACAACGTATCCACTCTCGCTTAACTGGCTGATGATTAGAAGATTGTGCTTCAGATTGGTGACTAAGGACACATTCTGAACGATGATTCCATTGTGCTCCACACATCATTTTCCAACGACTCTACCCTGGATTTTGTTCCTAAAACTGACAGACGGTCTTCTGCACATCTCAAGATTCTTGAGAAGATCCATCTCTCCTGTCATGTGTATTGAGCCCCCGCTATCCAAGATCCATGATCTTGCTTTCTTTTGAGAACTTTGTCCCTGCAAGACATAAAATTTTATTTAGGTCCCTGTATCCTTTTGGGTCCTGCAAAGTCAGTTTTTCTAGATCCAACATTTTGGTATCGAGATCTGTTTCACTTTTACAGTTCGTGAAACTAAATCACTTTTTGGTGATTGATTAACTTTTCTTCTAAAATAAAGTACGCTGTTTGAATGCATGTTAGGATAGGTTGTGGTGTGTGAACTCTTTCTGAAACTGTTGTTCTGGAAAGAGTCTCGAGAAACTGTTCTTGGGTGACTAGCCATCACAATCTTTTGAGAGTAAAACTATCTTGACTCAGGCCACGAATAGGTGTTCCTCCTATTCGGATAACTTTATAATAGAACCGAGTTCTATCATAACCTCTTGGATTGCTATCCGGTTGTCGAACTGACTTCCTTGCAACATTTACATGTTGCTTAGTCGTTCTTGTTGGTAAAACTGGATCCCTTGTATATGGAACATTAAGCTTGTTCAGTTTTGAAGGAAAGTCATTTTTACTTTTGGCAGTTTGTTTGTACAGTTTATGAACTGTGTTAACTCTCTATCGAGGTGCCAGTTTTGGGTCAGTTTTAGACCAACATTTGGTTTTGACATTTTGCTTAACTGGCTCTTTGGACTTGACATTTCCTTTCACCATCATATGACTTGGAATAAGTTTGGCTTTGATAGAGCCTACAAATGTTTTCTTAGTCCTAGAATTGGATGCATGTTCGCTCAGAAATTTTTTCATTTTGACGTAAAAGTCCAATTCCATATTTATCTGATGATTATATTTGAGCATTCAAAATTTCATCTAATGTTCTTGAGCTCCTTTTAAAAGTACATTCACATTTAACTTGCTCAATTTTCTTCATGGAATCACATTCTTTTGAGTTATTTTCAAACTGTTTAAGGAGTTTTGAATGCTCTTCCTTGAGTTTTTCAAAATCTTCACTGATTGACCTCCTCTTTCCGACTTCATCGGTCAAAATTGAAATCTCTGATTTCAGTGAGGTATTTTCGCTAACTAATGCACCATTAATTTCATGAAATATCTCAACCTCTTTAATGATGTTTTCAAGAGAAATATCTTCTGAATTTGAATGACAACATTCAAAATTTTCTTCAAAATATGTAGATGCAAGAGATGGGGGTAGATGAGTTGTTACCACTATTTCGCAGTTTGAAGCGTTGTCTTCTTCGTCAGTAACATCTCCATCAATAGCTGCCATGAAGGCAAGAAGTGCTTCCACATCAATCTCATCCTCAGACGTGTAATAGCCATCATCATGGTCTGGTATGTCTGGCACTTTGGTGAGCATTGCTTAGGCCACAACTTTAGATGCTCACCTTTAGAACACCTTCTTCAGTCTGTCTCTCTCCTCTTGAGGAACTAGAGGGCATTCATATTTCAAATGATCTGGAGAGTTGCATTTGTAGTATGTGCGTGGCTCTCTCTTTGTGAACCTTTGCTCACTAGACTGAGCTTCCTTCCCTTTTCCTTTGGCCTTCTCAAGAAGTACGGCCAGGTTCCTCAACTGTTCCTCCACTTTGGCAACTGACAGTTCAGTTTCCTTCCTCTGAACTAGAGTGTGTTGGGATTGTATACTGAAAGCATATATGATTAAGTGTTTTGTACGCTGGTCTTCATATATGTTGATGCAACAATGCTCGCTGTCTGATAAAACAAACATACAACGAACCATAATATCCTATTATCTCGCCAATAGGGATGACCATATGGTGTGTAGGAGATCACATAGTATCATATGAGTCGTTTGACCTAGGCCACAACTTTAGATGCTCACCTTTAGAACACCTTCATCAGTCTGTCTCTCTCCTCTTGAGGAAGTAGGGGGCATTCATATTTCAAATGATCTGGAGAGTTGAATTTGTAGTATGTGCGTGGCTCTCTCTTTGTGAACCTTTGCTCACTAGACTGAGCTTCCTTCCCTTTTCCTTTGGCCTTCTTAAGAAGTACGGCCAAGTTCCTCAACTGTTCCTCCACTTTGGCAACTGACAGTTCAGTTTCCTTTGAACTAGAGTGTGTTGGGATTGTATACTGAAAGCATATATGATTAAGTGTTTTGTACACTGGTCTTCATATATGTTGATGCAACAATGCTCGCTGTCTGATAGAACAAACATACAACGAACCATAATATCCTATTATCTCGCCTATAGGGATGACCATATGGTGTGTAGGAGATCATATAGTATCATATGAGTCGTTTGACCTAGCGAGATATAAACAG
Source organism: Plectranthus barbatus (assembly GCA_026898455.1). NCBI lineage: Eukaryota > Viridiplantae > Streptophyta > Magnoliopsida > Lamiales > Lamiaceae > Plectranthus > Plectranthus barbatus. Next base: position 113,739 of record JAPKLW010001204.1, read on the forward strand.
TATCACAGCTGAGACAGCCCCTGGATAGACTGTCTACTTGATGTGTCAGTACATGGTTATGTATTGATGGGATCAACAGTGGGATGTGCCATTCTTATTGACATATGAATGAGCCAGATCCCTAACATACTTCCTATGATCTTAAACCTAACTGAAGGATAAGGGGCACACAAAGATTGACCACACTTTGATTTACTAGAGTGGCGAGTCTTACATGTACTCTAATACTTGTATTTTGGGTGTTGGCAATTTGTGTGTGGCCTGCTTAGGCTGGACGTTTAGGTAAGCATATCCATTTCAGGATGGTGAAATTCCCTGAGAAACTCACAAGGTTCATTATGCCAAACCCTGCAGGTTGAATTATGTAATTCAGGCATAAGTGAAAAGGAGTGAGTGGTATTACTCAAGAAATAAGAGATTAATTAATTGTGGCTGATTGTCATAAGCTAAATTAATTAATGAATGTCTAAAACCTTAAATATGTGGATCATGTTTGTTTGGTGCAACCCGTTCCTAATAACATGGTAATAAAGGGGCGAGTCAGCATTGTTACCGTGGTGAAGGTTAAAACAATGTTTTATTAATTAATTATGTTCTGGATTGAACAAGGAATGATTAATTAATAAAGAGGACCCACTTTATTATTTGCATCTGGACCCTGGTCTGACCCATGAACTGCTCAAGCCCATGAACTGCTCAAGCCCATTAGGGTTAGGGTTTCTCAAAACCCTAACACTATATAAAGGCCTTCTCTCTATCAGATCAAATTAGACTGTTCAGTATATTTAAAAAGAGGGAGAGAACGGCGGTGGCTGATCTGTGGGAGGAACTGATCGATTTCTCCAGATCTCAGATCCAACTTGGTAGATAATCCTCACCAGATTTCCAAGGAGCAATGGAACAGATCAGAAGATCAGATCTGTAGGAACAACTGTTCATCGCTGGTGTTCAGATTCAGATCCAGATCTATTTCATCGTTATTGGCTCCGATCTAGATCTATAGATCAAACGGTGAAATCAGGTATTCTCTAAATCCATCATCTGCAATTAATATTGTAGGACTAAATCTTTTAGTAGGTTTTGTGGAATTATTGAAAGTGGAAGTGTGGTATGCTAGGTGTTTGAGGAAATGCTTGTGTGAATATTCTTACTAACATTGTTTTGTTGTTCTTTGCATTTGTTTGTTTTTGTTGGATTGTTTACTTGTAATTGGTTTTGTGGATTTTTCCTAGGTAGTTTATTGTCACTCGATCAAAGGCTAGAGAGCTTGAGGAAAGGAAACTACAAGAAAGAAGAGCACATATTCAAATTGATTTTGAGATGGCTAATCATGGGGAAGACACGGTTAGGATAGAAGAGTTCGAAAGGCAATTGGAGTTGATGAAAGCCATGATCAATGAGAGGAATGGTCCGAGGAGATCATTACAAAATCTTTTTCGACCTCAAGGTGAACCGTTAACGGGAGGTTTTCGGTTAGGAGTAAATGCTACGCAATTTGAGATTAAGCCACAGTTGGTCCAAATGATACAAAACAACCAATTTGGGGGGCACTTAACCGAGGATCCAAATGTTCATATTTCTCAATTTTTGGAGATTACGAATACTATAAAGATCAACCATGTGCCTCAAGATCAAATACGGCTGCGGTTATTCTCATTCTCTTTGAGAGATGGTGCTAGGAATTGGTTCGAAGGTTTGGACAAATCAAATATTGTCACTTGGGAAGAGTTGAGAGAGAAGTTTCTATTCAAGTTTTTTCCACCAAGTTTGACTTTGAAGAGAAGGGCTGATATTACATTATTTGGGCAAAGATACGATGAACCTCTATACGAGGCATGGGATAGGTTCCGTGAGCTAATTCGGAAATGTCCAATACATGGTTTTAAGCAAAGTCAATTAATTTGTCATTCCTATGGAGGGTTGGAATATGAGTCAAAAGTTTTATTGGATGCATCATCCGGGGGAGTGTTTTTAGATCTCGAAGGGGAAGAAGCTTGGAGGACAATTGAGAAAATGGCTGAGAATAGTTTCCATTGGCCTAAGGAACGCAAGGACTATCGATCGGTTAAGTCGGTAAATGAGGCTAAGGAAAGTGAAGAATTCAAAGAGCAAATTGCGCTCATGCAAAAGAAGCTTGATGCGTTATCTACATCGGGAAATAGAAATGAGGATATGATGGTAGTTCGGCATGAAGAGTCGCATCCGGAGAGTTTGAATTTTGTGAATCAAAGAATAGGGTTCAACGCTCGTCCCCAATACAATCCACAGGGGAACATGTACTATCATCCGTCCAACCGTTTTCACCCAAATTTTTCCTATGCTAATCCAAACAACGCTCTTAATCCTCCATTACAAATTGAAGGGGGAGGTAGTAGCCAAGGATATGCAGGGGGAAATAGTAGGTATACAAATCAAGAACTAAGAAAAAATCCTAATGAGGAATTGGACAAGAGATTTGAAAAGTATGATGGCATGTTTGCCGAAATCCAACTTCAAATTTCCTCGATTGCAAAACAACTAAGTGGGAAGCACCAAGCTGGGAAGTTTCCAAGTGATACGGAAACGGTGCAAAAGAAGGGTTGTAATATGGTAGAAGGAGAAAATAGTAATGACTCCTAAGTTGGAGATGGTCGAGGTAAAAAGAGAGTTGGAAGAAGAAGTTGATGAAGGGAAGTTAGTTGAAGTTAAGCAAGTGGAAGCAAATGAGGATGTGAGCATGGGTGAGGTTAAGTTTTTTGAGTACGTGAGCAAGGATTGAGATGCCTCTACCGGAAGAAATAGAAAGTGTACCTATGCTTGATAAACTTGTTGGTAAAGAAGAAGTAGTTGAAGATGGTATTAGTGAGTTTGAAAAGAAGAACATTGCTAGTAAGAAAGAAGATCCCGGAGGTTTTGTAGTTGGATGCAAGATTGGAGAGAAACATATTGAGAAGGCCTTGTGTGATTCCGCTGCAAGTGTCAACATTATGTCATGGGATTTGTTTAAGGAATTGGAGGTTGGAAACTTGAAACCAACAAGTCAAATGTTTCAATTGGCTAATCATGCTTTATTTTGCCCAAAAGGGGTAGTTGAAGATGTCCATGTCGAGGTATTGACGTTTACCTTCCCGGGGGATTTCCTTGTTGTAGACATGAAGAACAAAGGGGGTATTCAACTTATTCTTGGAAGACCATTCTTGCACACGGCCGATGCTCTTTTTGATATGAAGCACGGTGAACTCACGTTCCGTTGTTGTGGTAAGGAAGTGGTGTTTTCATTACCTCCGAAGAACATCGATGTTGGTTAATTTGAGAAGGGTGTTAACAAAAAGAGAATGAAGGATGTGTTGGAACTAAACTTAAAGAGTATGAATGAGGAAGAAGAAGTATGCAAGGATCTGGGGGATGATGAAATTTTCGATCAAGTTCGACTCAAGAAAGCTCGTGTGGATATGGATCCACCAAGGAGTGCTAGAAGGAAGCTTCGTTTCCCCGAAGATTGTGTTGAAATATGTCAAGGTATGAGTTCCGGTTCCGCACCATTCGATCATGATTGAGATGAAGTATGATCGTCGAGCTTTCGACGTTAAACAAGCGCTTATTGGGAGGCAACCCAATCTTTTAAAATTTGTTCTTTTGCGTAGTTGAATAATTGTTAGGTTTATGATTTTTGTTTTGTGTTGCTACAATTTCGTGTGAAGAGTGTGTGTTTGAAGGTTTGGAAAGGATGGAAGGCTACATGATCGAGAAGATGTTGGAAAAAGGGCGAAAATTGGTGAAAGCAGGGGTAGCTCGACCGAGCGGTGCAGGCTCAGCCGAGCTGGGTCGTAGGTTTTGGACAGGGGCCTCGCTCGGTAGAACGAGGCAGGCTCGACCGAGCCCAAGCGTGCCAGCAGCCCCCGCACGGACAGACACCTCGCTCGGCCGAGCCTCGCGCAAATTTTAAAGATCGGTTGAGCAATTGCTCGACCCATTTGCATCTCATTCAAAATTTCTCTTCTAAAATTTTCTCCCATACTTTTGTGCCTTTAAATTGTTCTATCTCACTTGTCAATTTTACCTATGGCTAATAGGCATGAAATTGGGGTTTCTTCCATTTGTAGGCCTGAGGATTTTAACGATGATGAATATGCACGGTACATTGAGTTGACATAAAAGCAAGTGATTGGAACTACATACTTATGCCGTGAAACTTTGGAAGCTTTGGATTTGAAGAAGGATATTTGGAGTTTGCTCACTCGAATGGGATGGAAGAAATTGCTCTATGGGAGATGGCCGACGTATGTGAGGTTGACGAGGGAATTCTTGGCCTCTGTTCAAGTCATTTGGAATGCAAACGGTGTTCCACTTCTGGTAAAATTTAAACTTGCTAGTAAAGAGTTTTCTTTGAGGAGACAAGATATTGATAGGATATTTGGGTGTTCAGTTGAATCTGTGTGTGTATTTGATGAGCTTAATCCTCCTGCATTTTGGGAGTCAATTTCTGGAGTTAAGGTTTCTGGTGATTTTGATGTGCAAACTTGTAGGTCATTCATGATTAAGAATCCTATCGTTCGTTATTTCCATAATATGTTAGAGGGGTGGTCTTGTGGTTTTGATGGATCTGGTGCTATTAATATGTATGATTTTCAATTTATGTTTGCTTTGTTGAATGGACTGGAATTTTCTATTGGTGGATGGTTAATGGAGAGTTGGAATAACACTTGCAAATCTGCGAATTCAATTATCTGTGGTGGTGGCTTGATGTTGCCAATTTTTGAACTTTGTGGTGTTGTGGGGGCAGGAGTTTTTGCTCCATTTTAGAGCCTCGATACAACTGCATTGGTTAAGAAAGCTTTCTTGGTCCCATCTAAGTTTGATGATTGTTATTTCTACAAATTTGTTGATTTGGGAATTGAACTGCCTAACCGTGCGTTGACTGAGATTGATGATCTGCATGACCATTCCAACTGGTTGATGAATTCCGAAGCTCATCTAGATATGACTAGATTAATTGTTGCTCGGTGTGAAGAGGTGATTCCGATGCCATGCCTGCATTGATGTAGTATTCAGCCACCACAGGATGAGGACTAACGGCAACTACTAGCAGATCAAAAGGAGTGCGAGCGCACCGGGTACCTTTTTACAAACTTAGTCTCACTTGACTAAGTTTGGGGGGAGTGGTTGGTATCCGATGCCCTCTTCTGGTTCACTCTTTTATCTCTATCTCTATCTTTAGTTTAGTTTAGTTGAATTTGAATAATATTGATCATTCGATATGGTTGTAATATGATATTGATCTATTCTTGTTGGATTGTGGATCATGGATGTTGAAATTGATTGGCTTTCGTTTTTATGGAATGTTTTGATGAATCATCGCGAGCTTGCATGTGTTTAATTCTTTCTATTTGGTTTGGTATGTGGATGTATAATGATATGGAATGAATGGTGGTGCTAGTGGATTAATGAGTTAATTTTTGTGAAAGTTTGGTTTGTGGTAAGATGGTGGACATGAGAACTTATTTAATTTTATTATGCTCAAATTGTTTGGTGGTGTTGTATTGTTGTTAGTAGGTGCAAATAAGGAATGAAGAGTGATGATCGTGTCTACCGATGGGTAACACTTTCTATCGCTCCTCTTACCATTTAGTTTCAAATTGAATTGTGTTGGCATGTAGAATGTCAGTTAGGTTGTTGTGTGCTTGTTGTGTGTGCATGATGAACCCAAATGAGAATTGGAGATTGGAATCATGATTTACTTTGTAAGGCTAAATTTGCTTTAACCAATGATAGGGCATAATCTAGTTGTTAAGGCATGATCAAATTGAACTTTTGAATTACCGATTTTGTGCGGGATTAATGTTTAGGACTTGACAAAAGCCGTGAGTATTTGAGCTTTGATATTGTCATATTCTTTTTGATTGTGAGTGGCAAGTTTGAGAGCACAAAATCTAGAACTTGAATATATTCTCTATCTATTGGGCATGAGTTTGGTAACTAAAAAATGATCTTAGGCCATCGATTCTTAGTTCCTCCTTTCACTTTGGAAGTATAAGGTTGTTGATATCTTAATTTTACCATTCATACCATTGTTTCCCGTGATTGTGCTTAAATGGAGAATTTTCTTCGAAAATATTAGAACAAAATTTGGGGGGAATGAGCGTATGAGGGTGAATACGGAGATGAGAGTTGGAATGGGAATCAATTGGTATCTTGAGTTGTAATTATTGAGGCAATGGAAGTATTGATTGTGGGATTGATTTGAATCCTAGAAAAATTGGTACCAACAAAAATTTGGGTACTTAGAAAAAAAAGAAAAAAAGAAAAGAGAAAAGAAAAAGAAAAGCACCATGAAAAGAAAGAAAAATGTTGGTGTTAAAAAAAATAAGAAAAAGAAAGAAAAGAAAAAATATATTTGAGAATTGTGATTGGAAAAGCCTCAAGGTTAGAAGTGGATTGAAGAGAATAAGTTTGGGGGTTTTGGGACATGGAGAAGTTCGTCACTTTAGCCCAAAACCACCTACCTTCTAGTAAGCCACGTTATAACCAAAAACAAAGACCTTTTTGATTTTAGGAGCCAACTCATTGTAGTATAGTGGTGAGAATTGTTTCAAGCATATGGAAATTGTGCTCGATATCTTGTGAAGGAGTGAAGTCATCAAACCCTAAACACGTAAGGGAGTGCTTTCATTTCTTTATCTAATGCTGATGAGTGGTTTGAGTCGTTAGCATTAACCATGTCACAAAGTTAGGTGATAATCTCGTTCGATATGAGCATGCCAAGATGACTATGATGAGCTATGAGGTTGTTTGATGAGGTTTATTGATTGCCTTACTTTGTTTTGATTGATGACAATCAAAGGTTCAAGTTTGGGGGATTATGATATGTGTATAAAATGACCTATTTTTCGATGTGTGAGCGTGCATGTTTGTGACCATTTTACCCTCATATCATATGCTTTCGTGGTTCTTTTGTCTTGTTTTCGTGTTTTCGTGTTTGAAATGATGTGAGATACGTTTTGAGCATAATATAGCGTATTTTGGGAAGTTCTGGAGGAAAATCGTCCGAGTTTGGAGTCCGAGGAGGTTAGGCTCGCCTGAGCGGAATGAAAGGAGGGTTTCGGAAGCTTGGAGGACTCGCCCGGCCGAGCGAAGCAGGCTCGGCCGGGCTGAACCGGGCAGAGGCCTCGCTCGGCCGAGCAGTGCAGGCTCCACCGAGCCTGGCTGACAGAGAGCAGGCTCGGTCGAGCGGTTCTGGCTCGGCTGAGCCAATGCGCGCTTCCCAGATTGCTGTGGTTCCCAGGATGGCTCGGGCGAGCCTTGGTTGGCTCGGGCGATCCGAGGCACTGCTATCTCGTCTATAAAAGGGGGAAAATCAATTAAATGAAGGACTTTTGCCCAATTGAAGAATAACTATCACTAACTTCCATCCAGATTTATCTCTACACTTCCTTCCCCACTTGAATCAAGGAGAACCAAGGATCATTCCATCAACTTGGATTCAATGAAGGCAATATAGAAGATCAATTTTGACCTTGAAGCTTTGTAATGTCAATTCTTATCTTTCAACTTGTATTGCTTCTAATTCAAGGTATGAGGAGTTAAATTCCTAAGTGAGTGTTGTAATATGGATATTGAGACGGATTGAACCTACTATGCTTGTTTACTTTTCTATGAAGTCTTGATTTGCACTTGAGCTTTTTCATACCTATTAGATGTAGGTAAGAGCCAATCTATAGGTAGTTGATGTGACCGTTGCAGCCAATACGCGGACGGAAACGTCGTGATAAGTGCATAATCATATAGTTTTAGTTCCAATCCATGTGCGGAGCTAGGATTATAGAGCAATAATCGACGGTCGGTTGGGAGTGAGTTAGGGATCGATAACGTAGCTGTTTGAGATTTCTAATTTCATCTACGGACAATTCACCGGTACAAAGGGGATTGACTAGGATAGTGTCGGTTGCTCAACTTCATAGAGATTAAAATTGTTTACAACATAGCTCGGTTTAATTTGGCTCAATTGAAGTTTACAAACACTCACTTCATTCTAAGATTGTTGGACTTGTTACTCTAATCTACCCAAACATTTGATAGAAGTAATTGATTGGTGAATTTTGCAAATTGTTGAATGTTTGATTGTAAGCAATTTGTAGTTTAGTTTGCAATTCATAGCTAGATAGATAAAGAAAACCAACGACTGTTGTATTGCCTAGCTATTGATGCATCTTCTTACGAGTAAATAGTTTCCACGAGAGTGAATAGAAAAGATCTCGAATTGATAATTTGACGTGAGAATTGTGTGTCATTTCACACGACGGTCAACTGTTCAGTATATTGAAAAAGAGGGAGAGAACGGCAGCGGCTGATCTGTGGGAGGAACTGATCGATTTCTCCAGATCTCAGATCCAACTTGGTAGATAATCCTCACCAGATTTCCAAGGAGCAAGGGAACAGATCAGAAGATCAGATCTATAGGAACAACTGTTCATCGCTGGCGTTCAGATTCAGATCCAGATCTATTTCATCGTTATTGGCTCTGATCTAGATCTGTAGATCAAATGGTGAAATCAGGTAATCTCTAAATCCATCCTCTGCAATTAATATTGTAGGAGCATGCATAGGATCGCATGGTTTATTTAATTGAAATTTGTTCCTGGTATCTTAAGAACGATCCTTGGCAAGAAATTCATTGATGGCAACTCGTGTTGTCCATCGTAGACTCAAACCCTACAGAGTGGAGGTATCCTTCACTAGTGAGGATTTATAGGTAGTTTTCTCGAAGTGAACTGGCCTATTTGGTTGCCTTTGGAAGTCTCTTTTTACAACGAATGATGCATCCCCATCAACAACTGAATTCGGGGTTCTAACATCTTCATTCTTGTTCACCATCTGAATATCCCATTCATGGGCTTGGGTTCAACGAACAACTCTTTGTTTGACATTTTCGAGAGATCCTTGGTCTTCAAAGTGGTGGTTTCGACAAACCAATCTTCCATCGGCATTCTTGAAAGAATTTTGGCGTTCATGTCAGCCACCTTTTCTTCTCTTCCAAGATTTTTCATTTTGCTGACAATGTCGTTAAACCTTGCTTCCATCAATTTGATCATTTCGCCAGGCAGCATCTGGAAGGATTCATATTTGTCGACTCATATTTGTTTCTTATTGCCCCTCATAGCTTCAGTTTGCCTGGTAAGCTCGTTGATCCAGTTCCATAGCTCTTTAGCACTGTTCTCTACGGCTTCGTCCATGAGAGATTCTGGGAGAGATTGCATAATCATTTCTTGAGCGATGGGATCAAGCTAATGGAGTTTCTTGTCGTCAAGTGTTCATTCTATCAGTGGTTTATCTATCATTTCAAAACCATCTGGGTCATCTTGTCCTGCGACCTGGATTTTAATCTTCTGGATCTTTAGAGGTCCATTCTTCAAAACTTCATCCATCTCTGGATGCTGAGCTCTTAGTTGGATGAGACACCTCTTCTTCCATACCTCGAACTTCTCCGGGTTGGACTTGGGAAGGCTTGGATAACTCATCATTATCTTGAGATAACCGACTCGCTAATCACACTTAACAAACAATTAAGGGTGCAAAGAAGTACGGATCCGGTCTTAAGCGACTCAAAACAGAGCACATCTACTCGCTAATCACACTTAACAAACAATTAATGGTGCAAGGAAGTACGGATCCAGTCTTAAGCGACTCAAAACAGGGCAGTCTAAAAAGACCAACCTGCTCTGATACCACTTGTTGGTCCCAGATCAGAGTACGTATAATGTGCAGCAGAAGTATAAGACAATTATTTTCACTCTTAGACGCAAGCAATTTTTTTATCAACAATTTTAAAGTGAAGAACAACAGCCCGGGCGAGTGATCCATTTTGCTGTGGACGGTGGTCTCTACAACATTTGGCTATAGATCGCGAGGATTGTATCTTCGTTACTTAGTGAATTTCTGAATTCTGAAGAGTGGACGTAGGACTTAAAGCTCCGAACCACTATAAATATCCTACATCATTTACAGCTTTATTTACTTTAAGCACCATACAATTTTCAATTGTATTTTGAAACCTTCAACACTTGTCTGAAAGTGTTGAAGTGTATACAGTTGACTGCTCATAACTGTAAACTGGTTACTTAATCTGCTGGCTAACACAAACTGTTGTTTTTAAAACTGTTAATAAAAAAATTGAGTCGTCAGTTTGAATCTGAACTGCCTGCGTCTAAGAGTGAAAATAAATGTCTTATACCTTCTGCTGCACATTATATGTACTCTGATCTGGGACCAACAAGAAGTTTGATTATGCAAATGGCCACTACTATCCCAAGAAGGGTTACGATCCACCAATCATACGGAGATGAGAAAACTAATGCACCCAAGACGAAGTCGAGAAGTACTAAGCCCCAAAACTTGTGCAGGAATGAGGAACCACACATTGAGTGTTGTTTGGCAAAGGATTCCAAATGTTTCAATACGGACAAAGAGAGGTATACGACCAAACAATTCCCCAATCGCCAGCAAGGATATGAGAATAGAGAATATTCCAAATTACCAAAGGTCTGACCAATAATATAAGGGTATTTAAGAAAAGCCTCTAACCTGACACGAAATTGCAAGATATTTGAGGGGATGGGCAAAAGCGATACTTACCTCCTCAGTATCCTAGAGAAGAGAAGGTTAGCGAATTTAAGAATAGCTAGAGAGGAAACCACGACAACTTACGTGTCTTCGAACCTGAAAATCTAGTTAAACCCCCATGAATTTATTCTTTAGTAGCAAGGGAAGTAGCGGATTGACATTTACGCAATTCGAAAAGGGCAGTAGGTGCTAGTCATATCACTCTTTAAGCTACAAGGGTGATGCAGAAGTAATATAACCTAACTTACTTGGTGTATCTCAGAAGAGAACAAAAAAAATTGAGTTTATTATCAAAGATAGACCTTTATTCGTTCTATCATCAGTTGAAGATTTTGGAAAAATGATATTCCCAAGAAAAAATTCAGGATGAGATAAAGTCACTACTAGTTTGTGGTTATACGGTATGGATTGATGAACTGTATGTCCCACCCATATTTGGCCAACAATTTAGTAGTGCTTATCGACGATACTCCTACAAGAGTGAGAAGTAAAATAAGATGTATCTGAGCGCATTATTGCAAACACTCAAATATGAGAAGTTGTACCAAATTCAACAAGTGTGGATTCTAGCTATGTGAAGTGATCTTACAAAAGCACAAAAGGTAATGAAGTGGGAGTCAACAGCAACACTTTGCAAAATTAGAGATTTTATGGGTTTAGTCGAGTAATAAAGACGAGCCATTAAAGGGTTTTCTAAGATTACAAAACTAATGACCCTCCTACTATAGAAGGAGATCAATTTTAAGTGGACTAATGAGTGTGAGGAGAGTTTTTAAGAGTGGAAGTAAAGTTTAGCTACTACTCAAGTTTATCTAATCCTCAGCTAGACAAGAAATATATCGTATAAACAGATGCATCAAAGACTGGATTAGGTCCATGCAAATGCAAATACTAAGTGATTAATTATGCATCATGTCTATAGAAACAACATAAGTTGAACTACCCCACACATTATCTTGACTTAGGTGCAGTAGTGCAAACTCTCAAAATACAGAGATACTATCTTTTTGGAGTCAAGCACTATAATTCATAGATCACAAGAGCTTGAAGTATTAAGAAAAAGAACATGGATATGAGACAAATAAGATGACTTGAGTTAATCAAAGACTATGATCTCATGATCAACTAACACCCAGTCAATGCAAATCAAGTGGTTAACACCTTGAACAGAAAGGATTCAACGAAGTTAGGTTGACTCCTTACGCATGAGACTGAGCTAATAAAGGACTTTGAGAAGTTATAATTAAAGGTAATTATATCGTTTGAAGTTAAAAATAGTGTAGTAACTACTGTAAATATTACCCTCAACATGAGATAAATAATAGTCGGAGCATAATTGAGAGATGGCGTGCTTGAGGAGTTACATCAGGATATTTGACTTGTGATATAAGAGCAGTACAAGGAAACTTTCATTAACATAATGATACTTAATGAGAGAATTTCTGTGCTAAAGGATGAAGAGTTAAGAATACGAGATAACGAGCGAGACTACTAACATTTCTTATACCTCCCACCCTGAGAGTACGAAAACGAACTAAGATCTGAGAACTAGGTTCTAGTGGACTGGCATAAAATGAGATTTAGTGTTGTTTATCGAATGATGTCTAACATACAAACAAGTGGAGGCGCTACACCAACGACCCTATGGGGAACGACAACTGCTAGATATTCTCGATTAGAAATGAGAGCATATAACAATAGATTTGTCACAAGTTAACAAAAGTTTAAGGAGAGAAAACACATCAATATGGCTCATCATGGACGATAAATGAAGTTTGTTCACTTCTTACCAACTCGAATCACATATGATTAAGATAAATTAGCTCAATGGGTATATGAAAGAGATAAAATGCTTACTTGGTGTACTAGAGTCGATAATGTTGAACAAAGGTAAAAATACGAACTCGAGAAGTTACATCATAAGGTTTGACTAAAGAAGTTAAAATAATATCAAGAAGTTGGATATCATGCATTGATGTACAAATATATGATTTGTGTTTCAAACAGTGTAGTTCTGAAAGTGATATTATGAGCAATGTTCATGATATTTCCTATACCGCCCATCTTGGAGGTACAAGAATGTACCGCGACAAAAAAAAAACTCTTGGTGGGATTATATGAAAAGAGATGTTGCACTTTATGTCGAGGAAGGCCTAGCATGGCAGCAGTAAATTTATTACATCATTAACCATATGGGTAGTTGCAACCACAATACATTCCGGAATGGAATTGAAAACATATCGCCATGCATTTCATCAGTCATTTACTGAGATCTCAAAGGGAAATATAGAGATATGGGCTATTGTGGACCATCTGATGAAATGAGCTAATTTCTTACCGATTCAAACAACATATGGTTTGGATAAGTCGATGCTGAAGCGTTTCGTGAACTGAATCACGAAGTCCATTTGCCAAGGATCGTTAATTGGAATATCAAAAATAAATTGCTATGCCTATGAATGATCCTAGCATGCTCCTATATTATTATGCATAAGAAGGTTTATGCGGAATACCTGGATTGATGAACTCTGAAGAACGAGTGCGTGGAGATTCCCTTTGATCTTTCCCATGCACAAAGATTTAATCCCTAACAGATTGAGGAAATAAATCTTGAGAAAATAAAACAGTTATTTTCGAAAATCAAGGAGAGAGGGAGAAGAAAAATCCTCATGATCTGATCTTCTGATCTGTATCCCAACTCAATCTGAATATCTGGTGAAGATTCCCTTCAGATTCCTTGCCCGTTTAGAAGCAAAATTTCCTCCTCGTTCTCAGATCTTAGTCGATTTCCACAGCTTCCAAAACCTGGCTTGCTGTGTGCAACTTATGATCTTGTGGTGTGTTGAGATCTGATGAACTCTGGCCTATTTATAGGAAAATACTGGACTTCTATTGGGCTTGAGTTTCATAGGCCAGACCAGGGACCAGAGAATATAATTAATTAATTAATATTGATTCATTCCATCAGAGAATCAATACTGTCCTACCTATTTGCAACCATGTTTTGAGGTACGGGTTGCATGGGCTCGGTATATCCCCACATTTAAGGTTACAAACATTCGTTAATTAATTTATGCTCTGACAAGCTATTTAATTAATTAACATCTTATATTCCTGAATCAATCCACTCAAGCCTTTTCATTTATGCTTGAACTTAATCAGCCTGCAGGACTTAGCATAACGAACCTTTTGAGCTGTTCAGGGAATGTCACCATCCTATACTGGATGTGGTTACCTAGTTCCAGTACCAGACAGTCATACACAAACTGCTATTACCCAAGATACAGATATACAAGCTCAACTAGAGCCTTTCAGTGCAACTCAAAGTAATACACAGTCCGCATATACTTCTGTACCTTCATATAGGCTTAGGATCTCATCAAGCCATAGAGATATAGATTCTTTTAATGTCAGATAAAAGAATCGATCTCGACTTAGGTCCTTATCAATGTGTGCCCCACACCAGCATACCAAGCCATCCAAGATAAGATGTTTATTACTGCGTATGTTGCAACCTACACTGACAGTTTATCCTTGAACTGTCTCAGCTGTGATAACCATTTATATCTCGCTAGGTCAAACGATCAATACGATCTTCCGTGATCTTCTACACACCGTATGATCTCCCTATCGACGAGATAAGAGGATAATTGCATTTGCGACACACATTTGTTAATTCAGACAGGAGATGAACATACAACATTTATGATTCCCAGTATATTAACCAATCAACCTTGTACATAATATACCAATCATAATGCTTTCAGTATATAAATCCATCAATCTCCCACTTATACTCAAAGCATTATACAGGTGCTTTTTAGAGTATAACGCGTCTAAACTAATCTAGCTATTACATCAAACATTCTACGTGGATAGCTTTGCCCTCAGCCCAAGGTTACGTACATGCATCTCGTAGACCTTCTGAGGCAGAGCCTTTGTGAATAAATCTGCTAGATTATTTCTTGTATCAATCTTCTCTACTAGCACATCACACCTTGCTACGATTTCTCGTATAATATGGTACTTCCTTTCAATGTGTTTTGTTGCTCTGTGAGTTCGTGGTTCCTTTGAATTAGCCAGAGCTCCCGAATTATCACAATATATCGTGATTGTCTTGGGCAGCTTAGGAATCACGTCCAACTCTAGAAGGAAGTTTCGAAACCATACTGCTTCTTTCGAAGCTTCAGAAGCTGCCACATATTCTGCTTTATGGTAGAGTCTGCAATGCACTTCTGCTTTGCACTCCTCCATGATATGGCCCCACCTCCCAATGTAAACACATAGCCAGAGGTGGACTTCTTTTCGTCTCGGTCTGCCTGGAAATCTGAATCAGTATAACCCACAGGGCACAACTCCTCACACTGATAGACGAGACAATAGTCTCTAGTCCTTTTCAGGTATCGGAGTATGTGCTTTACCACGGTCCAATGCGCCTGTCCACGGTTAGACTGGTAACTCGCTACCATGCCTACAACAAAGCAGATATCTGGCCTTGTACATAGCATTGCATACATGAGGCTCCCCACGACCGATGCATGCGGCATGTTCCTCATTTCATCTTTTTCCCTTTGTGTCACCGGACACTGATCCTTGGAAAGATATATGCTATGTCTGAAGGGTAACAGACCTTTCTTGGCAGTTTGCATGCTGAAACGGGCAATCACAGTATCCACATATGATCCTTGAGACAAGGTCAGCTTCCTCTTATTGCGCTCCCGCAATAATTTTACCCCTAGGGTGTATCCTGCCTCCCCAAGGTCCTTCATATGAAACTGCTCGGATAACCACCACTTTATGCCCGACAATACTTCCACATTGTCGCCGAATATGAGAATATCATCTACATAAAGTGCAAGGAACACCACGCTTCCGCCGACACATAGACGGTACACGCAACTCTCATTTGAGCATTGTGAAAATCCATAGGATTTAATCACTTCATCAAAACGCAGATTCCATGACCGTGAAGCTTGTTTAAGTCCATACAGCGACTTCCTTAGCTTCCAGACCAAATGTTCTTCACCCTTCTGCATATAACCTTCTGGCTGTTGCATATAGATGTCCCTACCTTCTTCAAGGTACCCATTTAGAAATGCGGTTTTGACATCGATCTGCCAGATTTCTAGGTCCTTATGTGCTGCTATGGCTAGGAGTATACGAATGGACTTAAGCATGGCTACCGGTGAGAAGGTCTCGTCATAGTCTACACCTTCTTTCTGATTATAACCCTTCGCCACCAGTCTAGCTTTGAAAGCTGTAATTTCACCATTCGCTCCTTCCTTTCTTTTGTATACCCATTTGCACCCTATGGCTCGACAGGCATCTGGCAAATTAGTTTTCTGGTATACATCCATAGCCGTAATGGATTCTATTTCTGAATCCATGGCGATCGGCCATTTGTCTGCATCTTTATCAGATACCGCCTCGTCATATGTCCAGGGATCGGTATCATCCAGTCCATTTTCCGAGATCAAGTCAGAAGACTCTCCCACGAACATATACCTTTCGGGTTGGTGGATAACCCTCCCACTGCGACGAGGCATCTGAACCGTGTCAGTAGTTGGAATAGTACGCGTTGGTCCCATACTTTGCATTAGTGGCAGTGTTGGTATAGCCTCACCTGTTGTAGGTGGATTTACCATTACACTGGGCTTTCCTGATGGAATTGCTTCCTTGTCCTCAAGCTCGTGGAGGACAATTTCACTTTGGATCTGTGGTTTCTTACATATTCATCCTCCAAGAATCTCGCATTGGTACTGACAACGACTTTCTGATTCTCAGGACAATAGAAATAACCACCTTTCGTTTGCCTGGGATATCCTACAAACAACATCAGCTTACACCTACTTTCTAACTTATCAGGTTCCTTTGTCAGCACATATGCTGGACAACCCCAAACCCTCACTCTGTTCAAACTTGGCTTTTGCCCATACCAGAGTTCCAGAGTTGTTTTAGGAAATGATTTAGAAGGTACCGGGTTAAGCAAATAGGCCGCTGTCTCCAAGGCATATCCCCAAAATGAAATCAGCAAGCTTGCATAACTATCATCGACCTGACCATTTACAAGAGAGTTCTATTTCTTCTTTCGGCTACACCATTTTGTTGAGGGGTTCCTGGTGCAGTCCACTGGGATGTAATCCCGTTATCTGTCAAGTACTGCAAGAACTCGTTACTGAGGTATTCACCACCACGATCTGATCGTAGTGTCCTGATAGTCTTACCTAGCTTCTTTTCTACCTTAGTCCTAAACTCTTTGAATTTCTCAAAGCATTCAGACTTATGGAGAAGCAAATAGACATATCCGAATCTTGAGTAATCATCAATGAATGTGGCGAAGTACTCATAACCTCCATGAGCTTGCGTGGACATTGGTCCACATAAGTCAGAGTGGATCAATTCCAACACATTCTCTGCTCGAGACTGACTTGCCTTAAAAGGCCTGGTCGTCATCTTTCCCTCTATATAGGACTCACAGATTTGATGCAGTACCACTTGAAAAGAATCCAAGAGCCCATCGGATGCTAATCTTTTAATCCTCTTTAGATTGATGTGACCTAGTCTCAAGTGCCAGAGATATGTTTGATCCTCATCGGAAGAAAACTTTCTCTTTAAATGATTATTATTATTGGATGAGTTTGCAACATTCACGGAAGATTTATGCACACAATGAATGATATAGAGAGAGTCAATCAGTTTGCCATGATAGATAGCACCGTTATTACCAATGATAGAAACTCCATTATAAAAAATAACTGAATATCCATCACAAAATAACTTGGAAACTGAAATTAAGTTCCGCCGAAAAACCGGCACATATAAAACATCTCTCAAAATCAAAACATTGTTTTCAAAGCATAAAGTAAAATCTCCAATGGCTACTGCTGAGACTCGCTCTCCACTGCCCATTGAGATGGTAATCTCGTCATGCTTCAGCTGCATTGTCGGCCTGAACCCCTGCAAAGTATAACAAACATGGTCAGTAGCTCCAGTATCCACTACCCAAGAATGGGTAGAAACCGATGCTAAACATGTTTCCGTTATAAATGCACATGACGTACCTTGTCTACCCGTGCCAAGCACTAGACAATCTACTTCACTTCGCTTACGTTTGCGTGGCCTGATGACATCTTCTGCTAAATCAGCCTCATCTAACTTTTTAAGCATTTCCTTTGCTTCAGCAACTGTCTTGTCAAAAGCTGACAAAGTTGGTGCAAATTCCAATGCCCTAAGGTCAGATTCCTCTCACATCAGGGCTAAGAGTAACTCAGGAAGAGTAAACTTACGCCTGGTACCGAGGGACTTGATGAAATCATCATAAGAATCAGACAGAGAGTGCAGGACAATGTTTATTTCTGCCCGCTTACTGACTTGTCCACCTCTCTTTCTGTACTTTCTCATAATTCTCATCATACTGACAAAGTGTAGAAGAATATAATTAATTAATTAATATTGATTCATTCCACCAGAGAATCAATACTGTCTTACCTATTTGCTACCACGTTTTGAGGTACGGGTTGCATGGGCTCGGTATATCCCCATATTTAAGGTTACAGACATTCGTTAATTAATTTAAGCTCTAACAAGCTATTTAATTAATTAACATATTATATTCCTGAATCAATCCACTCAAGCCTTTTCACTTATGCTTGAACTTAATCAGCCTGCAGGACTTAGCATAACGAACCTTTTGAGCTGTTCAGGGAATGTCACCATCCTATACAGGATGTGGTTACCTAGTTCCAGTACCAGACAGTCATACACAAACTGCTATTACCCAAGATATAGATATACAAGCTCAACTAGAGCCTTTCACTGCAACTCAAAGTAATACACAATCCGCATATACTTCTGTACCATCATATAGGCTTAGGATCTCATCAAGCCATAGAGATCTAGATTCTTTTAATGTCAGATAAAAGAAACGATCTTGACTTAGGTCCTTATCAATGTGTGCCCCACACCAGCATACCAAGCCATCCAAGATAAGATGCTTATTACTGCGTATGCTGCAGCCTACACCGACAGTTTATCCTGGAACTGTCTCAGCTATGATAACCATTTATATCTCGCTAGGTCAAATGATCCTTTCGTGATCTTCTACACACCATATGATCTCCCTATCGACGAGATAAGAGGATAATTGCGTTTGCGACACACGTTTGTTAATTCAGACAGGAGATGAACATACAACATTTATGATTCCCAGTATATTAACCAATCGACCTTGTACATAATATACCAATCATAATGCTTTATGTATATAAATCCATCAAATGCAACTATATGCGAAGGAGATATTACTCATACACGGTGTACCCGTGACAATAACGTTAAATCAAGACTCCAAGTTTACATCTGGGCACTGGATATGTTTGCAGAATGAGTTGGGAGCCTGCATGACATTCAGTACAACGTTTCATTAGTAGACATATAGTAAGTTCTAAAGACAGATTCAGACCTTCGAAGACGTGTTACAGACTGTTGTCTATGATTGAGGAGGAAGTTGGGAGCTGATATTGCTGGAAATTGAGTTCCCTTATGACATTAGTTAACAAGTGACTATTGGCATGACTCCATTTAGGGCATTGTATGAAAACAAATGCTTATTCACTTGGTAAAAGGAGCTAACAAAAAAAATGCTTAGGCCTATTTTCATAGGAGGAATGATAGAGACTGTTCTCCAAAAGACGAGAAAGTGTTTAAGAAGCCTAGAATGGGCACGAGTCATTGTTGATACAAGGATAACTAAACTTCAGTTCGAAATGGGAGACAAGGTATTTTGAAAGGTTCACCGTCGGAGGGAGATTTGTTTTAAGGGGTAAATTGCTACCGCATTTTGTAAGACCTTATGAGATTCTAGAGAGAATAGGCCCTATTGGTTTCACCGCCGTGTTTGGGAAATATGTATAACGTGTTTCACGTGTCACATTTGAGTATGTATACGATCCTTGATCGCATATATTTTTAACCCGCGACTTAGCAAAGCTAATAATATAGCGACAAATTAAATTATCGATCCCACGAGGAAAGGAACAACGAAAAATCCTAAGTACTAACTTAAGAATTCTTAAAGTACTGGATAGGTAAAATTGAAAATAAAGGGTTTTGAAATTTAATTACCTCGAGAAAACAATTTTGAAAATAAATTTACTTTGAAAAACCTAAAGGATAAGAAGTACAAATTCTAGGCTTTTCTCCCTATCAAGTATGACATGTTGGGATTGTATACTGAAAGCATATATGATTAAGTGTTTTCGTACACTGGTATTCATGTATGTATCCGCAACAATGCTCGCTATCTGATAGAACAATCATACGACGAACTATAATATCCTTTTATCTCGT
>JAPKLW010001204.1:144387-224954 GCA_026898455.1 Plectranthus barbatus
GATTCATCAAACACACCATAAAAAGCACAAAAGCCAATGTATGCTCAAAAAGACACTAAAAACGATTCAAACATCACCAAAATAGACAAAGAAACAATAGATAAGTTGGTAAAAATATCAACTTATTAATCCTATGAACGTGATTCATCATGAAGAAGTTACACTCAGTCCAGACTTGAACTATAGAGAGAGACCAGAAGCGATACGAGATCGAAAAGTCTAGGAATTTGTCCATATCACTCGTGAAAGTCTTGAGGAATCATCATCGACAAAAAGAAGTGACATGAGAATTAGAGGAGAAGATTAATTGTCCTAATTTTTTAATTAAGTTAATTAAACTTTAATTATAGATTAATTAGAATTTATGGGGATTTATTGTGCAATTAAATTAAATAGCTTTTGATTTGATCCACGTCGTTGCATGCATATTTTTTATGTAAAATTATGCCTAGGGTATTATTTTAGATGCCCGAGATGGCCATGCAAATAAATTTTTCATAAGAAACCGGTGAATTATAAATTAAGGTTTTTATTGTTTATTTGAATCCATTTTAATTCCATCTTGCATCTAAATGCTCCGTTTCCTAAACAGAGCTAGGGATTGCTAGATATTAATTTATGGAATTATTAGAAATGATCGGATTGAGAATTCGAGGTCTGTGGAATATTTGGTCACCATTTGAGTGACGTGTTTCGGGCGAAAAAAATCCCTATTTTAGAAATTATGAAATCGAGCCTTAAGTAGAGATTATTATTTCAAACCTTTTTACGCATGCTTTCTTTAAAAAAAATTTAGATAGAGTATGTCATTATAAATCCACAAAAGTTGAATAATTTTATTTATTACATAAACGAGAAATTAAACCACAAAATGAAAGGACCAATGAGAAGGTGCTCTGTGGCACCTTATGTACCACACCACTTACCAACTTTTGTTTTATTTGTCATCATATAACGAGAGAGAAAGAAAGATAAGCAGGCATGAAAGAGAAAATTTTTTATATTTTCATTCTCTCTCCCCGTACATACCAGCCCCCATCCCAAGCGGCTAATGTTTTCACATTTTCCGACCAAACGAGCGAGATTCAGGTGACGCACTTCAAATGCCAATGAAAGTACGCTGCAAGGGCTTTCTATAGAGACCAAGAACTCATGAAACCGTCAATAGTGATTTATTCAACCACGAACAAGGCCCGACGGATTAAGGTATTGATTTTGGTTTTGCACTTGAATCACGATCAAAT
The DNA here is from genome assembly GCA_026898455.1 of Plectranthus barbatus. Taxonomy (NCBI): domain Eukaryota; kingdom Viridiplantae; phylum Streptophyta; class Magnoliopsida; order Lamiales; family Lamiaceae; genus Plectranthus; species Plectranthus barbatus. The sequence goes on from JAPKLW010001204.1 coordinate 145,632, forward strand.
GTTGATGAATTTGTGATCTAACTGCTAATTTGTGATCCTTGTTGAATTTAGAGCTTACCAGTATCTACACCTCTGACCCATCGTCGTCCGATCGCCGGAACCATTGTGAACCACCATTAACGGTGGTTAGTTTACACCTTGCTTGAATATGATATTTGGATCGTTTAATTAATGTTTTGAGCTTTGAATCGTATTTAAAATCAAGCTTATACGGGGACGGGATGTCGGGATGGTGTGTTTTGGCCATAAAATGGTTGGATGAGCATCAGTCGCTACTGCATATTATTGTTCCACAAGTAGCCTAAACCGCTGGTGGGCGATGGCAAGGGAGGCTGGAGGCGCGAGGCCTGGTGACTGTGCTGGTGTTCGGCACGATGGAGTGGCTAAAGCGCAGCTGGAGGTTGCAGACGGTGGAGCTGTTTCTTCCGTCTTTCACGTTCACACACACACACACACACACACACACACACACACACACATATATATATATATATATATAGGGATGAGATCATATGATAATAAATAAGTATATTAAAAATAAGAATGAACCTCATCCATTAGATCTAATTAAATCAATGGTTGATATCTAATCAAGCAAAATTTAAAACGCAATCAAGCAACAAATGATCAAGCAACAACTGAAATACAATCAAGCAACACTGTAATCAAGCAACAACTAAAACACAATCAAGCAACATTGTAAAGGTAATCAAGCGGCTTTATCATTTTATCATGGGAGGAATTTTTATCACCGGATCCAATCCCTATATATATATATATATATATATATATAGATAGATATATATATATATATAGAGAGAGAGAGAGAGAGAAAAGGGATCATGTAAACAAAATCCTCCTGTAAGAAATAATAATGAATATTATTCATTAGATATAAATAAATCAATGGTTGATATACAGTCAATCACCAACTAAAACACAATGGAGCAATTGCTTGATTATGTTTTAGTTGTTGCTTGATGAATATGATGCTTGATTATGTTAAAGTTGTTGCTTGATTGTATGTCAACCATTGATTTACTGAGATCTAATGAATCTGATTCTTTCTTATTTCACACAGGAGAATTTTTCTTACCAGATCCGCTCCCTATATATATATATATATGTAGAGGAGCGATCACATGAGAAAAAATTCCCCTGTAAGAAAAAAGAATGAATCACATCCATCAGATCTAAAAAATTTCAACGGTTGATATTTAATCAAGCAATGACTAAAACACAATCAAGCAACGACCAGAATACAATCAAGCAATGTCGTGAATGCAATCAAGCATCTTTCTCACGTTCTCACGTTAAGAGTTTTCTCAGTGGATCCGCTCCCTATATATATATGTGTGTGTGTACACGTATATGTATATAATATATATATATATATATATATATATTTGTATATTTAATTTTTCTTCTTTTTCTTTTTTTCTTCATTCATTATTTATTTAATATTAGAGTTAAAAGAAATTCCCTTCCTATTTCAAATTGTTATTGTGCTCAAACGAGGTATTATCTCATGACAATTCCTTCTGTAATGTTGTATCTTTTGTTCAGAGCTTTGATTTAATTGGTGTATTGATAGAGTTCCGCTAGGTGTTGGAAAAGTTGGAAAATATTGCTATGCTTGTACGTGGGAACACGAGGGTACTAGTTGTTCAAAGTTTAATCGCGGGAAAACGATAATCGAGATGTTGCAGAGGTAACATCCAAAACCTCCATTCATAATATATCATTATTTTTTATATATATTATGAGCCTGATTGAATTGATTACTGCGTAGTAAGACATGAAATTAAAATAGATGATATATTAATTATATCGAATTATTGAAGCCTAAATATTATGTATATGAGCTTTGAGTCCTAGTTGACTATGTTAATGAAGATAAGATATGAGTCTAGAGTGTCAGAACCACTAGGCTTATTATATGTGTTGTTGTCCTTCTTTGAAGGAAATCTACTTGAGCAAGAATGGACTTTCAATCACTCATGGAACCACCTACATTCTTAAGATCACCAGGTCACCTACATTCTTAAGATGACCAGGTGTGCTTTCCTACCAAATTACTAAATGTGATTTCGAACCATGAGTCCTATTTGTGAGAATTATGTGAAACATGTTTTGTTTTGAATTAAATTGTCATATCTGAAACAATTTTTGTTTTGCATTACCTATATGTCCTCTAAGCCGGGAAAGCGGCTAGGGAGTATATGTGAAATCTGTGCCGGGGAATACTGCCAAGGCCTTGGGTATTTTAAATGTCAAGGTAATTTTAAACTATTAGATCTCGTGTCTCATTGACCCGAGATTAGTGAACTTGGTGTTAAACCTGATGGAAGAAAGGTTCCATCAAATAGGCTAGTCACCGTGACTATGGAAGTAGGTCTGCTTCCTAGTCACACCCATTAAAATAGATAGTGTGCATGGAAATAAGACCGAGCTCTGTATGGTGAAATAAAATGATTTTTATAACCAATGATAGATTTCTTATAAGTAAAACACATGTGTTATCATTGGATTATGATATGACAATCTTACAGTTATACATGTATTTGGCAATGTGTCCACTGGGTACATAGTACTCAGCCCGTACATTATTTCTAAAATGTGCAGGTTGAGCCAAGAGGAGGAACGAGGAGGTGTGTGAGCGGGTGAAATTAGTGGTGACCGTTGGGTCCCACTAACAAATGAATAAAATCTAGTGTGCTCTATCCTGAGATATGCATCTTCATATGCATATCTCCACTACGTAATTTTCCGCTGCATTGAACCTCACCTCACTCTTTCCTGATTTAAGTATGTTGATTTTGATTTGAAAATCCATACTCTTGTCTTGTTATGAACTGCTTTAATTCGTAACACTCCATTCTTATACTTGATTATGCATGTTTGTTTTGAATTTGGATAATTCAAATTGTTTTTCCCGTTCATTTATCCAATAATCCCAATCGTTGTGTCACCATGTCTGGGAAAGCAAATGGGGGTGTTAAAGAGTGGTATAAGAGCCAGGTTTATTGCTTTGATAACCTAGACTTTTTTTTTTTGTTTTAGAAGTCTAATTTTATTTTATGTAATATATCAGAGCATGCTTCTTCGCTATGAGTTCCCCGTATTCTCTCTTTCAGAAGTCTAAGATGTTTTATGATGAAGTATTATTGAGAGCTCCACACCCCGTTCATCCTGCTCGGTCCAACGAGGTTAAATTTTGAAAATATACATGCATATTTTATTGAGTGATATTTTCCACTTACATGTTAAAAACATGGTAAACATGTTTTGAATGTAATGCGCAATGGTGGTAATTTGAATAATGAAATCATTTTAAATTGTGTAACGATTGAGCAAGGCTCTCGTCGTGTGCTGGAGAAACCAGACAAGGTTGTTTCTATGTTGTGTCTTTATGTGTGACACCTGTTAAAGTGGTCAACATGAGAAATGTAAATGGTTGTCTCCTTAAGTTTAATGTGTTTTGTTGGCACTCGGCAAGGTGGCCTGTGCGAGAATGTGAAATTGTATTTTGATTTTTCTTGTTTTGACTAAAATGACTTTAGAAAAAGCATGATTTTGAAATGAATTATCATGTTGTGTCAGTTAATGTTTTAACAGTATATTAAAAGCCCACAACTACACCTTGTTTAGGGAGAATGTAAACCAAGGTACGCGATTGACGTTACGATTCCAATCTTGTGATGACCTGCAAACGATGCATGTCGAGTCAGTGATATCTAAGTCACATGAATTGCTTTCAATGAAAGCTTTGATATAATATCTCCACATGTAGTTTATGTTCACGAGCATGTGAATGAGTTATACATTTACACGCTATTTATAATGATGTTGTCAACATTCGATTGAAGCGTTAATTAGAGAAATGACATTAACATTTACATTTTATTTGAGATGGTGTGGTCCAAAATTTATTTCTCTCTCTTGTTCATTTGTAAAGCATGCAATCTATTGATGCTAGATCACTCTGATCAGCATAGAACCTCAACCTACTCCTGAGTGGACGTAGAGAGAAATTTTGAACCGCTATAATTCTCTGTATCATCTATTGTTATTTTGTTTATTCTCTGATTTCAAAATTTCCTTTTTAAAACACAAAGTTCGTAGAGAACTTAGAAATGCAAAAAATGACCTCATAAGAATATTGGAATATTGATGGTGATGAAGTATTTCATCTAACACGTATTTACACTGCCTTGTGAGATAATATCGATACTACCGTAACAATTATATGTTTAATCCAATTGATGGTTGCAAGATCATGAGTAGATTGGAGCGCACTCACTGATCGAAAGATCATGTGAAACACCTATTTTAGTTTTAAAAGACTCTTCGACTTATTATAGACACAATGTTAGCCAGTGAGACTAGTATATTTTAACATGATGAATGTGTAGGAACTGAGTCTACAATAGGCGACATGAATCGCCATTTATTAAAACTCCGGATTCGATTTATGGATATCAAAATAAATATCATGACAAACAGTAAATGCCCTATGCATGCTCCTATTTAATTTAATTCGTAGATTCAAAGGAATACCTGAGACTCCAACGACTGATCTACAGATCTAGATCGATGATGGCAATGAAGATGGTGCAGATCTGGATCTAGAATCGATAAAAACAATGGTGTTCCTACAGATCTGATCTTCTGATCTGTTCCCTTGCTCGATCCGGAAATCTGGTGAGGATACGCTACCGGATCTACAGCCGCCCACTTTCTCACAATCTCTCTAGGGTTTCTGATTTGAAACTTCAAACTTATGTGGGAAAATGAGAGATTGATCTATTTATATAGATATGAGAATGGGCTATTAGGGTTTAATAAACCCTAATGGGCTCTAAGCAGTGTTGGGCCAGACCAGGGATCAAACGCAAATAATAAAGTGGGCCTCCTATTAATTAATTCCATGTTCAACCCAGAACATAATTAATTAATAAACATTAATTCATGCCACCAGAGAATTAATGTTGACCTACCCCTTTATTACCACGTTATTAGGAACGGGTTGCATTGACTTGGTTAATCCCCATATTTAAGGTTTTAGACGTTCATTAATTAATTCAGCGTATGACAATTAGCTGTAATTAATTAATCTCTTATTATTCCTGAGTAGTACCACTCAACCCTTATCGCTTATGCTTGAATCAATGATTCAGTCTGCAGGACTTAGCATAACGAACCTCGTGAGCTTCCCAGGGAATGTCACCATCCTGAAACGGATATGGTTATCTAAATCCAGCCTGAGGAAACCCCACACAAGCTGCCATCACCCAAGATGCAGATATACGAGTACATCTAAGACTCTCCACCATAGCAAGTCAAAGTGACAGTCAACCCATGTGTGCCCCCCAGCTTTCAATAGACTTTAGATCCCACCAAGTTACCGAGATCTTTACTCATTCATATGTCAAGTAGAATGGTTCATCTCACTGTTGATCCTATCAATACATTGAGATGTACCGGTCACACAAAGCAGTCAAGATAAACCACTTATGGACTTGTGTGCCGAAGCCTAAACCGACAGCCAAACCAAAAACTGTCTCAGCTGTGATAACTGTTTATATCTCGCTAGGTCGAACGATCTTCTGTGATCTCTTACACACCGTATGATCTCCCTATCGACGAGATAACTGGATGTGTTTGTTCGCATCGTATGATTGTTAATTCAGACAGGAGTTGTTTATTGCAAGTCTTTAATGATTACCAGTATATCAAACATAACGTTTCCTAATATACCAATCATAATGCTTTCATGTATACAATTCCAACAGAATGTGCACGCGGAATGCCTTGGAGAGGTAGATGCACTAACTACTGAGTAATCTTGCAACATGGTACTTATAGATAGTACGATATGATATTTCATGATGGTTGGATGACAAATTCTTGTGATGGATTCAAATTGTTGAGATTGGTGCAATTGTGTGATTCTCGCTTAATAGACGTGTCTTGAATGTGTGCACGATAGCATGGATTGAGAGCGTACCATGAGATTTTAACTCGACTACGAGTAGTTGTGTAACAAGTAAATGTGCACATGGTTTTAGAATGTAACCTAGCACTGATGTATGTGTAAGGAGAGGGCTATAATGACGACAAAGCTAAATATGAGGCCATACCTATCCCCAGTGGCATGAAGCCAACCAAATTGATAATGCAACCTTAGACGATGAGAGCGCACCTAGGCGTGCATCCTAAATGTGATCTTTTGAGGCACCAATACTGCCCTTCAGACCATTCAACTGATAGAAATATGTCGATAACAACACTCGCCACCTAAATTGGCAAAGGGGACCCTATTGAGACATGGGTCCATATCTTGAAAAGAGTATACGAGTATGTACGCTGCATTGAAGTAGAAAATGTTAACATGATGACAATTCAGTTGACTTGATCAACTCATTCTTGGTTGGAGATTTATGTGAGAGTCCTTAACTCCCGATCAATATAAGATTATCCAAGTAGGAGCTTAATAAAAAGCTCTCTATAAGGAGTATGTGTCTTGTGACACTATCAAGAGAAGGAGATAGAGTTCTACACTCTAGATAGGGAAGATTGAGCGTGAATAACCACGACTGACAATTTTGAAAGATGTCGTTGCATGCTCGAGAATTGATTGAAAGATCTTACTTTTGAGTAAAGACTGAGATAATAAAGGACTGGCCTATAAAGAATCACTGATGATGGCTTAAGATGTAGAAACTGCTTATTAAAAGGATAAGGCATTTTCCTTACACTGAAGGAGACCAACCACCAAAACCAAAATGAAAATGAAGTATCATCATCATTCCAACTATCAGAGATCCAACAACTTGAAGAAGTTTGATTATGCGAATGGCCACTACTATCCCAAGAAGGGTTACGATCCACCAAGGATAGGGAGATGAGAAAACTAATGCACCCAAGACGAAGTTGAGAAGAACTAAGCCCCAGAACTTGCGCATAAATGCGGAACCACACATAGAGTGGTGTTTAGCAAAGGATTTCAAATGTTTCAATACGGATGAATAGAGGCATACGACGAAACAATTCCCCAATCGCAAGTAAGGATATGAGAATAGAGAATATACCAAATTACAAAAGGTCTGACCATTAATATAAGGGTATTTAAGAAAAGCCTCAAACCTGAGATCTCACATTTTAGTAAATATATCACATTTAATTGTTTAAGAATGCTAATAGCGATGTAAAATTTACACCATATATGAACACAATCTTACATTTTAGTATTTTTCCGTTCCTATTCAACTACAATTGAATATCATCTTCGTCTCGAGATCAGATTTGATATACAATATTTGCGTTTCTGAAATTTGTTGTTCAGCGAGTTTGAGGTTAGTTTCAGTTCAGATATACATCAATACACAAAATGTGTTGAGTTTTAGATCCTTGCAGAAAATAAATAAAGCAGAAAAATGCAAAAGGATTATAAAGGTTCGGAGCTTAAAGTCATACATCCTCTCTTCAGACCTAAGCCTCCAAATCACTAATCTTTACAATAATACAAAGAGCTCATAATCTATAGCTAGCTGGTAGATGCCAATGTCTACCAGTCCACTAGCTCACTCGCCCAGGCCTTCGTTTTCATTCCGGTTCCGAGACTTGGAGTGTGGGCACACTACAAAGCTTCCTTATCTGGATGTTGGGATCCTTTGTGTTCTTCTTAAAACTGTAGATCTTGTGGCTAAAAGCCCGTAATAGTTCCTGTTTGGAGATGAGCAGAAACTGTTGTGTTATTATGTTGAGTGTAGGAACACCAAATAATAACTCGGGCTGAGGGGCTACGAGTCCCGTGTCTGAAGATGACACATGGTAAGCTTGTAATAAGCCTGAAAAACAAATTACTTGACTTCTCATGTTTATGGCAATTTAGCAAAAGTTTTTTGTTTTTGTTTTCGACAATGATTCTTTTGGATTTGTCGAGGGAGAATTGATAGAATTGGTAACCTCTATTTGGAGTTGTGGGCACTTCGTCTATTTATGGACGAAGTAGGAGTGGTTTCAAATTAGTGTCCGTTTAGAGACATTCTAGATGTTATGCAATCCAATGTCTCTTTTTTGAAAAAGCAGTGTGTCTTTTCAGAGCTTTTGCACCTGCTCTGTCCTTTTCTGATACGAGATGTTGACTCGGGTACTTTGTTTCAGAACAACTCTTCGTCAGTCCGAGGAACTGATAAACTGGTTTATCACCATGGTCTTTAGACTTTAAGCAATCTCAATTTTTCTAAGTTTGGCTTTGAAGAATATTCTCTTGGACTTGTATTCTTGTCTCTTATGCGCGGATTAGTGTTGTGAGATTGTCTTGAGCTTGTAAACTGGTGACATCCAAACTTGTGACGTCAGCCAGTTTCTTAGAATATTAGTTCCAAACTGGTAGCTCGCAGAGTAATGATCCAATCATGCCTCTAAAATTGATTGGATGAACAGGTTCTCCTTCTTCAACCAGAGTGATCCTAACACTTACACTCATTTGAATTATGAGCGTTTTTATCTTCTCTGGACAAAACTTGTTGATGAGACCATTTATATATTTACTTTGATGAATGAAGATAGCTTCTGTGAACTAATGGAATTGAAGTACCAGGAAATATGTCATCTGTCCCATCATGCTTATCTAAAAATGGCTTTGGATAAGCTGGGCGAACATCTCGCAGAGAGACAAGTTCCTGGATCTGAAATGACGTCATCAACATAGATCTAAACGAGCCATATGTCTTCAGCATCTTTGATAAGAAAGAGAGTCCTGTCGATCTTCACTTTTCTAAAACCATTCTTCAATAAAAACTAAGACAAAGGCTCATACCAAGCTCGTGGTGCTTGCTTTAATCCATATAACGCCTTTCGCAACTTTTAGACTTTTTTGCTTTGCTCAAAACCAGAAGGTTGTTCAACATACACCTCTTCTTTGAGCTCTCCATTGAAAAAGACACTCACATTCATCTGAGAGATTGTGAATTGATGGAATTGTATACTGAAAGCATTATGATTAGTATATTATGTACAAGGGATATTTGTTAAAATACAGGGAACCATTAATGTTGTACATTCATCTCATGTCTGAATTAACAAACATCTGTCACAAATGCAAGTATCCTCTTATCTCGTCGATAGGGAGATCATACGATGTGTAGTAGATCACAGAAGATCGTTTGGGTCGGTTAACCTAGCGAGATATAAACAATATCACAATTGAGATAGTCCTAGGATAGACTATTGATATAAGTTGTAGCATACGCGGTAATAAGCAATTTTTCTTGGTTTCTTGGTATGTCAGGTCCGTACGGTATTCATTGATAGGACCTGAGGTAGATTGATTCTTTTATCTGACATTATAAGAGTCTTGATCTTGATGGCTCGATGTAATTTATGCCTAAATGAAAGTACGAAAGTATACACAAATTTGTGTCACTTTGAGATGCTATGGTGGAAAGGTGTTGGATCTTCCCATATTATCAATTTGAGTTTGCTTCCACGTCGTGTCCAAGTCAAATTGTTCGACTTCGTGGGTTGCGATCTAAATCTTCCCGCGAGGATCATATCATTTTGGTATTAGAACCAGGTTCTGTCTTTATTTTCCTTATAATTTTTTGTACCGAGAGCCACGTTGTGTCTTTTTGTCCTTATCATTTTTGGTATAATTTTTTAAGATAATGAAGGATTCGAGTTTCCAGCTACACTCACTATCATTAACAGTTCAATTTTGGGTATCCAAAGCAGTGTCTAGTGCAGAAGACGACATAGACAGAGTTAATGACGTTAGTAGAGAAGATGGTTGAGAGGACCAAATTTCAATTCAGATTTGTGAGGACCTTTGGGTTAAAAAAAAGGTGCATGAGACCAAGCATTTGCCCATATTTGAAGACAATAATACGCAAAACAAACCAACTTAAGGTGATGTATGATGGTCAATTGTATCTTGCATCTACGCGGATTTTAGGACAAATCCATTTGAAGAGGAAGGGAATGATGGAGATCCAATTGGCTGAAATTGAAGTTTGATTGAAGATTAAATTGGGTCAAGATGGATTAATTTAGTCTAGGCTTAATTTTAATTAATTTTGAATTTATAGTTTAGTTTTAATTAATTTAGAATTTTATTTTATTCTAGATGTTTAGTTTCCTTTTGAGATTAGGATTTGATTTCCTAATCAGATTATGATTTGATTTCCTTATTAGATTAGGATTTGATTTCCTTAGTAGGATTTAAGTTTGTCTATACGTAGGCCTTGTAATAAATTAAAGTTTTCAGTTTTAAGTGTAATAAAATTTGTGAGATTTTCACCATACATTATCTGAAGACCCACGAATTCTAAGAGCCTTAAAATTCGAAAATTCGACTTATCAAAAAGAATTCTGCAACCATTGGTGGCGTCTTCACTATATCAATCATTTTTTGGTCAATCCGTTTCTTGGGTCATAGAAGATTCAATCTGGACTACGACACTAGAATTTTTTTAATCCAAAAGTATTGGATCTTCCCACATTATCAATTTCTGTTTGCTTCTGCATCGTGTCTGAGTCGAATTGTTTGAGTTCCTGGGCTGCGATCTAAATCTTCCGGCGAAGATCGCATAATTTTGGTATCCAAAGATAATAAGGAAAAGAAAGACACAGTCTGGCTCTGGGTACCAAAAATGATAAGGAAAAGAAAGACACAACCGGACTCTGGTACTAAAATGATACGATCCTTGCCGGAAGGTTTAGATTGCAGCCCAAGAACTTGAACGATTTGACTCAGACACGATGCAGAAGCAAACAGAAATTGATAATATGGGAAGATCCAACACCTTTAGATTAAAAAACCTACAAGTACCGTAGTCCATATTGAATCTCCTACGACCCAATAAGTGGATTGACTCAACAAGGATGAATATAGTGAAGACGCCACAAACGGCTGCGGATTCCATTCGATAAGTCAGTTTTTCGAATTCTAAAGCTCTTAGAATTCGTGACTCTTCAGATAATATAGGGAGATAATCTTACAATTTTATTAAACTAAAACTTTAATTCATAACTAGTTATATTGGCAAACTTAAATCGTAATAAGGAAATCAAATCCTAATCTAATAAGAAAATTAAATCCTAATTTTATTAGGAAACCAAATCCTAATCTGATTAGGAAATTAAATCCTAATATCAAAAGGAAACTTAACATTTAGAATAAAATAAAATTCAAAACTAATTAAAACTAAACTATAAATTTGAAACATTAATCAAACTTCAATTTCACCCAATTGGCTCTCCATCACCATCGACCATAGAGGGAGGGAGAACGACCGCCGTTCGCAATTGGACTCAACCTTGGGTTCCGCCGTGTTGCGCTCACCCGCATGGCTACTGCTGCTTGCCATCGGCCCTACGCACCATCGCCGGTGCTGCACGCCACTTGGGTTGGCTGTAGGTTACGCGGCTGCTCCCTTGGCGTGCACACAGGGTGAACTCCAAGGTTCCGCTGTGGCTGCACCACCGCCTTTGGCCGCCCGCTTCCTCGTCGTCGTTCGCTGCCCTATGCGGTTGCTCGGCAGTCGTGTACAACTATTGTCGTGCATCATTGTGTGTCACACGTGTTGTGCGGTTGCTTCGTTCTTCGTGTTCTTCATGTTCTTTACGTTTTTTGTCTTTTATTTTTATAGATTTAATTTGAAATTGAAATTATAAGTAAACAAAAAATGCTACTACAATTTTGAAAACTAAATTTAACCACATATTTATCTCGTGGATTAAAAAATAAATGTTTATAAATGGGCGGATTAACCCAAGGACCACGTTGAAAGAAAAACATAGAGTCCAAAAAACACAATCTCAATTCAATAATAATAACTATCATTAAAATTCATAGACAATGCAACATTTCCTGACAGAGCCAATTAATTCAGGCTAGCTCTAATACCAATTGAAGGTATTGCTGGCAAACTGAATTGCCATTCCATAACCCAGGTTGAAATTTAATATCAAAAATTAAATTCTATGCCTAAGAATAATCCTAGCATGCTCCTATTGTAACGCTGAAGATGGTTTATGTAAAATACCTGGATTGTAGAAACTGTTGAACTGGGTTAGTAGGAATTTGATCCTAATCCTCTTTCTAGCGCAACAAAATTTAATCCTACAAGATGAATGAATTAAATCTACTGAGATTATTAAGATAATTTCAAAAACTAGAGAGAGAAAGAAGAGATAGATCCTCCAGATCTGATCTTCTGATCTGTATCCCAGCTCCGATCCTGAAATCTGGTGAAGATTCCCTCCGAATTCCGTGTCTATCGAGAAGCAAAATCTCCTCCTTCGTTGAACTGGGTGCGTAGGGACCATAATGGAAATAGCAAATAACACCTATCAATTAATTAATTCTCATATTCAACCTGGAATATAATTACTTAATTAATATTGATTCATGCCACAAGAAAATCAATATTGTCCTACCTACTGGCTACCATTTTATGAGGAACGGGTTGCATTGGCTCAAAAAATTCCCATATTTTAGGTTAATAGACATTCATTAATTAATTTAAGCCTTGACAAGCTTCCAAAATTATTTAACATCTTTTATTCCTGAATCAATCCACTCAACAATTTTGATTTATGCTTTAACTTAATCAGCCTGCAAGACTTTAGCATAACGAACCTGTTGAGCTGTTCACGGAATGTTACCATCCTATATAGGATATGGTTACCTAGTTTCAGTCATAGGCAGTCATACAAGATTGCTACCACCCAAGATAAAGATATACAAGTTTGACATGAACTTTCCACCATAGTATCTCAGAGTGACACACAAATCTGTGTATACTTATGTACTTTAATTTAGGCATAAAATTACATTGAGCCATCAAGATCAAGATTCTTTTAATGTCAAATAAAAGAATCGATCTACCTTAGGTTCTATCAATGAGTACCGCACGCACTAGACATACCAATAACCCAAGAAAAGCTTCTTATTACCGCGTATGCCGCAACTTATACCGACAGTCTACTTTGGGACTGTCTCAATTGTGATATTGTTTATATCTCGCTAGGTTAACCAATCAATACGATCTTCTGTGATCTCCTACACATCGTACGATCTCCCTATCGAGAAAATAAGAGGATACTTGCATTTGCGACACATGTTTGTTAATGCAGACATGAGATGAACATACAACAATAATGATAACCCGTATTTTAATCAATATCCTTTGTACATAATATACTAATCATAATGCTTTCAGTATACAATTCCATCACTTCACAATATATCAGATGAATAAGAAATGTGTCTTTTTGAATGGAGAGCTCAAAGAAGAGGTGTATGTTGAACAACCTTCTGGTTTAGAGGAAAGCACAAAAGTCTACAAGCTGCGAAAGTCATTACATGGAATAAAGCAAGCACCGCGAGCTTGGTATGAGACTTTGTCGCTGTTCTTATTGACGAATTGTTTTAGAAAAGGGAAGATCGACATGACTCTCTTCCTTATCAAAGACGATGAAGGGTTATAATCAGAAAGAGGGGATGGACTTTGATGAGACCTTCTCACGGATAGACATGCTTAAGTCCATTTGGATACTCCTTGCCATAGCAGCACATATGGACCAAGAGATCTGGAATATGGATATCAAAATTGCATTTCTAAACGGGTACCTTAAGGAAGGTCGTGCCGTCTATATGCAGCAACCAAAAGGATATGTGCATAAGCGCGAAGAACATTTGGTCTGGAAGCTGAAGGAGTCATTTTTTTGGACTCAAGCAAGCTTCACGATCATGGAACTTACGTTTTGATGAAGTGACTAAATTGTATGAATTTTTCACAATGCTCAAACGAGAGTTGTGTGTACCATTTGTGTGTCAGTGGAAGCGTGGCATTCCTTGCACTTTATGTAGATGATATTCTTCTAATTGGCAATAATGTGGACGTATTGTCAGGCATAAAGCGATGGTTATCAGAGTAGTTTCATATGATGGATCTTGGGAATGCGTGGTACATCCTTGGGATAAAAGTCTTGTGGCACCGCAAGAAAAGGATGTTAGCATTGTCTCAAGCTTCATATGTGGATACTATTATTGTCCGGTTAAGCATGCAAACTACCAAGAAAGGGCTGTTACACTTTAGGCATGGTATACATCTTTCTAAGGAACAGTGTCCAGAGACACAAAAGGAGAAAGGCGTCATATGCATCGGCCGTGGGAAGTCTCATGTAAGAAATGTTATGTACGAGGCAAAATATCTGCTTTGTTGTAAGCATGGTAGCAAGATATCCGTCTAACCTTTGACAGGCGCATGGGACCGTGGTAAATCACATACTTAAATACTTGAAAAAGACTAGAGACTATTTTCTCATCTATCAGTGTGAAGAGTTGTGCCCTCTGGGTAATATGGATTTAGATTTCCAAGCAGACCAGGATGAAAATAAGTCCACCTCTAGCAATATGTTTACATTGGGAGGTGGGGCCATATCATGGAGGAGTGCAAAGTAGAAGTGCATTGCCGACTCCACCATGGAAGCAGAATATGTGGCAGCTTCTGAAGCTTCAAAAGAAGCAGTATGGTTGAGAAATTTCCATCTGGGGTTGGATGTGATTCCTAAGTTGCCCAAGACTATCACGGTGTATTGTGATAACTTTGGTGTCGTGGCAAACTCAAAGGAACCACAAACTCACAAAGCTACAAAGGACACTGATAGGAAGTACAATATCACATGAGAAATCATGGCTAGGGGTGAGGTGGTGATATAGAAAATAGATACAAAGGACAATCTTGCAGATCAATTTACAAAAGCTCTGCCACATAAGATCTACGAGATGCATGTACGTAACCTTGGTCTAAGGCTGCAACCAGCCATTTGAGATGTTGACATAATAGCTAGATTAGGATAGACACTTGTTGGTCCTGAAATCAGAGAATAAATGTATGGAGCGCAAGTTTTAAACTGATCTTGCACTTGCTGAAAACTAATTTGAAGTTAGTTTACAATTTTGGTAAAACTTAGTAGGTTTATGTTTCAGTTCAAGTATACGCTTGAATACTTAGCCAATTATTTAAGGTTTTAAATAAACAACAAAGTGCAGTAACTTAATGAAAGCAATAAAATGAAACATGATATTATAGTGGTTCGGAGCCAAAGTCCTACGTCCACTCTTCGGAAATCAATCTTGAAATCCACTAAGTCACAAAATATAAGTTTCCTCACAATATACGCTAGCCCATCGGAAACCTCCGTTCTTCGATCTTCTAGGTCATTCGCCATGTAACTCCTTGTCGTGTGCTCCTTCTTCAGAAATGAAGTGATGACGCGCCGCACAACCTTCAATGTGAATGATTGGATGTTTTCTGTTCTTTCCAGAGCTAAAGATGTTGGCAATGCCTGTGAGAATCAGTATTCCAGAGTAGAATAGTAACTGTTGTGTTTTTTAATTGAAAAGTAATAATCACCAAGTGTTAGCTTAAGCTTAGAAAGCTTCAACCTCGTGCACTTAGACAGATGTAGAGAAGGAATAGCTTGAGTCGAAAGACTTAACCGTCGTGTTCAGATAACACGGATATTTAGAGAGGCTTTAAGAAGTTTTTGACTTTTCAGTTCGACATAGTTTTTGCTTGTTTTTTCTTGAGAGTTCAGCCAGGTTAAAAAAAAGTAAAAAGAGGGAGAGAGAGACAATGAGATTATGTCTTCAATCCATTTTTTAGTTTTCATTAGATAGTGAAAGATTACAAATACAGATCAAACACTGAAAATAGAAAAATCAGAAAGTTCAGAAACTTGAAATCTAGAGACTTACGGAGGAGGTTGATCTGATGATGATGGCTTAGATTCTTGAAGTGAGCTTCTCTCCTTTGCTCTTCTGCTTCTTATCTCCTCACTCTCTCAGCCTCTTCTTCCTCCCTTTTTCTTTTCTCTTCTCCTCCTCTTCTTCTTTCTTCCTCTCCGCCTTTTACTTTTTCCGCTCCTCTTCCCCCTTTTTTCACAACATAAAAGGGGGTAGAGACAATCTTCTTAATGGAGGAGATTGATTCCGCAGTCTCACCATCCTTCTTGTCCTTGGCATCCAACCCCGCCTTAACCTCTTGGTATTTCTACCTGATTGCTTCGATTTTATTTTGCACATAGTTCTTCGTCTCAACAAATAGACCGGGTGGTCAATGCTTGAGGTAGTTTGATAGGGAACTATAGAACGCTAGACCATGGGCATCTCCGTGACTATAACAGTCGGAGAACAAGACACCATGCCACACGTCACCCTCCTCTCTTCTTCTTCTTCTTTGGCCCACTGCTCTTCGTCCTCCTTGTTCTTCTTCTCACGCCCAACCATCTAGATATTAATCTTACTACCTATCTTTTTTGCCCTTATCAGGTTGGCAATTTCGGCAAGATGCTCAAAGCCAAGGCTTATGATTTGATGGATCAACTCGACCGCTCTCTCTAAAGTATTTTGTACAGTCAGTTCCTGAGAGAGAGAGAGCCGGTTCTAAGGCTTCAATAAGTTCCTTCTTGGCCTTTTCCACCTCAGCTTCTAGACTAATCTGCTGCTTAGAAAGCCTCCTCACCTTCTCTATCTTGGCAGCAATAATGTTCTAATAATCATCAGGAGTTGGAGTAGGAACTTGAATTTATTCAGTCTCTGTATGGGAGAGAGAGATTCGGCAAATGAGAATTATAGAAATAGGGGTTTGAACTTCAGGCACAAAGGTGAAGTCAATTGGGGGGAGTCTGCACGGATCCAAGTATAGATCATTCTCATTGAGAGTTTGCTTCCTGTAAGCGCGGATGGTAGAAGTCTATTCCTTACTTCCTCCTCCATCATTAGCCTTCGTTCTGCTTGGGCACTCCAATCATTCGCCCAAATCTCCTCAGACCTCTAGAAGGTGAGCTGAAGCCTTGCTTGCATAATTGGATGATCTTCCTCATTTAGCTCGTGCTTCACCAGGTCGAATCTCCTCCACTTTCTGAACTTCTCCTTCAGGTCATCAAACATGGCACTTTCCTCCTCTACCAGAATGTCAAGGTAGAGTAACATCATTTCTTTAGTAACTCTCCTCTCTACCCTTTAGATATCTATGCAGTCAAGGGGATCAACTTGGCATCCCCAACATCTTTCAATGCAATCAGTGGGCACCAGAGCTCTAGTCTTTCAGCAGTGTTCTCCGGATGAGGAAGCCCACTGAGAGGTATTTTGTATGTATCAAACTGATTTGGCTTGGATATTAGATTTTTTTCTCTAGAATTCCATAGACAATATCTCCAAACCCCATGTCTATCTCTTGAGAAATCAAACTCATCATGGATGGTGGGATCCTTCAAATCCATCTCTGTGTCAGGAGGGATTTGGGAGTCATCCAAAGAAATCTCAGTTCCAGTATTACCTCCCTTGTCACCTTTTGAAGACTCAGCTTGAGGTTGGGCTTGAGATGAAGAAGTTCTTGTTTCTGCTAGTTTTGCAAGTGTGGTCACCAGCAACTTCTCAATTTCCTTCAGAGCCTTCTCCTGCTCTACAAGTACGCATTCAAAATATCCTTGGCTAAAAAAATAATACTACTCGCTAGTTGTTCAGATTGGTTGCCCCTGTTTCAGTTTCAATTTCAGTAGTGGTGGAACCCCCTTGCACGTCTGCCACCTGCTCTGTGTTCTCTTTTGCCGGTTGTTCAGGGTCGGTCGCCTCTTGGACTATATTGGATTCCACCAAAACTTCAACAATCTGCTTCTCAGTATGTTGATCTATACCATGTGCTTCTATGTATAGTTGAGCAAAAGCTGTATCTGAAGCAACAAAGGAATCTTTGAAAGTAAATTTGACGCATCCAGCATGGAGAGATCAAAGTCATCTCCTTTTCTCTTCTTTCTCTGCTCCTTCTTAGTGTCTTTCTTCTTCCCTTTTCAGCACTTTTGGCTTTCTAAGCCTCAGCTTCATCTCTCCTCCTATGCTCCTCTACTGTTTGGGCTTTCTTGTTGCCCCTCTCTACAGCGATCCTCTCACCTTCCTTCAAAGGTCTCTTTGGAGGCCTCGTGGTTGGAGTTTTCTTCTTAACCACAACAGGGATACTTTCATCTCTGAATCTCTTCTGTGTTGGACTTGGTTGTTTCTCAGTTTGGTACTTCTTCCCGAGCCTCTGGTGTGGCCTGCTTGTAACGTCCCCTAGGTTGGTCAGGGTTGGAAGATTCTCCATCACCTGCTGGAAACTATCTTCCCTCTCCTTCTCAGTCTCCTCTTCCTCTGAACTGCTGGCCTCCTTCAAAACATGCTTTGGTTGAATAAAGTAAGTGGGTACAATGGCTTCTCCATCATCCACCACTTGCACCATCTTCTCGATCAGGTTACTGACTTAGAGATCAGAGACGACACCTGTGGCAAAGTTAATTGAATATTGAGTCAACAATTTATGACCAAGGGCTAAGATCTCTGATGATGTGATGTTGGATATCGATATGCTTCGTCCTTGAGTGGTGTACAAGATTCTTTGTGATACACATAGCACTGCTATTGTCACAGTAAATAGGCACACATCCAGTTCCAATTTCATAATCCAGGAATTGTTTCTTGATCCAAGTTATTGAGCACAACAACTTGCAGCGGCTACATATTCGGTTTCGGTTGTTGATGTAGCTAAAGAATGCTGCTTCTTACTAAACCAACTTATCAACTTGTGGTCTATGAACTGAAAAGTTCCACTTGTGCTCTTCCGGTCAATTCTGCATCCTCCAAAATCTGAATTTGAATAAGCATTGAGAGTCAATTCGTCAGTATTGGGGTACCAACTACCTAAGGACCCTATTCCTTTGAGGTATTTCACGATCCTCTTTGCAGCATACATGTGCAATTTCTTGGTATTTGCTTGAAATCTCGCACAAACACCAATAGAGTAGGAGATATCCAACATGCTTGAATTCAGATATAACAAAGATCTAATAATTCCTCTATAGCTCGTTGGGTTTACTGTTTCTCCTTCTTTATCAAGATTGATCTGAGCACTGGGGCTCATCGAAATCCTCAAGGGTTTGATTTTCTCTGGGCATAACTTATTGATCAAGTCCATGGTATACTTCTTCTGGTTAATGAAGATTCCTCCCTCAAATTGAATAACTTGAAGACCGAAGAAATAAGTCAGTCGATTTGCATTAGTTGGGCGAACCTTTAGCATAACTTCAAGTTCTTGAATACAAAAATGATGTCATCGACATAGATTTGAACTAACAAAATGTAAGTTCCATCCTTGATTCAAAACAATGTTGTATCGATCTTTCCCTTTTGAAAACCATTCTTGAGAAGAAATTGAGACAGAGTCTCATACCAAGCTCTGGGTGCTTGCTTCAACCCATATAGAGTCTTTCTCAGTTTCAAAGCTTGGTTTCCTTCTTCGAAGCCTGAGGGATGTTCAACATAGACTTCTTCTTTGAACTCCCCATTCAGAAACCCACTATTCACATCCATCTGAAAAACTGTGAAGTTGTAATGTGTGGCATAGGCTAAGAATAGTGTGATGACTTCAAGTCTAGAAATTGGAGAAAAAGTTTAATCAAAATCGATCCCTTCACATTGAGCATAGAGTTTTGCAACCAATCTTGCTTTGTTTGTCACAATGTTTCCTATTTCTTCTCTCGTGTTCATGAAAACCCATTTCGTTCCAATTATAGCTTTGTGAGTTGGTCTATCCACCGGATACCAGACATTGTTGCGCTTGAACTCAACCAATTCCTCCTGCATGGATTAATCCAATTTGTGGATTTCAGAGCATATCTAATCTTGGTTGGTTCTGGCTGTTGAGATCCTAAAAAATGTTAACAAGTTCTTACTTCCTTGACGTATGCGGACTGGATTTGCAATTTTGTCCAGCATAACATCTTTGGGATGATGTCTCAACCATTTTGGCATCTAGAGCTGAGTAAGATCGACCGGTTTAATGAAAGCTCTTGGAAAGTCAGTTCCTGGAACTGAAACTGAGGTTAGAGTAGATTCCACAATGGTTAAACCATCCTCTCTTGAAGCTTGATCTTCCAAAACTGGGTTTGTTCCTTCTTCTCCATTATTTGCTTTCACAATTTCCAGTCCTTGACCCTCTGGATTGACCTCTTCAAGTTGGAAATCTTCATTTCCAGCAAACTCAGCTTCGCCAAAGTCATTTCAAACTTCAACGCCATTCTCAGTTTCAGCTCAAATTTAAGTTCCCCATTGATTTGTTCCTAGATTAAGTTTTAGGGAATCTATGCCCTCAGCAAGAACTATAGCATCACCAGCCTCATCGCAGCTTGCAATCCAGCCGAATCCTCTAGATTATTTGATGTTTCGTTCATAGATCTAGTATGAGAAACTGCATTAACATCTTCTTTTTTAGAACTCACTTTCTCATTTACATCCTTGATCTTACGAGCATCAAGTTACAGTTCTTTCAAGGTCCTGCGCACTATAATAGGTTCATCAAAATAAACATTGCATGTTATTTCCACAAGTCCCGTAGTCTTACTGAGTAACCCATATCCCTTGTGAGAAGGATGTCCATAACCAAGAAACACCCCTTCATCATCTTTGGGACAGAAAGTATTTAGTTTCGACATTTTGTTATTGAGAACATAACATGGTGAACCGAATGCACGAAGATAAACTATAGAAGTCTTATGACCATTGTAGACCTCGTAGGAAGTTTTGAGATGACGATTGTTGATTGCACTTCTATTCTTTGTATAACATGCCGTCATCAAGGCTTCTCCCCAGTATCGCTCGCTTAAGGTTGCTTCAGCGAGCATGGTCCTTACAACTTCTTTGAGTGTGCAATCCCTCCTCTTAGCAAGGCCATTTTGTTGAAGGGTACTCGGAGCTAACTTGTTGTGGTCAGTTCTTGCATCTGTGCAAAAATTCATCAAAGGTCCATTGCAGAACTTAGTTCCGTTATCAGACCTTTTCCACTTCATTATCACTAATTTGTTATTTTGCACCTGCAAAATTAGTTTTCGAAGCTGAGGCTTAGCCTCGTCTTTTATCTTCATGAGTCTGACCCAAGTGCATAGAGTAGTCATCGACAACTACAAGATTAAATCTCTTCCCTCCAACGGTGGGTGGCTTGACTGGTCCGAGAAGATCTTTGTGCACCAGCTCCAAAATGCGGTCTGTACTCATTGTTATATGATAATTTTTAAAAGAACCTTTGGTCTACATCCCCATTTAGCATGCTTTGCACACACCGTCCTTCTTGAATCAGGTTTGTAGAAGTCCTTCAACTAGCTTATGCTTGGCAAGGTGCCTGATCGACTGAATGTTGAGTTGGCTTAGTCTTTTGTGCCACAACCAATTGGTGCCTTCTTGAGATGACCTTGTTTCAACAAGGTAAGTATCAGCTTGGCCAATCTCCCAATCTATGATGTAGTGACTCCCTTTTCTGATTCCTTTCAGTATGATCTCTTTGGAGTGATTTTCTTTGATGAGACACTCAGCTTCGGCAAATGTCACCTCATATCCACTTTAGATAAGCTGACTAATACTCAACAAGTTAGAGTCGAGGTTAGTGACCTGGGATACTTTCTTGATGGTAATGCCATTATATTCCACGCATCCTTTGCCTATGCCTCTCCCCTTTGAATCATCACTTAACACTTCAGGGGGTCCTCTCGCCATTTCTAGCTTTGAGAGCAAGTCTCTTTCTCCGGTCATGTAGGCGGAACATACACTATCCAGATTCAAAGCTCTCTTCTTCTTCTGGAGCTGATTTTGATATCCCTGTACCTGCAACATTAAGAAAGTTAGACTTTAGGTACCTGAGTTTCTGCGGGTCCTGCAAAGTTAGTCTTTGGAATCCACCCTTTGGGAATCCAAACTCGCTTCACCTTAATCTTTGGTGATTGCTTCTCCACCTTACTCTTCCTTCTGAAATAATGTATGCTATTTGGATGCATGTTAGAAGGAATATTGGGTGTGTGTGAACTCTTTCGATAAACTGAGTTTCTAGAAACTGAGTCCCTATAAACTATGATTCTATTTGAGTATTGAAAACCAAGTTCTTGGTGAGAAGTCTTCTTAGCCCTTGAAAAATAATTTCGATTGGGCTCAGACCTCAAGTAGGTGTCCTCCCTAATTGGATTAGTTCTTTTCTCATAAGAAGTATGCTTAAAGGACCACGGATTTCTGAATTTCGGATGTGAACTAACTTTTTGACAAACTCTAATTTAGTTGCTAAACTGGGTTTCCTCGCAATAGGAACAAATTGCTTCAACCATTTCTTAGGCATGGATGGCTTCCTCTCAGATTTATTCAGCTTAGAAACTCAATTATTTTTAAGTTTGGGCACTGAGTTCAGTTTCAGAACTGACTTTTTCCCTTTACCCTAATCAGCCGAACTCAAGTTTAGAACAACTCCTTTGCCTAACAACTTGACCTCAAAACTGGAATTTCCTTTAAAATGATGATCATTGATTTTCTAGTTTTTGAAGTCGATGCATGATTGCTCGAAATATCTTCATTAAAACCCAAACCCAACTTTACTGGAACTTGAATACAAAGAACAAATTAGTTTTTGATCTTGAGCAACTTTAAACTTCAAATAATCACATTCCTCGGAAACATTTTTTAAATTTTTAAGGAAGGTTTTGTCAGCTCCTCACTGAGTGACCTCGATTGTTCAATCTCATTGGTCAAATAGGAAACTTTAAGTTTCAGTGAGGTGTTTTAACCGACTAAAAAATTTTAAAGTTTGTAAAACTTGACAAGTTCCTTAAAAAGATTTTTTAGGGAAAGATCTTCTAAATCCGAGCAAATAGATTAAGAATCCTCGTCTATGCATGCAATACAATTCGAAAATGAGTTAGAGTTAATTACTGAATTCTCAATTTTAGCTACTAGTTCTTCATCTTCAACGTCTGAGACGTCTTTTACCATCTTGGCCATGAGAATCAAGAAATCTTGTTGCTCCAATTCATCGTCCGACGTGTAATAACCATCATCATAGTCTGGAATGTCATGCACCTCGGTTTTTGAGAGCATGTCTTTTGCTACAGCTCAGGAAGCCTTCTTCTCGAATATCCTCTACAATCGTTCTTTCTCCTCTTTAGAAACAAGAGGGTACTCGTATTTGAGGTGGTTTGCATTCGAAGCACGCCTTAGGTGTTCTCTCACTGAACTTTTGTAAACTTCCTTGTGAACTTTCAGTTTTGGCCTTCGCCTTCTCAAGAAGCTTTGTCAGCTTGCTCATCTGCTCTTCCAGCTCAGCAACTTAGCTTTCTTCTTCTTTACTCTGGGAATATGAGGTTGTGGGAGCCTCCTTGGTTGCAAATGATTGACCACTTGGTCTTTTTGACTGATATGGCTTCTTGGGCCGCCTTTAAAAGTCTCTCTTTACGAAGAAGGCAACATCTTCTTTGTTTCTAGGTTTGCTTGCAGTTCAGACAACTTCATTTTTGTTGACCATTTGGATGTCCAACTCATGTGCTTAAAAAAGGGCAAAGACACCCTCGGTTGTCATCTTTGACAGGTCCATCTCTTTCAAGCTCGTGGTTTTTACAAACCAATCATCTTTGGGCATCTTTGAGATGATCTTTGTATTAAGATCTGCAACTGTATACTCTCTACCCAAGTTTTTAAGTTCATAAATAATAGCATTAAACTAGCTTCCATAGATTTGATATTCTCACCGGGAAGCATTTGAAAATATTCAACATACCTACAAAATTTTGTGGCTTGTTGCTTTTCATGGGATCGGTCTCTTGGGAATGAGTGCCAAGGAAATCCCAAACTTGTTTGGCGTTGTCAAACTACAGTGCTTCTACAACAAAAGCTTCTGGTAGGGATTGCAGGATTAGC
The DNA here is from genome assembly GCA_026898455.1 of Plectranthus barbatus. Classification (NCBI taxonomy): domain Eukaryota; kingdom Viridiplantae; phylum Streptophyta; class Magnoliopsida; order Lamiales; family Lamiaceae; genus Plectranthus; species Plectranthus barbatus. Next base: position 169,405 of record JAPKLW010001204.1, read on the forward strand.
TTAAGGGCCACTGTGTCCAGGTGGGCATGAGCTTTATCTACGGTGTTCCATTTGACATACGACTTCTCAATTATCTCTGGGCCACAGCCTCCTCCGAGCCAAGAGTTGACCTTGGTGATCTTTATCGTTCTGTTGGCTATTATGTCCGCCATTTCCCGATGGATATTTCTCAGCATGATTAACGACATTTTCATCCATAAGTTATAGGTCTCTGTGGAGTACTTGGGAAGTTTGACAATGTGTGACATCTTAAGCATACATGAGCTATAAGATACAAAAACATAAGGAAACAACTGCAAGGAAAAAATTGATTCGATCCTAAGTGACTCAACAACGACCATCCTGTAAGGACTGATTGGAGCTGATACCACTTGTTGGTCCCAAAATCATAGTATAAATATATGAAGCAGATGTTTTAAACAGATCTTGCACTTGTTAAAATTTGACTCGAACTCAATATTCAGTTTTGGTAAAACTCAGTTTTAAGCTCACTAGATTTAAGTTTCATTTCAAGTATACACTTCAATACTTAGCCAAGTATTGAAGGTTTCAAAAAAGCAACAAACTTTAAATGCACAAACTTAAAAAACAATAAAATAACACATGATATTATAGTGGTTCGGAGCCAAAGTCCTATGTCCAGTCTTAGAAAATCAATTTAGAAATCCACTAAATCACATAATATAAGTTTTCTCATGATCTATGTTAGCCTATCAGAAACCTCCATCCTTCGGTCTGCTAGGTCCCTCGCCCAGAAACTCCTTGTCGCCTGCTCCTTCTTCATAACTGAAGTAAGGAGTGTAGGAACTGAGTCTACAATAGGCTACATGAATCGCCATTTATTATAACTCCGGATTCGATTTATGGATATCAAAATAAATATCATGACAAACAGTGAATGCCCTATGCATGCTCCTATTTAATTTAATTCGTAGATTCAAAGGAATACCTGAGACTCCAACGACTGATCTACAGATCTAGATCGATGATGGCAATGATGATGGTGTAGATCTGGATCTGGAATCGATCATCCTACAGATATGATCTTCTGATCTGTTCCCTTGCTCGATCCGGAAATCTGGTGAGGATACGCTACCGAATCTATAGCCGCCCACTCTCTATCAATCTCTCTAGGGTTTCTGATTTAAAACTTCAAAACTTATGTGGGAAAATAAGAGATTCATCTATTTATATAAATCTGTTAATGGGCTATTAAGGTTTAATAAACCCTAATGGGCTCTGAGCAGTGTTGGGCCAGACCAGGGATCAAATGCAAATAATAAAGTGGGCCTCCTATTAATTAATTCCATGTTCAACCCAGAACATAATTAATTAATAAACATTAATTCATGCCACCAGAGAATTAATGTTGACCTACCCCTTTATTACCACGTTATTAGGAACGGGTTGCATTGACTTGGTTAATCCCCATATTTAAGGTTTCAGACATTCATTAATTAATTCAGCGTATGACAATTAGCTGTAATTAATTAATCTCTTATTATTCCTGAGTAGTACCACTCAACCCTTAACGCTTATGCTTGAATCAATGATTCAGCCTGTGATCACTGTAATTTCTACAGATTAATTATAGAAATAGTGGCAAATAAATTTATAAACCCTAAAGTTATCGATCCAGGGGAAAGAAATAACGAATAATCTTTAAGTACTAAGTCAAACGTTCTTGAAAACACTGATTAGGAAAATCAGATAAAAAGTTTTGGTTGTTTTGAAAATCGCAATACTTGCTAATGAAAATTAAACAGGAAATTAAAAGGCTTTTGGATTCAAATAAGAGAAGCACAGATTCTAGTGATATCTACCTATCAAGTATGACATGTATGAATGAATCGATTAATTCCCAATTTTAATTCCTCTTCGTAGTGAAACATCAGAAAAGTATTACGAACTTCTTTGTTGGACAATTCGTAAAGTAGATTAATTAATTACCTATCTCCGCTCGGTCTCAAGATAAATTAACTAACTCCAAAGATCTACAGATTTATTCCTACAATCAATCTCCTTCAGTTACTACAAGAAATTAGATTATATTGTGAAAATCTCTTTCCATTGAAAACTATCACAGTTACGTCTCAAGTAATCAACTAGATAATCCTAAGATGTGATCAGCAAATCAAGATTATGAATAAGCACAGATTTCACAAACTACGAAGGGAAAGGGAAAATAATTTAATTAATCAAACATGTATACATTGATAATTCGAAACCCTAGAATCTGAGGAAGAGATTAGTTACACATATTCAAAGTAATATTCATCATAGAAAGATAAAACCTGAATTGCATAAAAACTTGGGTCTGAATGTCATCCCACAAAAATATGTCTTCAAACATAAACCTAAAAACTCTTGGAATCTCTAAAATCTGAAATCTGGAATGAGGAATGATTGGGGGTTATTGCCGGTTCTGAAAAATCGAATTTACAAAGTTATATATAGAGGTGGAGGTGTATCAAATCAAATCTAGGGCTAAAGATATGAAAAATCTCGAATTTAGCCAATTTCCCACGCCAGGAGGTCCATGTCGATCGTGGCTGATCCACGTCGATCGATGTGGCTTCCAAATTGCCGTCGATCGATGCTGATTGGCGTCTGTCGACGCAGCTTCTCGCCCCTTCTGCGCGGTCTCACGGTTTTGGCCATAACTTCCTCTTCCGAACTCCGATTGACCCGATTCCAGTTGCGTTGGAGAGATAACTCAAAGCATCATCCATTTCCATGCGCCAATAGCCCGAATTACTCTTGTGAAAAAACTCTTCACTGCTACTCTTACACGTCACTGCTTTCGGAATGGTTTTCTCGTGAGTTTAGGCCTAAAAACCTGCATAAACATCAAAATACGCCTAACACCACCTAATATTGACTCATGCATAAAATATATATATAAACTCAATAAAACTACATAAAATAGTATAAACATAATATAGATAAGTGAGTGAAATAATGAACTTATCAAATCCCCCAAACTTGAACGTTTGATTGTCCTCAATCAATAGGCAAGAAAGAAATCAAAAGATCATGTGGTTAAAGTGCAATGCCTCACAAGATTCATCACAGTCAAGAACTAAGAATCCACTACCCACAAGCAATTTGAAAGAGACAGAAAATTCATCAACCGTGGAAGAACTCACAGGAAGTGTATCGCTCAACTCTCAAGTGTTTAAGGTAAAGATGAAAGCACTCAACAATCATGTATGAAGAAATTTCTGCCATAGGCTTGAGGATTTTCTAATATCTCCACTGCTAGAATGTGCACACAAGTCTAGAATCAAAAAGGACTTTCGAATGGTTGTAACGTAGGCTTTTTCTGATAAGGTAGGGAAATATGGCCAAGTGACTAAATCAATTGAGTTCATGACTCTCAACATCTCCAACCACTATCTATAATCATCCACCTTATCTCCTCATATACATCAACAAACTCACAATTTTTTTTTCTAGCTCATTTTGAATCTCTTATGCTCTTTTCGATAATTTTGTATTCTTTTCTTTTCAGAGAGCTTATGAGAATTCAAATTATTTCTTTGAACTTTTTTTTTCACACATCTTTTCACCACTATTTTATCATATCTTATCACCAATTCACCAATCAACCCCATACATACCACAGCTCAAGACACGAGTGAGACAATACTTTTCTTAATCTTATAGACAAGGAAAGAAAAACTGTACAGGCTCAAAATGGCTAACTAGGGAAAATTTTATTGTGAAGGGACAGTGTTTAGGATATTGGGTTAACAAAGATGGCCTAATATCATTTCCTAAACTTGTGCACACTATGCAGTCTCAACACAGAAAATAGGCAAGTTCTAGAGAAATCAAAACACACATGTGAATCTCACATCAAACGAAATAAAGGCTCAAATTCTCACACAAGGATTCAAAAATTTTCTTCCACAGTCAATTTCAAATCAGCTCAATCAGCATGCAAGTATAAGTGTCAAATCAGTCATATCATGCGGTATTCTACATTCATAGGCATCTAACCACAATCTCAATCAATTCAATACTCAACCCTCAATCAATTCTAATCTCACAATCTCGTTCAGGTTATCTCAAAACTCAAAATTTTTCCCAGAAAATAGCATAAAATAGAAAGGTACGAAAATTTAAAGACAGAAAGCAGAATAAATAAAAGATAGGACGTTCCATCTCTTGTCCACATCCCCCCAAACTTATGTTGCGTCGATCGACGTGGGTCCATCGACGTGGGTCCTAAGGCTGCATCGATCGACGCACACCATGCGTCGATCGATGTGGAGGCAGTTCCACGTTTTCCCTTCTTTTTCTGGCTGCGTCTGCTTGGAAATGGCTCCCGTTTGTTCTCTTTTTCACGTGTCATTCCCTCGGGTACATCCAGCTCCTTCACCAAATCCATAAGCTCATCGTTCGCCTTATCCAAATCTGAAGACAAACACAAAGTGTGTAGTAAGCGGTTCTCCAGAGAGTCCGAATCAGTTTTAAGAGAAGGAAAGGGAGAGGAAATCACCGGTTTTGAACAATTGATCATGTGGTACTCTTCCTGGTAGCTCCCTTCATTACGCTTCTGCACTGCTTTGTAGATGGGGAAGGTGACCGACTCGTCATTAACTCGGAACGTCAGTTTGCCATCTCGAATGTCAATCAATGCTCCAGCAGTCTTCAAGAAAGATCTCCCCAAGATAAGCGGGATGTTGTGGTCTTCTTCCATGTCAAGTACCACGAAGTCTGCTGGAATGATGAAGTCTTTCACCTTCACAAGTACGTCTTCCACGATGCCTCTTGGGTAGGACACCGATCTGTCAGCCATCTGCAATGATATGGTCGTTGGTTTGATTCTCCCGATCTCTAGTCGCTTGAAGATTGACAGCGGCATTAAGTTGATGGATGCGCCGGAATTGCAAAGGACCTTCCCAAAGGTCTCTCCTCCAATGACACAGGGGATCGTGAAGGATCCCGGGTCTTCTCTCTTCAACGGTATCTTGTTCTGAATAATCGCGCTGCATTCTTCGAACAAGTTGACCCTCTCGTGCTCCACGAATGGTCTTTTCTGAGAGACCATATCCTTCAGAAACTTCAAATACCCTGGTATCTCTCGTAGTGCCTCAATCAGCGGGATGTTGATGTTTACATTCTTCATGTTCTCAAGAAAGCGTGCATACTTCTCGTTCATCTTTGATTTGGCAAACCGCTGCGGATATGGCAAGGGAGGCTTATATATTGGTAGAGCAGGGGCGGTCGTTGATCGACGAGAATCAGCCTCGGTCGACGGAAGTTTTGGATCTTCGTCGATCAACGGGAAAGCATTGTCGATCGATGGAGCTTCGCCTGTGATGACTTCTTCTTCTTTCTCGGCTTCTCCTTCATCTCGGGTGTCTGTCCTTGCTTGCTTTGGCCCTTCATAGGATTTTTCCCCTCTCAGTGTGATGGCATTCACTTGGTTCCTCTGATTCTGGTTCTTGGGGTTCGTCTGAGTGTTGCTCGGAAGTTACCCCGGCTTGTGCTGGGCTCCGAGGGCATCGGCGATCTGGCTGACCTGGGTTTCTATGATTTGTACATGCTTCTGCACCTGGTCCACTTTAGTATTCACGCCTGCAATTTCTTGCTTCAACTTGGCTACAGTATCAGTAGAGCCTTCCATGAACTTGGCCAAAATCTCCTCGAGATTTGGCTTCTTCTTCTCCACTATTGCTCCTTCTTGTACGGCAAATCCTGGTGGTGGTTGCTCTGCAGCTTGAGGGTTTGCGTAGGAGAATCCAGGGTGATTCCTTGCATGATTGTAGGTATAGGGTTGGTTATTCTGCTGATTGTGTTTCTGGTATCCTCCTCGGTAGTTGTTCTGATAACCACCCATTTGCATGAAATTTACAGCGACACAATCCCCCTCAGACGGAGCTTGCACTGGCTCTACTGTAGCAACTGTCTTTTCCTGCTTCAGTGCAGCGAAATCTTCCCTTAGCTTTTTCAGCTCGGCTGCCAAATCAGGTTGCTTTGCAACTTTCTCCACCACTTTCTCGACCGCCATCACAGGCCGAGTTCGACTTGAGGACCACCGTTGAGTGTTGTTGGCCATCTTTTGGAAGAATTCCATAGCCTACTTTCCACTTTTCGTCATGATGGTGTCTCCCAGTGTGGTGCCCACCAACTTGACGGTCTTCTCATTGAGTCCCTCGTAGAATGCTTCTGCATGTTCTCCTGGCGGAAAGCCATGTCCGGGGCAAGATCTTAGTAGCTCTTGGAATTGCTCCCACGTCTCACTGAAGCTCTCATCAGGCCTTTGAGCGAATCTGATGAATTCTTTCCTTCTCTGCCTGATGACATTCGGAGGGAAGAATTTTTCCAGGAATTCATTCCTCAATTCAGTCCATGTGCCAATGCTCTTCTTATCCAGTGCAGTGAACCATGATTGTGCCTTATCCTTCAGAGAGAATGCGAACAGACGCATTCGGATGGCACTCTTGCTGACTCCTCCGATCTTGACAGTGTTGCAGAGCATAAGGAACTTATCCAAATGCGCATAGGGGTCCTCGGTAGGTCTTCCTCCGAATTGATTTTGTTGCACCATCTGCACCAATCCGGTCTTCATCTCAAAATTGTTGGCATTGATGCCAATCCTGAAGTCTGTCTCCCTGAACCGAGGTTTATACCGGTTCTTCATGGCCTCCTCTTCTTCCTCATCGTCAGACTCCCCTGGTGGATCCTGGTTGTCATCCTCTCTATTGTCGGGATTGTCATCAAACAGTGGGTTATGGCGAAGATCCCTTCCATTCGGATTGTTCCTCTCGAGGTCTCTTTCCAGATTGTATTGTTGGATTTGCGCCCTCATAGCTTGGACTTCTTGGAGAAGAAAAGCCTGCTCCTCTGCAGTTAGCACTGGTGGAGGCGGTGGTACGTTATCTTCCATTGTGTGATTACTTGAGCTTTCCTGAGCACGCTTATTCCTTCGGATCTTTCTGCAAGTGGCTTCAATGTCCGGATAGTAATAAAGCGGGTCTTTTCCTCTAGCTCTTGTACTCATGCACTACCTGTACAGCAAAAGAGGTAGTGAGGTAAAACTAAAAATAAACGGAACGAACTGAAATAAGAAAACTGAGCCTCTGAAACGAACAAGGCGTCGATCGACAAGACAAGGCGTCGATCGACGAAACAAAAACAACTTTGTCGATCGACGAGGAATAGTATCGATCGACATGGAATACAAAAAAACGAGAAAAATTTCAGAAAATACGAAAATTACAGCCTTAAGCAATATTTCAATCACAGACTTAATAGTAAGATTAATTCTATTCTTTCCCCGGCAATGGCGCCAATTTGATAACTGTAATTTCTACAGATTAATTATAGAAATAGTGGCAAATAAATTTATAAACCCTAAAGTTATCGATCCAGGGGAAAGAAATAACGAATATGTGATCAGCAAATCAAGATTATGAATAAGCACAGATTTCACAAACTACGAAGGGAAAGGGAAAATAATTCAATTAATCAAACATGTATACATTGATAATTCGAAACCCTAGAATCTAAGGAAGAGATTAGTTACACATATTCAAAGTAATATTCATCATAGAATGATAAAACCTGAATTGCATAAAAACTTGGGTCTGAATGTCTTCCCACAAAAATATGTCTTCAAACATAAACCTAAAAACTCTTGGAATCTCTAAAATCTGAAATCTGGAATGAGGAATGATTGGGGGTTCTTGCCGGTTCTGAAAAATCGAATTTACAAAGTTATATATAGAGGTGGAGGTGTATCAAATCAAATCTAGGGCTAAAGATATGAAAAATCTCGAATTCAGCAAATTTCCCGCGCCAGGAGGTCCACGTCGATCGACGTGGCTTCCAAATCGCCGTCGATCGATGCTGATTGGCGTCTGTCGACGCAGCTTCTCGCCCCTTCTGCGCGGTCTCACGGTTTTGGCCATAACTTCCTCTTCCGAACTCCGATTGACCCGATTCCAGTTGCGTTGGAGAGCTAACTCAAAGCATCATCCATTGCCATGCGCCAATAGCCCAAATTCCTCTTGTGGAAAAACTCTTCACTGCTACTCTTACACGTCACTGCTTTCAGAACGGTTTTCTCGTGAGTTTAGGCCTAAAAACCTGCATAAACATCAAAATACGCCTAACACCACCTAATATTGACTCATGCATAAAATATATATATAAACTCAATAAAACTACATAAAATAGTATAAATATAATATAGATAAGTGAGTGAAATAATGAACTTATCAGCCTGCAGGACTTAGCATAACGAACCTCGTGAGCTTCCCAAGGAATGTCACCATCCTGAAACGGATATGGTTATCTAAATCCAGCCTGAGGAAACCCCACACAAACTGCAATCATCCAAGATGCAGATATACGAGTACATGTAAGACTCTCCACCATAGCAAGTGAAAGTGACAGTCAACCCATGTGTGCCCCTCAGCTTTCTATAGACTTTAGATCCGACCATGTTACCAAGATCTTTACTCATTCATATGTCAAGTAGAATGGTTTATCTCACTGTTGATCCTATCAATACATTGAGATGTACATGTCACACAAAGCAGTCAAGATAAACTACTTATGGACTTGTGTGCCGCAGCTTAAACTGAGAGCCAAACCAGAAACTGTCTCAGCTGTGATAACTATTTATATCTCGCTAGGTCGAACGATCTATACGATCTTCTGTGATCTCTTACACACCGTATGATCTCCCTATCGACGAGATAACTGGATGTGTTTGTTCGCATCGTATGATTGTTAATTCAGATAGGAGTTGTTTATTTCAAGTCATTAATGATTACTAGTATATCAAACATAACTTTTCCTAATACACCAATCATAATGCTTTTATGTATACAATTCCAACAATCTCCCACTTATACTCAAAGCATTATACCATTACTTTCCAGAGTATAACATATGTCTATTCTAATCTAGCTATGACATTTGGTCACCAGGTGGCCGACATCTACCTCAGTCCTAGGCTACGAACAAGACCTTCGTATGCCTTCTGAGGTAAGCCCTTTGTAAATGGATCTGCTAGATTATCCTCAATGTTTATCTTATCTATTAGCACATCGACCCTCGCTACGATTTCTCGTATGATGTGGTACTTTCCCTCTATGTGTTTAGACGTCTTGTGAGCTCACGGTTCCTTAGAGTTTGCTGCTGCACCAGGATTATCACAATATACCGTGATAGTCTTGGGCAAACTCAGAACAATATCTAACTCTTGGAGGTTGTTCCGGAGCCATATTGCTTCTATAGAAGCCTTTGAAGCTGCCACATACTCAGCTTCCATGGTGGAGTCCACGATACATTTCTGTCTCGCACTCCTCAATGATACAGCTCCATCTCTTAAGGTGAACACATAGCCCGAGGTCGATCTCTTCTCATCTGCCAGATTTCTAGGTCCATATGTGCTGCTATGGATAGAAGAATTCGAATGGATTTCAGCATGGCTACCGGTGAGAAGGTCTTGTCATAGTCAATGCCCTCCTTTTGACTATAAACCTTCGCCACCAACCTGGCTTTAAAAGCCGTTATTTCACCTTTCGAACCTTTCTTCTGTTTGTATACCCATTTGCAACCTATGGCCCGAAAGCCATCTAGTAGCAAGACTTCTTGTATACATCCATAGAGGTAATTGATTCAATTTCTGAATCCATGGCTTTATGACATTTTTCAGCATCTTTGTCATTTACTGCTTCGTCGTATGTCCATGGGTCGGTATCATCTAGTCCGTCTTCCAGGATCAAGTCCGAAGACTCCCATGAACATATACCGCTCGGGTTGGTGAGGTACCCTCCCACTACGACCGAGCACTGGTACTGCGTCAGTAGTTGGTGCAGTTACTTGTGGATCAAATCCTTGAACTGGCGACTGTGCAATTGGTTGCATACCTTCGAGAGGTACACTCAATCTGCCATGGGGTTTTCCCAATGAAAGCGCATCATTGTCTCCAATTTCTTGGAGAATGATATCAATTTAGGATTTGAGGTTTTTCACAAACTCGTCCTCTAAGAATCTTGCGTTGGTGCTAACAACGATATTCTGATCCTTAGGACAGTAGAAATAACCACCCTTTGTTTGTCTGGGGTATCCCACAAACAGCATTAGCTTGGACCTTCCTTCTAACTTATCAGGTTCCTTCGACAAAACATATGCCGGACAGCCCCACACTCTTATATTTGGCACACTGGGCTTTCTTCCATGCCAGAGTTCCGAGGGTGTTTTAGGAACTGAATTAGAAGGTACCAGGTTCAGCAGATACGCCGCTGTTAGTAACGTATGGCCCCTAAATGAAACAGGCAAGTTCGCATAACTCATCATAGATCTAACCATTTCAAGAAGAGTCCTATTTCTTCTTTTCGCCACACCATTCTGCTGAGGAGTGCCTGGTGCGGTCCATTGGGATGTAATCCTATGCTCTGATAAAAACTGCAAGAACTTGTCACTGAGATACTCACCACCACGATCAGATCGTAATGACTTAATGGTCTTGTTTAACTTCTTCTCTACTTTCGCCTTGAATTCCTTGAATTTCTCGAAGCATTCAGACTTATAGTGAAGTAAGTAAACATACCCGTATCTCGAGTAATCGTCAATAAAAGTGACGAAATACTTAAATCCTCCTCGAGCTTGCGTGGACATAGGTCCACATAAATTAGAGTGGATCAGTTCCAACACATCACTTGCTCGAGACTGACTTACCTTGAAAGGCCTGGTCGTCATTTTTCCCTCTATACAGGATTCACAAACTCGATGTGGAACTACCTGGATTGAATCCAACGTTCCATCATCCACGAGTCTCTTGATCCTCTTTAGATTGATGTGACCTAGTCTCAGATGCCATAGATATGTAAGATCCTCATCAGAAGATGAAAACTTTCTCTTATTATGATTAAATAAGTTATATGCAACATTCACGGAAGATTTATGCAAACAAGTTATGATATAAAGAGAGTCTTTCTGTATTCCATGACAGATAATACCGTTATTGCCATTGATAGTAACATGACTATCAAAAATAACTGAAAATCCATCATTTAATAAGCAGGAAACAGAAATAAGGTTCTGCCAAAAATCCGGCACATACAAAACATCTCTTAAAATCAAAACATTGTCTTGAAAGCATAATGTAGCATCTCTAACTGCCACTGCAGACACACGAGCAGCATTACCCATGGAGATCATCACCTTGTCATCATTCACTGCCTTGTTGGCCTGAATCCTTGCAAATTGTAACAAACATGATCAGTAGCTCCAGTATCCACTACCCACGAATGGGTAGAAATGGATGCTAAACATGTTTCCGTTACAAGTGCTAATGACGTACCTTGTCCAACCCGCTTGGTCAGACAATCCTTCTTCCAGTGACCAATTTTGCCACAACGGAAACACTTGCCCTTCTTCCCCGGTGTTACAGTCTTCTTTTTCCCAGAACTTTTGCTTCCAAAGGCTGTCTTCTTGAATTTCTTTCCAATCACCCCTTTAGCACCTTTCGACGAAGCAGAGCGACTACCGGAAGAAACCAAGACTGCCTTGCTAGGTTGCATGACTGATTCAGCCGCCATGAGGTCACTAAGTAACTCATTGAGTGTACTCCTTTTTACTCATGACAACATTCACCCTAAAGTTCTCAAAAGACTTCGGAAGTGAGTTGAGTATGATATCGACCTGGGCTTCCCCGTCAATACCTCCTCCATGCAACGTTAGTTCATCCATGATATGAGTCATGGAAACAATGTGCTCCCTCACTGAGCTACCATAAGTCATTTTACAACTCACGATTTCCCTCATGAGTTTAAATTTAACAGCTCTATCCGATTCCCCATAAGTAACTGTGAGACTATCCATAATCTCAGCTACTTTGTCATAGTGCTGATGTTGTTGCTGGAGCACCTTAGACATGGTGGTCATCATATAACACTTGACTACATTATTAGACTTGACCCACTTGTCATAGAGGTTCCGCTCCACATCAGTTGACTCAGCAGTAGGGACAGCTGGACACGGAGTGTTAAGAAAATATTTATGTTCCTCTGGATATAATCCACGTTGCGCTTCCATTCCAGGAAATTCGGACCAGTTAATTGATTTTGTGCCAAGATATTTATGACATTATTCATAGACATATCTGACAACAATAATTGATTAAAGTAAGTACATACATACAGAACATTGAAACAAATATGCATTGTAACCTTTTGATAAACCAATACAATTGTTTCCCCCAATTGCCTAAGTGCATCTACTGCAAGATCCTTTCGAAGACGTTTACAGCAGACCACCTAACCAGACTGCTCTTTTAAGTTCCAGTCTTTAATTTCAATCCATGCCAGGTATTTGCCAGCAAATGAAATTAATAATCGGAGATAAAACTAAGACCATGTTCAATCTATCTGAGCAGGGACATCATTCATGAGTTCGTACTCAGGCAACATCTAAGCATTTGACCACAATTCTAACTTCGGAAGTTAAAAGGACGATTTGTCATACGTACTAGACCCATGACGCATGCCTCTTACAACCTTTGTTATCTCATTTAAAACAATTCTAGAGAACTTATGAACAAATAAAGTAAGCAGGCCACGGTCGTGTAGACGTCTACTCACTTCACTGTCCACTTCTCACATGTTTAAATGTTTTATTTAGAAATCTCATCTATTAGAACTTATGAACAAATAAAGCAAGCAGGCTACGGTCGTGTAGACGTCTACTCACTTCACTGCCCACTTCTAATAAGAGACCGCATTGTGGAGGTCTTGTTGATTTTAATTAAAAAATCTTGCTTAGTCTTTTTCTTTCAAAAGGTTCTTATGCGCACAAATTATTTTATGATCCATAAATTATGTCACATCTAAAATTCCATCATATTTCCCAACATGATTCCGGAATTTATAGACATAATTTAATACATAAAATAAATCACATAAAGCATGCTTTGAACAGTAAATAATAAAGCAGTAACATGTTTCCCTATTATCTACAACATGCTTTAAAAATAAATAATAAAAGCGGTAACATTCTTTCCTATTATTTACTAGTGCGCACATAATAAATAACATCATACGAGAAAACAATTAAATAAACAAATAAATTTCTCGTGGCCCCTTGATGAAATTACATGGGAAATAAAATAAATCTATCTATTACAATGATTTATTTTGATACAGATCTTCAAATGGGCTCCCACTCTTTAACTTGAAATCTGCAATCTTTGGGTTGGAATAAAACATAGCAGTTTGGGCTAGGAAAATGTGAACCAGGGTTATCTGGCCCAATAAAATAATTAAATTTTAATCCTGGGCCAACCCACATCACACTAGGGTTTGAACACAACAAATTAGGGTTTCAAAGATCAAAACCCTAGCTTCAGCCTTCCGGGCCGCTGGGCCCGCGCGGCCTGAACCCTAGCTGCTGCAAACCAGCCGCCATCTTCCTCCTCTAGCTGCAACCCTAGCCAACTCCTACAGTTTCAGGAAACCCTAAAACCGCCGCCGCCAAGGCTGCATAGGTTGCCGCTGCCGCCACTGGATCAGCACGCCTGAACCGCCGCCGACTGCGCCATCTACGACATCGGCCTACGGTGCGGTGCTCGCCTGAGAAGGACGACGTAGCACATGCTGCCGCAATAGTCACAAAACACGACTTCTGCGAACATCCCGGCGCTGCTTTCCTGCTCGACCGGTCTCTCCCACCGCTGTGCGCGCGACCCCACGCACCTCCGCAGAGATCCGCGCCAGTCAGAGCTGGCGCCACTGCTCGCGCGAGAGAGAGAGAAGTCACGACCTGCTGCACTGGCTGTGACCACCGCGAGCGGCTGCTGCTTACAGGAATCTGTCGTGCGCCGCCTACGCGCGGCCTCTGCAACGCCTGCCGGAGGTTGCTGCCGCCATCCACCGCCGCGCGCCGCCTGCGCGCGGCTGCTGTCTGATTCCAGCCCATCGGAACCACCACCTCTGTCGCTGATTATTGTTCTCTTTGTTCTTTTGTCTTGTTTCTCAATTTTTTACAGATTGAATAAAAATAATACAACAGATCTAGTCTATTACATGATTTTTCTATCAATCTAATCGCGGATTTTTTCGCGATTTAAAACAAAACCAAAATAGAGAGGGGCCACGAGAACAAAAAACATCCATGACAAAAATAAATCCATCCATTATAAATTAAATAACATGCATAAACTGAATGTCAAAATTTATTTTCCGACAGAGCCATAAAATACGAACCTCGCTCTGATACCAATTGTAGGAACTGAGTCTACAATAGGCGACATGAATCGCCATTTATTAAAACTCCGGATTCGATTTATGGATATCAAAATAAATATCATGACAAATAGTAAATGCCCTATGCATGCTCCTATTTAATTTAATTCGTAGATTCAAAGGAATACTTGAGACTCCAACGACTGATCTACATATCTAGATCGATGATGGCAATGAAGATGGTGCAGATCTGGATCTGGAATCGATCAAAGCGATGGTATTCCTACAGATCTGATCTTCTGATCTGTTCCCTTGCTCCATCCGGAAATCTGGTGAGGATACGCTACCGGATCTTTAGCCGCCCACTCTCTCACAATCTCTCTAGGGTTTCTGATTTGAAACTTCAAAACTTATGTGGGAAAATGAGAGATTTATCTATTTATATAGATCTGAGAATGGGCTATTAGGGTTTAATAAACCCTAATGGGCTCTCAGCAGTGTTGGGCCAGACCAGGGATCAAATGCAAATAATAAAGTGGGCCTCCTATTAATTAATTCCATGTTCAACCCAGAACATAATTAATTAATAAACATTAATTCATGCCACCAGAGAATTAATGCTGACCTACCCCTTTATTACCACGTTATTAGGAACGGGTTGCATTGACATGGTTAATCCCCATATTTAAGGTTTCAGACATTCATTAATTAATTCAGCGTATGACAATTAGCTGTAATTAATTAATCTCTTATTATTCCTGAGTAGTACCACTCAACCCTTATCGCTTATGCTTGAATCAATGATTCAGCCTACAGGACTTAGCATAACGAACCTCGTGAGCTTCCCAGGGAATGTCACCATCCTGAAACGGATATGGTTATCTAAATCCAGCCTGAGGAAACCCTACACAAGCTGCCATCACCCAAGATGCAGATATACGAGTACATGTAAGACTCTCCACCATAGCAAGTGAAAGTGACAGTCAATCCATGTGTGCCCCTCAGCTTTCAATAGACTTTAGATCCGACCAAGTTACCGAGATCTTTACTCATTCATATGTCAAGTAGAATGGTTCATTTCACTGTTGATCCTATCAATACATTGAGATGTACCGGTCACACAAAGCAGTCAAGATAAACCACTTATGGACTTGTGTGTCGCAGCCTAAACTGACAGCCAAACCAGAAACTGGATGATCTTCTGTGATCTCTTACACACCGAAAGACTCCCAAAGCCAGCCTAAACTGACAGCCAAAGCCAGCCTAAACGATCTATACGATCTTCTGTGATCTCTTACACACCGTATGATCTCCCTATCGACGAGATAACTGGATGTGTTTGTTCGCATCGTATGATTGTTAATTCAGATAGGAGTTGTTTATTGCAAGTCATTAATGATTACCAATATATCAAACTTAACGTTTTCCAATATACCAATCATAATGCTTTTATGTATACAATTCCAATAATTAATTAATATGGCTTATGAAATCAGCCATAATTAATTAATCTCTTATTTCCTAAGTAATACTACTCACTCCTTTTCACTTATGCCTGAATTAAATAATTCGTCCTGCAGGGTTTAGCATAATGAACCTTGTGAGCTCCTTAGGGAATGTCACCATCCTGAAACGGATATGCTTTCCTAAACGTCCAGACTAAGCAGGCCACACACAAATTGCCAACACCCAAAATACGGGTATAAGAGTACATGTAAGACTCGCCACCATGGTAAATCAAAGTGTGGTCAATTTGTGTGTGCCCCTTATCCTTCAGTTAGGTTTAAGATCATAGGAAGTATGTTAGAGATCTGGCTCATTCATATGTCAAAGAGAATGGCACATCCCACTGTTGATCCCATCAATACATAACAATGTACCGACACATCAAGTAGCTAGGATAAGCCCACTTATGAGCCGATGTGTCGCAGCTTAGACCGACAGCCTATCCAGGGACCGTCTCAGCTGTGATACTGTTTATACCTCGCTAGGTCAAACGATTCATATGATCCTCTGTGATCTCCTACACACCATATGATCATCCCTATAGGCGAGATAATAGGATATTATGGTTCATTGTATGTTTGTTTCATCAGACAGCGAGCATTGTTGTAGCAACACATATATGAAGACCAGTGTACAAAACACTTAATCATATATGCTTTCAGTATACAATCCCAACAATCTCCAACTTATACTGAAAGCATAATACCATTGCTTTACCAAGTATTAAGTGTGTCTATACTGTCAATCACTCCCACTGCATTCACGTTACCTCTTGTCACAATTTCTCGTATGATGTGATACCACACATCCTATGTGTTTCACCACCTTGTGAGTCTTGGGTTCCCTTGAGTTTGTCATTGCACCAACATGATCACAATTCTATGTGATTTTATTAGGCAAACTTAGATAACACACCTCTAGGGGATAACACCGGAGTTATACTGCTTCTTGCGAAGCTAATGAAGTTGACAAAAACTCAGCCTTCATACCGAAATCCGCAACACACTTTTGTGTTAGATTCCTATAACTCCTCCTCCAAGGCCAACACATAGTTAGAGGTCGATTTCCTTTCCTTATGATCCTCCTGGATATCCGGTGCCATTCAACTCACACGGCATATTTGAAAACCAATGTGCTTGTTCTGAGTTGAATTGATATCTGTTTAACATGCTTATAGCATTACAAATATCTAACTTTGTTCATTTACAATATAGAAAGATAACAATCTTTCTTGCTATGAACGACTTACCACAGAATCAATTTAAGCGACTTGAGATACCTGAACATCCTTTTCTTGTGACAACACAAGACCTTAATTCAAAAGATGTTCCAAAATCTCATAAGTCCTACTTCTGAAACTGTTCGGATAACCATCCCTTCATGCCTGATAATATCTCCACTCCGTTTCCGAAAGTGAAAATACCATCTACATAATGTGCAAGAAAAACCACGCTTTCGCTGACACATAACTGGTACATGAAACTATCATTCTCGATAGACAATATCAAAATGTCTGCCACATGACCTTGAAACACCTTTAAGTTCATACTTGAACTACCTTGGCTTCCAGACATGATGCTTTTCACTTTACTGCACATAACTTATCTGGCTGTTGCATACAGATGTCGTCACCTTATATCAAGGTACCCGTTTATAAAATACGAATGACATCATCTATCTTCCAGATATTTAGACTCATATGTGTTGTTATGGTTAAAAGAATTCGAATGGGTTTAATAGTTGCAACCAGTGAGAAGGTCTTGTTGTGAAACATACCTTACTCACTAAACTAGACACTCGAATATACTAGGTTACCATTCGATCATTTTTTCTTGTATATCAATTAGTTGCCTATAGCTGGAAAGTTATTTGGCAATCACTGATCCTGATATACAACTATAACATTTACTGATTCATTTATGAATCCATGACTTGACGTCATTAAACTGCATCTTTTGTCTTAACAGCTTCACTGCGCTTTAAGTGATAAGTACGATATTGTTCGTTAAGCTGGAAACAAGTCCAGAGACTGTTTCCACGAACCAGTACCATTAAGCCTATTAAGGCAACCTCCCACTGTAACGATGCTCCTTTTATGTCGTCAGTTAATGGTGCATTAATTTGTGGTTTACTACCTTACACAGGTGACCGTGCAATTGGTACTATACCTTCCAAGGTATGCTCAATATGCCACGGGGTATTTCCTGATGGATTTGAATTGTCTTCTCTAGAACGTTAGAGAACAATCTCATATTTGGATTCATGGTTTCATCCTATACAACTTGCTTGTATCTAGGATGTACAAAGCAACCATCTTTTTCGTTTACATGGAATAGCCCACAAAGCAGTACTAGCTTAAACCTCTCTTCCAAACAATCAGTTTCCTATATCAGCTGAACAACCGAATTACCCATCATTGCCCTTTTGACAGAGTCAAGGTCTGCTAGGGTGTTTGGAACTGATTTAGAAGACACTAGATTAAGTAAACACACAACTGCTTTTGGCGCTCTTCCCAAAACGAAAATTTGGCAAAGCTGGCATAACTTATAAACTTTTAAAGAATCTTATTTCGTTTTACCTACACGATCCCAATAGGTGTAGTTAACTGGGATGCAATCCCTTTGCTCTGCCAGATACTGTAAAACCCCATCACTTGAGATATACCATTATGAATGAACCATAATGTTTTTACAGTCTTGTTTAACTTATTCTCTACCTTAGTCTTGAACACTCTTGATTGAAGCAAGAGACTAAGACTTGTAGTGAACTAGATAAACATATCCAAATCTTAAATGAGTACAGTATCAATGCCTGTTAAGGAAACTGCGGAAGTAGACTCAAACCAGCAAATCAGAGCAAACACGAAATAATTTATAGAGATATAATTCGCCTATTAAAAGGCCTGGTTACCATCTTATACCTCTAAGCAGTTGTCATCAGTACCATTCTTAGGAATACCTGGATTGAATCCATAATTCCATGAATTACTTAATACTACTTAGACTGGTGTAACTTATCTCTATAGAGGTTCTTTAAATTATACCTTAGAACACTGATAGTTTATGTAATCAAGTAATGAAGAGACAATCATCCATAATAGAAAACACTGTTATTCATATTGATAGAAAAATTCTATCTGAATAACTGATAATCCATGACAATAGATGAAAATATGTTGCTCAAAACAAAACAATATCTCTTCTGGAACTTGAATTAAAACAAAGTTTCAACATAAACTTAAAGCAAATGACTCCAACAGCTTGAGAACGATCTCTAGCATCTTCCTTGGAGTTGGTAATCCCATCATCCTCAAGCATCATCAGCTTGATTCCCTGCATAGTGCAGCCAAAACATGATTAGTACTCACAGTAACCACTACTCACAAGGAGTAGAAAACTGATACTAAACATGTAAATGATGACGTACCTTGTCCATTGGTGTTAACACCTAGACAATTTGGTTTCCAGTGTCCTATCTTGCCACAGCGGTAACAATTGCCCTTTCCTTTAACTTTCCCAGCCTTTTTCTTGGGAGCATAAACTCAATTGTTCCCACTAGCAGTTTTCTTGTTCTTATTCCTAGCCGTTCTCTTAGGTTTTGCTCGTTTAAGAGAAGCAAACCGGCTACCGGAAGAAACCGAAACTGCTTTCTCGGGTTCCATCAGGGACTGTGCTGCCATCAAGTCACTGACTAACTCATTAAGAGTATACTCTTTCTTGTTCATCACAGCATTCAACCTGAAGTTTTCAAAGGACTTGAGAAGAGAGTTTAGTATGATATCGACTTGGGCTTCCGCGTCAATACCACCACCATGCAACGTTAGTTCATCCATGAGGTGAGTCATGGCAACCACGTGTTGTCTCACTGAACTGCCGTCAGACATTTTCTTACTCACAATCTCCTTCATGAGATTGATCTGACAGTTCTGTCCATCTCCCCATAAGTCGCTGTTAGATTATCCATAATATCACAGGCATTATCATAATGTTGATGCTGCAGCTGCAGTACCATACTCATTGTGGTCATCATGTAGCATTTCACTACATTATTAGACTTGATCTACTTATTGTAAGACTGCTGCCGTTCGACAGTATCATCAGCAGTTGGGACTGGCGGACAAGGATCAGTAAGGACAAACTTATGTTCTTCCGCAACAAGGATATAATCCAAATTACGTTTCCATTCTAGGGAATTCGGACCATTGAGAGGATTTTGAGCGAGGATATTAATGACATTATTCATAGACATATCTGAAAACAAAAAAGCGAATTAAAGTAAGCACATACTATGAACAATTGAAACAAATATGCATAGAACCTTTAGATAAAACAATGCAATTTGCTTCCTCCAATTGCCCAAGCTAATTTACCGCAAGCTACTGAAGTAGACGTTTATGGCAAACGCTCGACCAGACAAAAATAGGTCCTTTAATTTCTCTCCATACCAGGTATCCGCCGGCAAAAGAAATTAATATTAGAGATCTTTAGACCATTTTCACATATCTTGAGCAGGGATCTCATGCATGAGTTGTGCTCAGGCAACATCTAAGCCAAAGTAACCACAAGCCTAACTCCGGACATTAAAAGGCGATTCGACATACGTACTAGACCCATGCGTCCTGCCCTTAACATCATTTGTTAATCCATTTAGATTGATCTTAGAGACCAGTGAAATTTGTCTTAATGCAAGCTACTGAAGTAGACATTTGCTCAGAGGCTCCCACTTCTCATATTAAACTAAATGTTTTATTTAGAAACCTCATTGCATTAGAACTAGTAAATTATTTCTAACGCAAGCTACTAAAGTAGACATTTACGCTTCGAAATGCATTACTTCTAATGAGAGGCCGTATTTGTGCAGGTCTAATGATCTTGGTTAGAAAAAAACCAAAATCCAGCTTAGTATCTTTAATTCTAAAGGTTTCATGTGCACACATTATTTTATGTTCCCATAAATTATGTCACACCCAAAATTCCATCATAAATTAATATGATCCCGGAATTTATAGACATAATTTAAAACATAAAATAAATCACATAAGACATGCTCAAAAATTAAATTGCAACATGCTTATAACAGTAAATAATTAAAGCAAATAATCATGCTTCCTATTATTTACTAGTGCGCACATAATAAATCACATCATTACGAGAAATAATTAAATAAACGAATAAAATTTCTCATGGCCCCTCAGATGCGATTACAACTGAAAAATAATTAAATCTAATCTATTACAAGATTTATTTCAGTACAGATCTTCAAACTGGGCCTCCGTTTGACTTGAAATCTGATTTGAATTGGACAAACAACATTTTGGCTTCAAATTAAGGTTTCTGGGCCAAACAGCAGCCAAACCCTAATTTTTAGACTTGCGGGCCGCCTCCGGGCCAACAGGCCCGAGCTACAGCCCGGGCTGCCAAACCCTAAGGTTTCAGCAAACCCTAACCGCCACTCCTGCAGCAAGCAGCTGCTGCCGCCAGCCCTTTGCCGTGCCACCGCCGGAGTTCGCACCCCAGCCATCGTCGCCGGCCGTGCGAGCAGCCCAGCAATGTCCCGACGCCATCGCCAGCCTCCCACGTCACCGGCGAGTGAAGTTGCTGACCAACAAACAGCCGCAGCACTGCTGCGTTGTGTTCGTGTCGCCGTGCACCACCGCGCACGGCCCTGCTGCTCCACCGCCATCCACCTCGCCTGCAGCATCCAAGTCGTCGTGCGCTGCCAAGGCGGACCTAGGAGCTTGCCGTCCTACCTTCGTCGTCTGAACTATTTGAGCACCTGCTGAGGAAATTTGCTATGAAGAAGATTCACTCATAGACCTAGTCCGATCAACTAGTTTATGATTAGATCTTTTAAGATCTAGTTGTTCATTGACATCATTGATCTCATAAAATTCTTCACCCAGTTCCTTCATGGCTATGCGCACTAAAGTAGCTTGATATAAAATAACATTACATGTTATTTCCATAAGTCAGGTGGTCTTGTTAAGTACCCTATATGATACGATCCTCGCCTGAAGGTTAAGATCGCAGCCTAAAAACTCGAATAAAATGACTTAGACGCGATGCAGAAGCAAATATGATGGGGGGAATATCCAACACCTTTGAAGTCGACCCTTAGAGAACTGTACGCAAGGATTAAAATGAACCCCTACGACCCAACAAGCAACTCACCTAAACAATGATGGGTATAGTGAAGACGTTACAAACGAATGTGAAAGTCCGGTTGATAAGTTAAATTTGAATTTAAAGGTAATCCACAAAAATTCATGAGTTTTCAGAATTGGAGAAAGAACTCACAAAATTATTATTGAACTGAAAACCGAATTATAATGAAAATATGAAGCCCTATTTATAGGAAGAAAACCAAATCTAATCCTTACATAACTATGAAATCAATCAAATCCTAACAAATCTAGAAATCAAATCTTGCTAGAAATCAAATCTTGATAAAAATCAAATCAAATAAATATCCAAGATATATCAAGACAAATCGAATCTTCTCTTTTCTTCAACAATATCTTGATACATCTTTTTCTCTCATAAATCACAACCTCATTAATTTAATTAAGTCCATGTGACTTAATTATATTATTCAATTTTGGACCCTTCAATAATTTAATTAAGTCCAAAAGACTTAATAAAAATTTTAATTTTGGACCACCTTGATTCTCATCATTCCCCTCCTCTTCAAAAGGATTTTACATCATATCCACGTCTGTGTCGTACACAACTGACCATCTTACATCACCTTTAGTTGGCTAGTTTGGCGTATTATTATCTTCAAACATTGTCGATTGCTTAGTCTCCGGAACCTTTCATTTAAAACCAGTAGCCCTCACATAATTTATTTTTCGAACTATGTTCCTCTCTATCTTCTACTCTATTGAATTCATTAATTTTGTATCCATCTTCCTCTGCACTTCACTGTAGCTTTGTATACCCAATATTGGATTGATAGTGAGTGTAGTGGCAACATTGATCTCTTCATTTTCTTCAATGGTACTCTCCAAAGCTGTAGCAACTCTCATATCCTCTTCTTTGATTTTTTGAAATGAAGCACTTATCGCCTCAGATTTGAGGCGTAGAAATTCGATCAATAAAATTAACAAATTTTAATTAAGAATAAAAATATTAATCCAAGTTTTTCTTTATTCACCCACTTAAACAACCAGCTACTATTGTGTTATAGTTATATTCAAGCAATGTCAATTGTTGAGTATATTTCCAATCCTAGGCAAATAATTAAAGCTTATATAGCTAACAATCAACTAAGAAAATTAATGCTTCAATAATAGTTCTCAAAATAGAAATTCACTTCACTTATCAACAACTAGCTCATAAATAATACCAATCAACATCTCATAAATTGATTTGATTCACAACTGGGGAAAACAAGATATTGGCATGAACGATGTAATGAACCAATAATGAAAAATTGAATGTTGTAAACAATATTTAATTCTCCTAGGAATGATCAATCCACCCTATGCTATATAATCCCTTTTGTACATTTGAATTAGAAGTTGATAAAATAAGATTCTCAAGTTGTCACGTTATCCAATCATATCTCACTCCCAAAGGTTCATGAACGAAAGACCTACAAGCTATCCCCGCACATGGATTGGGTCAAAACTTGCATACAAACATACTAAGCACGACATCAAGATCCGCTCTAAGGCTGCAATTTTGATGCCAATCAATCAAACAATTGGTTTTTAGCCTACCTAACTTGACTATGAAAAAGCTCTAGTATGTTGCAATTCAGTAGGAGAAAGTAAACGAACATTCATTATATTAATAAGATTCAATGCATTGTTCAACCAATACCCTAATGGATTTAGCCACTCATACCTTGGAAGAGGATCAATTCAATTACAAAGGTAAGAGTGATATGTGTGTAAAATGACCTATTTTTCGATGTGTGAGCATGCATGTTTGTAGCCATTTTACCCTCATATCATATAATTTCGTTGTTCTTTTGTCTTGTTTTCGTGTTTGAAATGTTGTAGGACGTGTATTGAGCATATTATGGCATATTTGGTGGAGTTTTGGAGGAAAATCGTCCGAGTTTGAAGTCCGAGGAGGTTAGGTTCGTCCGAGCGGAGCGAAAGGAGAGTTTCGGAGGCTTGGAGGAGTTGCCCGGCCGAGCTGAGCCGGACAGAGGGCTCGCTCGGCTGAGCAGTGCAGGCTCGACCGAGCCATGCTGACAGAGAGCAGGCTCGGTCGAGCGGTTCTGGCTCGGCCGAGCCAGAACGTGCCTCCCAACTTCCCACAGTTTCCAGGAATGCTCTGGCGAGCCAATTTTGGCTCGGGCGATCCGAGGCCCTGCTTGCTCGCCTATAAAAGGGGGAAAATCAGTTAATTGAAGAAACTTTTGCCAAAAATTAGAATAACCGTCACGATACTTTTCCCTAGATTCATCTCAAAACCTCTCCCCAACCAAAATCAAGGGGAATCAAGCCACATTCAATCCATTTGGTGAAGATTGAAGAAGGAAGGGAGGTGGATTGGATTCAAAGAAGACAACTGAAGAAGATCAATCGTTGACCTTGAAGTTTTGTAATGAATTCTCTTAATTATCAATTTGTTTTGTACTTAAATCAAGGTATGGAGAACTAATTTCATTAGTGATTGTTGTATAACGGATATTGTGATGGATTGAATCGATTACGCTTGTTTACTTTCCTATGAGGGGTTGATTTGCACTTGAGCTTGTTTATTGCCTACTAGGTGTAGGTAATAGCCAGCCTTTAGGTAGTTGACGTGAACGTTGTAGCCAACACGCGGACAGAATCGTCGTGATAAGTGCATAATCTTATAATTCTAGTTCAAATCCATGTGCGGTGCTAGGATTGTAGGGAGATAATTAACGGTCGATTGGGAGTGGCATAGGAGTTAATAACGTACCTATTTGCAACTCCTAGTGTGATCTACCGCTAGTTATCCGTAGCAAGTGACTAGTGACATTAGAGTCGGTTGCTCAACCTCATAGGAATTAAAATTCATTTGCAACATAAATTGGTTTAATTTGGAACAATTGAAGTTTACAAGCACTCACTATCTTCTAAGATTGTTGGATTTGTTATCTTAATCTACCCAAACCATTTATTGAATTACATGATTGGAGAAGTTAGCAATTTGTTTAATAATTGATTGTTTGCATTTAAAGCTTAGTTTACGATTCATTGCCTAGTTAGATAAAAATCAATGACTTTTGAGTAACCTAGCTATTGATACCCTTCAATTGAGTAGATGATATCCACTTGAGCGAATTAGAAAAGAGACCGGATTGAAAATTTAACGTGTTAATTGTGTGTGCTTCACGCGGCTACCACGTTTTTGGCGGCATTGTCGGGGAATCTTTTAGTAGGTCTTGTGGAATTATTGAAAGTTGAAGTATGGTATGCTAGGTATTTGAGGAAATGCCTGTGTGAATATTGTTACTAACATTTGTTTGTTAATTGTTCTTGTTTGTTTTGTTGAATTGTTTGTCTTGTAATTGGTAGGTGAGTACTAACTTCTGTTTGATTAGTTGTTAGTTGATTTATTCGTTGCTACTTTGAGAGTGTTGGACTTGTGTAGGTGTCAAATGGAGAATCATCGAGGAGTTCACTCGGAAAGGCTTATGAAGTCAAGTTGGGGAAATGAAGAAAAGGAGTGTAGTAATGAAATCTAAAGAGATAAATGGGGGAATTTTGACCTCCAGAACAACATGAACTATCCCCCATCTAATGGCTACTCCTTATGTAGACTCTATGAGAACCAAACTTGGAATCCATCCATGACAAGAGTTCATTGTGATGAGTGGGGCAGCCGTGATCATGAAAGAGTTAGAGAAGCGAGATCGTCTCGGGAAGCTTTGAAGAGGAGACAGGATCAGCTCACGGGAAACCTTTTGGAATTAAAAATGCAATTATCCGAACTCTTGAAGAAGGTGAGTGAGAAGCCTCGTGTGGAAGAGCATCCAATTGACAAGGACATAGGTCTCAAAGGAAATTGGGAGGAGATTGATGGAATTGTGGAAGGTGAATGTGAGGATGAGGTAATGGTACTTAAGGAAGTAAGATTTCAAGATACGAAAATAGTGGAGATTCAAGAAAAGGAAGCAAAGAAGGAAAGAGAAGCTTTACTCCAAGAAGTTGAAGAGGATGAAGGCACTAAGGAGGAGTTGCAAGTCATTGAATGTGAAAAGAGTGGTGCTCTTGAGATATCTTCACTTGAGGAGTTGCAAAAAGTCCCGGCCTTCGTACAACAAGATGAGGAAGAGCAAAATGATGAGGAAATTATATCGGGAAGTCCAAGTGGTGATATGGTGCTTATCTTCCCTTCATTAGTGATAGACAAGAGGGAAAATGAGGTGATTCTAGGAGAGATAGTGGATGAATCATATGATTTGATCGGGAAAGGAAATGATGAGAAGTTGATGAATAATCCAAATGAGGGACAAGTCGAGACTTATGTAATTTGGATACATTTGGATGAGGACTCGGAGATCAAATCAAAGAAGGAATCACCACCTTTCATCGTCGAGTTTGTCAAAACATGCAACCCTTTTTGGAAGGATGAGAGGGGTGCAAGGAAGATCTCTCTTGACAAATTGCTTCAAAGCAAATTCCGAACAAGGGAGAAAGGTATCTTGAAAATACATAAGATTTTTGACAATGGGTTATGTGGTAAGATCGTCTAGATACCGACGTTAAGGAAGCGCTTGTTGGGAGGCAACACGACCAATTTTCTTTCTTTTGTTTAATTGCTTTTAGTTGCTTTGATTTTGAATAAATGTCTAGTTTGTTTGGTTTTGTGTTTGTAGGGAGGAACTACAAGATCAAGAGGAGTGACGATGCACCGTCCACCGTTTTTGCAAACTTAGTCTCACTTGACTAAGTTTGGGGGGATTGGTCGGTATCCGGTGCTCTACTCTGGTTCACTCTTCTCTCTCTATCCCTATCTCTATCTTTATCCTTAGTTTAGATTGGTTTGTTGAATTTGAATAACATTGGTCATTCGATATGGTTGTAATATGATATTGATCTACTTTTGTTTCATTGTGGATTGTGGATGTTGAATTTGATTTGCTTCTACTTCTACTAAATGGTTGTGATGAATCATTTCGCGAGCTTGCATGAGTTGAATTCTCTCTATTTGGATTTGGTGTGTAGATATGTCCTATGGTTTGTATGAATGGTGGTGCTAGTAGATAAATGTTATAGTTTTCTTGATATATTGGTTTGTGGTAAGTTTGGTGGATATGAGAGCTTTATTGGCTTTATTATACACAATTGTTTGGTGGTGTTGTATTGATGTGTTGTAGGTGCAAATAAGGAATGGAGAGCGGTTTGATCATGTCTACCGATGGGTAACACCTTCTATCGTTTCTCCTACCATTTAGTTTCAATTCAATTGTTCATGGCATGTAGATTGTTAATTAGGTTGTTGTGTGCTTGTCGTGTGTGTATGATAAACCCAAACGCGAATTGGAGATTTGAATCATGATCTACTTTGTAAAGTTAAAACTTGCTTTGACCAATGATATTGCAAAATCTAGTTGTTAAGGTATGCTCGAATTGAACTTTTGAATTGCCGAGTTTTGTGCGAGGTTAATGCCTAGGACTTGACAAAAGTCGAGAGTTTTTGAGCTTTGATATTGTCATACTTTGATTGGTTGTGAGTGGCAAGGTTGAGAGCACAAAATCTAGAACTTGAATATATTCTCTATCTATTTGGCATGAGTTTGGTAACTAAAAGATGGTCTTAGGCCATCAATTCTTAGTCCTTCCTTTCACTATGGGAGTATAAGGTTGTTGATATCATCATTTTGCACTTCATACCCTTGTTTCCCGTGATTGTGCTTAAATGGAGAATTTTCTTTAAAATTATTAGGACAAAATTTTGGGGGATTGAGTGTATGAGGGTGAATACGGAGATGAGAGTTCGGATGGGAATCATTTGGTATCTTTGAGTTGTGATTGTTGAGCCAATAAAAGTATTGATTGTAGGATTGATATGAATCCTAGAAAAATGGGTACCAACAATAATTTGGGTACTTAAAAGAAAAAAAAAGAAGAGAAAAGAGGAAAAGAAAAATAAAAGCATCATGAATGAAAAAAATGATGGTGCTAAAGAAAAATGAGGAAATAAAGAAAAGAAAAAAAAAGAATTATGAGAGTTATTTGATGAAAAAGCCTCAAGGTTAGAAGTGGATGGAAGTGAATAAGTTTGTCAAACCCTAATCACGTGAGCAAGTGCTTTCATTTCTTTATCCAATGTTGATGAGTGGTTTAAGTCGTTAGCATTAACCGTGTCACAAAGTTAGGTGATAATATCGTTCGATAAGAGCATGTCAAGATTACAATGATGAGCTATGAGGTTGTTTGATGAGGTTTATTGATTGTTTTACTTTGTTTTGATTGAGGTCAATCAAAGGTTCAAGTTTGGGGGATTATGATATGTGTTAAATGACCTATTTTTTGATGTGTGAGCGTGCATTTTTGTGGCCATTTTACCCTCATATCATATACTTTCGTTGTTCTTTTGACTTATTTTTGTGTTTTCGTGTTTGAAATGTTGTAGGACGTGATTTGAGCATATTATGGCATATTTGGTGGAGTTTTGGAGGAAAATTGTTCGAGTTTGAAGTCCGAGGAGGTTAGGTTCATCCGAGCGGAGCGAAAGGAGAGTTTCGGAGGCTTGGAGGAGTCGCCCGGCCGAGCGAAGTAGGCTCGGCTGAGCTGAGCCGGACAAAGGGCTCACTCGGCCAAGCAGTGCAGGCTCGACCGAGCCATGCTGACAGAGAGCAAGCTCGGTCGAGCGGTTCTGGATCGGCTGAGCCAGAACATGCCTCCCAACTTCCCACAATTTCCAGGATGGCTCGGGCGAGCCAATTTTGGCTCGGGCGATCCGAGGCCGTGCTTGCTCGCCTATAAAAGGGGGAAAATCAGTTAATTGAAGAAACTTTTGCCAAAAATTCGAATAACCGTCACGATACTTTTCCCTAGATTCATCTCAAAACCTCTCCCCAACCAAAATCAGGGGGAATCAAGCCACATTCCATCCATTTGGTGAAGATTGAAGAAGGAAGGGAGGTGGATTGGATTCAAAGAAGACAACCGAAGAAGATCAATCGTTGACCTTTAAGTTTTGTAATGAATTCTCTTAATTCTCAATTTGTTTTGTACTTAACTCAAGGTATGGAGAACTAATTTCATTAGTGAGTGTTGTATAACGGATATTGTGATGGATTGAATCGATTATGCTTGTTTACTTTCCTATGAGGTGTTGATTTGCACTTGAGCTTGTTTCTTGCCTACTAGTTGTAGGTAATAGCCAGCCTTTAGGTAGTTGACGTGAACGTTGCAGCCAACACGCGGACGAAATCGTCGTGGTAAGTGCATAATCTTATAATTCTAGTTCCAATCCATGTGCGGTGCTAGGATTGTAGGGCGATAATTGATGGTCGATTGGGAGTGGCCTAGGAGTTAATAACGTAGTTGTTTGCAACTCCTAGTGTTATCTACCGCTAGTTATCCGTAGCAAGTGACTAGTGACATTAGAGTCGGTTGCTCTACCTCATAGGAATTAAAATTTGTTTGCAACATAACTTGGTTTAATTCGGAACAATTGAAGTTTACAAGCACTCACTATCTTCTAAGATTGTTGGATTTGTTATCTTAATCTACCCAAACCATTGATTGAATTACATGATTGGAGAAGTTAGCAATTTGTTTAATAATTGATTGTTTGCATTTAAAGCTTAGTTTACGATTCATTGCCTAGATAGTTAAAAATCAACGACTTTTGAGTAACCTAGCTATTGATACCCTTCAATTGAGTAGATGATATCCACTTGAGCGAATTAGAAAAGAGACCGGATTGATAAATTTAACGTGTTAATTGTGTGTGTTTCACGCGGCTATCAAAGAGAAGCCATTACAAAGTATGATTGAAATGAGAACTTTCCCCAAAAGTTGATCTCCTTGCTTGGATCTTCAATCCTCTCTTCAAATTGCATCTAATTGGATAGATTTGGCATTAATTCTCCCTCAATTCGGTGTTTGGAGAAGTTTGGAGGTGGTTAAAAGTGAGTAGCGAAAAGTCCTTAGCCAACTGGATTTCCCCCTTTATATAGTAAATAATTGCTCGTAGATTTTGCCCGGGATGAAATTATTTCGACCGAGATGGCCCAAGCTCATAAACCTCCAAAAAATCCTACATCATTTAACCTGGGACAGAAGCATCCCGGTCAAAATTTGCTTCTGAAGAGCAGAGTTTGACCGAGATTAAAAGAGCTCGGTCAAAATTTTCGATTTAAAGGCAGATTCCAACCAATCCCAAACGAGTCTGGGTAAAAACTTGGCTTTGTTCCTCCCGTTTCAACTGTCTACGCTCCATTTGTGTCAAAATCCACTTAACACATGCAAGATTTGGGTCAAAATCACTCCCAAAGTTGGCTCTAACTTGTGGATTTATGCTCAAATGTCCACCTACACAATTCAAACACAAACTAACTCGAAAACACATCTAATCTAACAAAAACCTATGATATGTGGGTGAAATAAGCATGAATTCATCACAATAATGCATCAATAAAGTGGTCATTTCACACACATATCATAATCCCGCAAACTTAAACCTTTGTCCTCAATCAAAGAAAAACAAAACAATCTTCCTACTTAGTACATACCTCATAGCTTATCATATCAGTCTTAGCATGCCTCAATTAAACAAGATTATCACCTTAATTTGTGCAACGACTAATACAAGCGACTCATATCTCTTAACAAAATGTTTAAAACAATGAACTTCACTCCCTTACATGTTGAGGGACAATCACTCAAGCACAAGATATCAATTTCGATTTCCATACGCTTGCATCCTATCTCACCACTATACTACAACGAACTTAATTCTTGAATTATAAAGGTCTTTTTCATGGTTATAACGTCGTTGACTAAAAGGCAAGTGGTTTTGGGTCAAAGTGACTAGCCTCCAACAAAATCCCAAAACCCCCAAGCAATTGTCACCAACAACCATTCCAGAGGCTTATTCCACATCAAATTCCTCTTTTTTTGTTTTTCATCATGCCATGTTAGGAATATTGTTAGAAATATTATAACCCCCCTGGTCTCAATTGTATGTATTTCTGGTTTTGGTGCATCAAAGCTTAGTCAATCTAGTTTCTAGCAACTTAGTATTGAGTCAAATTGTAAAATTCATGTATAAAATTACTCGAGTTGTAATATAACTAGAGTAGAAGATCGAAGAATGCTGAAGGAATTAGTATATTTGAAGATCAAAGAATGGTGAAGGAATCAACATATCTGAAGTTGGCTGAAGACGCTAGTAAAAGCCTTGCAAACACAGAAGAATGTTGGACATGCCTAAAAGAATGATGAAGGAATGGAGCAAACATGTTGCTGAATCTCAGCAAGAATGCTGAGATGTCAGAAGACTACCAACTGCCAGCAAACGCACAACAACAATCAACACACATAACAAAGTCATGAATTAGAATGATCCAAATTAGAAGGAAACCCAAGGAATCAGAGTGAAGAATAATCAATGGACAGAAGGAAGGATTCCAGATTCAAACAGAAAGATCCGCTCAGACAAAGACGACTAAGATAAGGAGATCGCCAATCAAAGACGAAAGAAATTTGAAAAGTCTCTGTGCTTTGTAGGAAAATAAAGGATAGAGACTGGAGAGCTGACACTCTGTGTCTAACGGATAAGATTCAAACTGCCGTTTGAATATTCAACTATAAATAGGTGTTATCAAAAGGAGATTGAGAAGTTCGCAAAAATTCTACAACAGAAAAACTAACAGAGATCTTAATACTCTCAATCCCACGTGAACTCACATCCAAGCTTATACTTGATTGAAGCTTTACCCAAGCTTACATATTCAAAGATCGAGACCTTTGAAGTTTCTTCTTAGGTTTATCATTGGGATTCTCTTTATCCTAGAAAGAATCTAGCAGTCACCTTACCTTGCAAGCGTGATTATCACGGGCTACTGCCAACCAAGAAAAGGTTCGAGGAAGAACTATAAAACTCCCAAGGTCGACCTCCGAGGAGAAGGGAGGTTTGTTCTCACTCTAAAGAGTGTCAAAGTGAAGATTGAAGAGCGAGGTGCTTGAAGGTGCGCACTGACCAGACGGAGGAGCTGCTAAAAGTTAGGGATCAAGCTTGACCTTGTAATCAATCAATAGTGAATTTTTAGTCAGGAGGACTGAAGAGTGGACGTTGTACAATTGTTCGAACCACTACAAACCCCGTGTTCCTTTACTGCTTTTATTTGGTTACAAATTGCTTAGTTTAAAACTCAACACAACAAGTGTTGAAGTATAATCTGCAATATACCTAACGAATACTCGAGCTTAAACACATTTGATAAACACTTGCTAAGTCATGACCTTAGCAAGATAAGTCCAAGATATTATTAAACTTCCGCTTCAAATATAGATACTCTGATCAGGGGCCAACAATTGGTATCAGAGCGGTTGGACTTTACAGACTAGCTGCTTCTGAGTCGCTTAGGACCAGATGCATTTTTCCTTGCATATTTCTTGTATTTTTGTGTTTAGCTCAGGATAAGGATAATGGCGAACAACACAAAGTTGGGAAGTTCACTCCAGAAACCTACTCCACTTGAAAAAAGTGTTCGCTGATCACGTTGATGAATATACATCCCAAGATGAAGCAAGTGATCGAGTAGGGACCAATAAAGATTCAAAAGGTGAAGACTCGAATCGGCGAAGATGTTCAAGGACCAGATGAGATGGTGGACAAACCGTACGTAGAGTGGACTCAGGAAGATCGAGTTCGTGGTCAACTGGACTATGTAGCCATGAATTTGATATTAAATTCTCTATCAGGACCTCTAATGGCTGAAGTCTTGGAGTACAAGAATGCCAAAGAAATATGGGATTTCCTTGTCACCCTGAGTAAAGAGATTGATCAAATGATGAGGAACAAGCAACAACAATGCGTGGACAGATACGAGTCGTTCCAGATGCTTCTTGGAGAAACAATAGAAGACATGGAAGCTTTATTCAACTCCATCATAGTAGAATTGAAGAAGTTGGGAAGGACGTACAAACTTCTTGACATGAACTCAAAGATTCTTTCTAAAATGCCCAAGGAAGACTGTTTTATCAAAGTGATAAGCCTGAAGGAGAAAGATCTATCAACCATGAGCACAAAAGATGTGTTCGCCCAACTTAAGACACATGAATAGGACATCATGCAGATAAAAAAGAGTGAAGCTTTACGATCTATAGTATCCATCGAAGAACATCCCGAGGATGCAATATTCTTCGTGAAGAGAGATGTACAGAAGTGGAAAACAAAGAAGCCTTTCCACTCAGACCGCCGAACTCAATCCAGCCCAGCAAAGGATATCGTATCAACGAGTGGATCTCTACCCAAAGAAGCAAAATGCTTAGTCAGCGAGCTGGAGGAGAAGATGAAAAGATTAAACAAGCTGTTGCTGAAAGTTAAAGGCAAACAGGAAGAACCTCAAAAAAGCCAGCCAGCAGACAGTCGGACAACCAAGAAGATGCCGAGAACGTACTATGAATGCAACTCTCCTGACTATCTAAAATTCGAATGTCCTCAAGTAGATCTAGATGAAAGGGAGAGAAATGTGCGTCAAATGACATCGCCAAAGCCCTACTTAACAGGACAATAATACCAGACATCCCAGATCACGACGACAAAGGGTATTCATCAGAAGATGAAGAGGATGTCCTCATGGTATTTATGGCCAACATCAATGAAGATGTTGATGGGAATGAAGAGCAGATTGAAGAATCAGCCTTAGCTGTCACAAAAAATCAGCTATCAAATTATGTTATGTCTGCTACTTCTACTTCAGAAAAATTGCATGATACTGCTGATTTATGCTTCTCAAAATCAGTTGATATAACAGTAGAGTTTCTTTTAAAAGAATTTTTAAAGTTTCATGCTGATGGGTTTTGTATACTGAAAGCATTTATTATAATGAGTATACAACGGTTTATTTCTCCTATCTGTTAACAATCGTACATGTATGAACAAAGGTATCCTCTTGTCTCACCGATAGGGACGATCATACGGCGTGTTGTAGATCGCAGAAGACAGTATGATCACTTGACCTAGTGAGACATAAACATGATCACAGCCGAGACAGCGTATGAAGATACGTCTGTCCGGATGGATGCGGCATTGTCGGAATAAGTAGTCTGTCTTGGTTACTTGACATGCTGGTACGCAGAGGTGGCGTATTGATGGACCGCAGTGAGATATATTCGTCTGTCTGACATCAGCGAATAAAAGATCTCGTTATATTGATCGAGTCCAAACCCTAACGAAGGTTCAGGGGTTTGCACGGGTTGACTGTTGCTTTGACTTGCCATGGTGGAGAGCCTGAGTAACGTGCTCGTATATCCGCATCTTGGGTAACAACAGTTCGTGTAGTACCGCCTGAGACTGAACTTAGGTAACCATATCCGAGTAATAGGATGGGGACATTCCCTGAGGAGCTCAATAACATTCATCGTGCCAAAGTCCTTCAGGCTGATTAAGTTCAGGCACGAGTGATAAGGTTTGAGTGGTACTACTCAGGAATTATAAGATATTAATTAATTGTAGTTAGAGCTTGTCAGAGGCTCCGATTAATTAATGGATATCCGATAACCTTAAATATGGGGATTCTCAATTAATGCAGCCCGTTTTCATAACGTGGTAATAAAGGAGTAGGTCAGTATTAATTCTGTGGTGAAAAATAATTAATATTAATTAATTAATTGTGTCATGGGTTGTGGACATGGGAATTGATTAATTTATAGGCCCACTTTATTATTTGCTTTAGGTCCCAGGTCTGGCCCAACAAGTGTGCTGAATTGAGCCCAAAATGGCCCATTAGGGTTTCCAACCCTAGGTCTATAAATAGACAGCTCTCTCTCATAAGTTGTAATACAGTTGAAAAACCCTAAACCTAAGAGAGAGAGTGGGCGCCGTTTTTGAGAAGAGAAAAAGAGGAGAATTTTCAAATTCTGGTCCTTCTCAAGTCACAGATCTACGGAGTCCTCACCAGTTGTAGATCTGACCAGCACCGGGATACAGATCTGAAGATCTAATCTGGAGAACAACAGATTTCTTCTTTCCTTTTCTTTATTTTCGATTTTCTCTAGAAATTAGTTTTCTAATTTATGTTTCCGCAGAGAAATCGGATTGCGTGATTGAATTGGATTTTGGAATTCAAATGCAAAAGATCGGTATAGACACTACGGAATTACGGTAATCTCTCAATCCACAATTATGCATTAAATTCATAGGAGCATGCTAGGTTTTTTGTGAATTTAATTATGGGCAATATCCATAGATCGATCCGGTTCAGTTTTGGTTTTGGTGATTCGGTTCACGTAAAAACCCTATAATTGGTATTAGAGCCAGGCTTCTGATTTATGGCTCTGTTGTTCATAATTGAATTCTATTTTGCATGTATGAATTTATTATTGTGGATGTTTGGTTTTAGTTCCTCGTGGCAACCCGTTGATTCAGCCTGCGGTGGTTTACCCGTGTAGGGCTGAATTATTTTGTAAAATCATGAGAAAATCCATGATTAGCATAGATTTGAAAATTGTAATATAACAGTTTCTGTAATTCTATTTTTCAAATTATGTAATTGGACGGGTTGAGGACGAAGAACGAAGACGGAGCCGACGGAGGGCCGGGCACGGCAGACGACAGTGGCGGCGCGGCAGGCGCGGCCGAGGGCGTGCGGCGCGCGCACGGCGTGCGAGGGAAGCACCCACGGCGCGCGGCCTACGCGCGCGCGAGAGGCACGGTGAGGCAGGCGCGGGCTCGCGGCAGGTGCTCAGGCGCGTGCGTTCGGCAGCCGTCAGGCGCGCGCGCATGGCGCGCAGCGCTGGGCGCGGCCCTGGCCGGCGGCGGCGGCTTCGGTCATCGTCGACTGCTGCTGTCCCGTCGCGGTGGCTTGTGTTTTTGGTGGTATGTGCAATCCTGTGTAAACCCTAGGTCTGCATTAGGGTTAGGGCAAATCATCAGATCACAAAGGCCTAAAGATCCAAAAGATTTGGTGTATCAAGATTTGGAAGCCCTTGAAGATTTGAGAAGATTTGAATTTATCCATTAAATTCAAAATTCAAATTGTAATAGATAGATTTTATTTTCTATTTATTTTGGGGCCACGAGGAATTTTTGTTTGCCTTAATTGTCCTCGTA
Organism: Plectranthus barbatus; assembly: GCA_026898455.1. Classification (NCBI taxonomy): domain Eukaryota; kingdom Viridiplantae; phylum Streptophyta; class Magnoliopsida; order Lamiales; family Lamiaceae; genus Plectranthus; species Plectranthus barbatus. The sequence goes on from JAPKLW010001204.1 coordinate 205,346, forward strand.
TGATATGTGATTTGTTTATGTGTGCAATTAAGCATGTGTAGATAATAGGAAAAGCATGTTTTACTGCTTTTATTATTTACAGCTTTCCAAGCATGCTTATGTGATTAATTTCTTTTGTTGGATTATATTTTGGGAATTTTTGGGCTTGTTTAATTACATGCAAAAATTTGGAAAATATAATGACAAAAGGAAATTATGTGTGCGCATAAAGAAACCTTTTAAAAGAAAAATACTAAGCATATTTTTTAACTAAAATCAATAGACCTCCACAAAGCGGTCCTAGGCTGTAAGTGCATCTCTCGTTCTAGTAAACGTCTACGAGTGTAGCTTGCTAGTTCCCGGAGGTGCATGGGTACGGTTGTTGGGATTTCTAGACAAACAATTTAAATCATGTGAATAGTGGGAGGGCTTTGCGTAAACGTCTACGAGTGTAGCTTGCGTAGACCTCTTTCACAAGTATTCTAGGATTGATTTAAATTAAAGATAACAAAAGCTTTGAGGGCTATGCGGTATGGTTACGTGCCTTGCTAAACTGTCTCTTTTGGCCGGAGTTAAATTTGTGGTTGATTGCTTAGAAGCATCTTAGAATATAATGCAAGAATTGCATCCCTGTTCTTGAGAGATGGCTTGGTGTAAGGTTTTCACTAATTATTAATTTCTATTGTCAAAAGCATCCTGACATGGTAGTGAAATAAAATGGATTGGTGCTTAAAACCCGCAGTTCTGGTTGAGGGTGACATCGTAAACGTCTACGAGTGTAGCTTGCGGTGGGAACTCTTGGGCAATTAGTGGAAAATATTTGTATTTGATTTATTAAAAGGTTTTCAATGCATTTGTTTTCGAAGTTCAACATGTATGTTCTTATTTAAGATTCTTTATTGTTTCAGATATGTCTAAGTCTACTGTCAATCATATACTTGCTCTCAATCCTCTAACTGGTCCAAACTTCCATGAGTGGAGATACTGCATTGAGTATATTCTCCTGACTAAACAACACATGTTTGTTCTCACTATGATGCCACTTGCTGAGTATGACCGTAGTGGTTCCAGAGATCAGATTGAATTCTATGATAGATGGATGGTATCTGAGGAATTTACCTATAGGTTGATTTCAGATAGTCTGTCTAGAGAATTGAAACTGAAATACATGGGCTATGCTAGCACTGTAGGAATCTGGATGGACTTGGTGCGTACGTATGGTGAAGTGGAACGAACTATCAACTGTGATCTCGTTAGAGACCTTGTCTGTAAGATAATGGTTGATGGCAGTTCGGTGACACTGCATGTGATGATCATGGATAACACCATGAAATGATTCACACGTGGAGGTGGATATATCAGTGATCGGGCTAAGATCGATATAATCCTGAACTTCTTACCGATTTCATTTTATGACTTTAAGAAGGATGTAGCAAAGAGAAGTGAGTACTCTTTCAAGGAGTTGCTTACTGATCTCATAGCAGGACAGTCCTTCGTACCTTCATGGGAGTCTGAGTTATCAGATCTTGAGCACAGCTTGGGCACATTGAAAGATGTGGTTCATACTGTGTGCAAGAACATGATTGATCGCAGATCACGTGAAAGGAGGTCAAATGAAATGAAGAGGGTTGGTGTCACTTCAAGTGAGAAGGCATGCGGAAGCAAGGGACAAGGTACGTCATTTGCATTTGTAACGGAAACATGTTTAGCATCGGTTTCTACTCATTCGTGGGTAGTGGATAATGGAGCTACTGATCATGTTTGTTACATTTTGCAGGGGTTCACACCGAGGAGGGTGTTGAAGAATGACGAGGTTACCATCTCGATGGGGAACGCATCACAAGTGAGTGCAGCTGCCATTGGAGATTTCACCTTGTACTTTGATGATTCCGTTTTAACATTGAGAGATGTTTTGTATGTGCCGGATTTTTGGTGAAATCTTATTTCAGTTTCCAAACTTATTGTTGATGGATATTCAGTTATTTTTTATAGTGGTGTTTCTATCATTGGTAATAACGGTGTTATCTAACGTGGAATGCTGAATAATTCTCTCTATGTTGTTGACTGCAATCATAAGTCTTCCGCAAGTATTGCATGTAATCCATCCGTAATTGATAATCCTAGGAAGAGAAAACTTACTTCTTCTGATGAGGATCTTACATATCTCTGGCACTTGAGACTGGGTCACATCAGCTTGAAGCGGATTCAGAGACTTGCAGATGACGGTACATTGGACTTAGTCCGGGCTGTACTTTATCAAGTCTGTGAATCCTGCATCGAGGGCAAGATGTCTACTAGGCCTTTCAAGGCTAGTCAGTCTCGAGCAGAGGAAGTGTTGGAATTGATCCATTCTGATTTATATGGATCGATGTCCACGCAGGCTCGTGGAGGGTACGAGTACTTCGTCACTTTCATTGACAATTACTCAAGGTACGGATACGTTTACCTGCTTCGCTACAAGTCTGAATGCTTTGAGAAATTCAAAGAGTTCAAGGCTGAGGTAGGAAAGAAGGTCGGGAAAACTATCAAGTCGCTGCGATCTGACCGCGGTGGTGAATACCTCGATAACGAGTTCCTGTAATATTTGTCAGAAAATGGGATTACATCCCAGTGGACTGCACCGGGTACTCCCCAGCAAAACGGTGTAGCTGAAAGAAGAAATAGGACTCTTCTAGAGATGGTAAGGTCAATGATGAGTTATGCAAACTTACCAATTTCATTTTGGGGCTATGCATTGGAGACAACAGCTTACGTGCTTAATGTGGTGTCTTCTAAATCAGTTCCTAAGATGCCTTCTGAGCTCTTCCTTGGTCGCAAACCTAGTTTGTGCAAGTTTAGAGTATGGGGCTGTCCGGCACACGTACTGTCGAAGGAACCTGATAAGTTAGAAAGCAGGTCAAAAGTAATGTTGTTCATAGGGTATCCCAGGCAAACGAAAGGTGGTTACTTTACTGTCCTGAGAGTCAAAGGGTCGTTGTTAGCACCAACGCTAGATTCTTGGAGGACGAGTATGTGAGTAATCACAAGTCAAGGAGTGATATCGTTCTTCGAGAAATTGACAATGAGAATGCAATTCCAAGGGAAGGGGAACGTGTAGATGTCGGTGCACCTGTGAGAGGTACGGCACCACAGACACGTTCTTCAGTGCAAGGTGCAGGATCACAAGTCACTGCACCTACTACTGACACGGCACCGATGCCTCGTCGCAGTGGGAGAGTTATTTTCCAGCCGGAAAGGTACATGTTCGTGGGTGAGTCTTCGGACTTGAGCCCGAAAGACGGACATGAGGACTCTGACCCATTGACTTACGAAGAGGCAGTGCAGGACAAGGATGTTGCCAAATGGCGTGTCGCCATGGATTCTGAAATTGAATCCATAACTGCTATGGATGTATACCAGAAAACTGATTTGTCGGATGGCTTTGGGGCCATAGGGTGCAAATGGGTATACAAGAGAAAGAAAGGGGCGGATGGAAAGATTACGGCTTTCAAGGCCAGGCTGGTGGCAAAGGGTTATAGTCAGAAAGAGGGAATTGACTATGACAAAACCTTTTCACCCGTAGCCATGCTCAAATCCATCTGGATACTCCTTGCCATAGCTGCGCATATGGACCTCGAGATCTGGCAGATGGATGTCAAAACCGCTTTTCTAAACGGTTACCTTGAAGAAGGTAGAGACATCTATATGCAGCAACCCGAGGGTTACATAAGCAAGGGCGAAGAACATCTTATCTGGAAGCTTAGGAAGTCCTTGTATGGACTTAAGCAAGCTTCAAGGTCGTGGAACTTACGTTTCAACGATGTGATTAAATCCTATGGATTTGCACGGTTGGAAAATAAAAGTTGTGTTTACCGACTTTGTGTCAGTGGGAGCGTGGTCTTCCTTGCACTATACATTGATGACATACTCCTATTTGGAAACAACGAGGGAGTGATGTCCGAAATCAAGGTTTGGTTATCCGAACAGTTCCAAATGAAAGATCTGGGAGAAGCTGGCTACATTCTTGGGATTAAGGTCTTACGAGATCGTAAAAGAAGAATGTTGAGCTTATCTCAGGCATCCTATGTGGATACTGTGATAGCCCGGTTCAGCATGCAACTCGCCAAGAAAGGCTTGCTGCCTTTCCGACATGGCGTTCGTCTTTCTAGTGGGCAGTGTCCTCAGACACAGCGGGAGAAAGACGAAATGAGTCTTGTACCATATGCTTCGGCTGTGGGTAGTCTCATGTATGCGATGCTGTGTACCAGGCTAGATATCTGTTATGCCGTTGGCATGGTAGCAAGATATCAGTCTAAGCCTGGACTGGCGCACTGGACTGCTGTAAAGCATATCCTCAAGTATTTGAAGAGAACTAGGAATTTCTACCAAGTTTATCAAAGTGAGGATCTGTGCCCTGTGGGTTATACAGACTCGGATTTCCAAGGAGACCAGGATGAGAAGAAATCGACCTCAGGATATGTGTTTACCCTTGGAGGTGGAGTTGTATCTTGGAGGAGCTCAAAGCAAAAATGCATTGCTGACTCCACTATGGAGGCGCAATATGTCGCCGCCTCCGACGCCTCGAAAGAGGGGGTGTGGCTCCGGAACTACCTTTTAGAGTTGGGCGTGATCCCGAGTTTGCCTAGGAGCATCACAATTTATTGTGATAACTCTGGTGCGGTGGCAAACTCAAAGGAACCGCTGTCTCACAGGGCAAGAAAACACATAGAGAGAAAGTACCATATCATACGAGAAATCGTATCGAGGGGCGATGTGCTGATTAAGAAGATTGACACTGCTGACAATATTGCTGATTTGTTTACAAAGAGCTTGCCGCAGAAAGTTTACGAAAGACATATTCGTGAGCTGGGTCTGAGGTGGATGCCGACCACTGATAGTGGTTAAAGACAGCAGACTAGATAGACGGACTGTATACTCTGTAATAGCTTAGTTATGCATTGAGTATAAGTGGGAGATTGATGGGTTTTGTATACTGAAAGCATTTATTATAATGAGTATACAACGGTTTATTTCTCCTATCTGTTAACAATCGTACATGTATGAACAAAGGTATCCTCTTGTCTCACCGATAGGGACGATCATACGGCGTGTTGTAGATTGCAGAAGACAGTATGATCACTTGACCTAGTGAGACATAAACATGATCACAGCCGAGACAGCGTATGAGGATACGTCTGTCCGGATGGCTGCGGCATTGTTGGAATAAGTAGTCTGTCTTGGTTACTTGACATGCTGGTACGCAGAGGTGGCGTATTGATGGACAGCAGTGAGATATATTCGTCTATCTGACATCAGCGAATAAAAGATCTCGTTATATTGATTGAGTCCAAACCCTAACGAAGGTTCAGGGGTTTGCACGGGTTGACTGTTGCTTTGACTTGCCATGGTGGAGAGCTTGAGTAACGTGCTCGTATATCTGCATCTTGGGTAACAGTAGTTCGTGTAGTACCGCCTGAGACTGAACTTAGGTAACCATATCCGAGTAATAGGATGGGAACATTCCCTGAGGAGCTCAATAACATTCATCGTGCCAAAGTCCTGCAGGCTGATTAAGTTCAGGCACGAGTGATAAGGTTTGAGTGGTACTACTCAGGAATTATAAGATATTAATTAATTGTAGTTAGAGCTAGTCAGAGGCTCCGATTAATTAATGGATGTCCGGTAACCTTAAATATGGGGATTCTCAATTAATGCAGCCCGTTCTCATAACGTGGTAATAAAGGGGTAGGTCAGTATTAATTCTGTGGTGAAAAAGAATTAATATTATTTAATTAATTGTGTCCTGGGTTGTGGACATGGGAATTAATTAATTTATAGGCCCACTTTATTATTTGCTTTAGGTCCCAGGTCTGGCCCAACAAGTGTGCTGAATTGAGCCCAAAATGGCCCATTAGGGTTTCCAACCCTAGGTCTATAAATAGACAGCTCTCTCTCATAAGTTGTAATACAGTTGAAAAACCCTAAACCTAAGAGAGAGAGTGGGCGCCGTTTTTGAGAAGAGAAAAAGAGGAGAATTTTCAAATTCTGGTCCTTCTCAAGTCACAGATCTACGGAGTCCTCACCAGTTGTAGATCTGACCAGCACCGGGATACAGATCTGAAGATCTAATCTGGAGAACAACAGATTTCTTCTTTCCTTTTCTTTATTTTTGATTTTCTCTAGAAATTAGTTTTCTAATTTATGTTTCCGCAGAGAAATCGGATTGCGTGGTTGAATTGGATTTTGGAATTCAAATGCAAAAGATCGGTACAGACACTACGGAATTACGGTAATCTCTCAATCCACAATTATGCATTAAATTCATAGGAGCATGCTAGGGATTTTGTGAATTTAATTATGGGCAATATCCATAGATCGATCCGGTTCAGTTTTGGTTTTGGTGATTCGGTTCACGTAAAAACCCTACACATGCAATAAAAGATATTTTGATAAAAGAAAATTCCTCGCTGAAGTCTCAGCATTCTATCTTGACCAGTGAGATTGAAAAATTTAGGTCAGCAGACGAGGAACTCTCAAAAGTTAAAACTGAACCCTCTTCTCTAAGTAAAATTTTGATTTTTTAAAACAAGAGAATTAAGTTTTGAAATACAAAAACTCCGTGCAAAATCTTTGTCAATGTAGATTTTCTAAAAGCACAAGAGATTTAGATGAAATATTAAGTGTTCAAAGGAGCACGAATAACCATGCTAGAATCAATTTATAAAAAGGAGAATCCAGCAACAATGAATCTGGTAGACAAATGGGAACCGGGAAGGTTCAACACACTGCTAGGAAAGACAAATGGGACAATGCTAGATCAGCAACAATTGCTGAACAGAAATGTTGGCAAACTAATAATCCCCTGCTGATTGCTCAGTAGAGACTGAAACGTATATCTACTGAGATGAAGCCAACAAAGTTATAGTATGTAACCCAGCAGACAGTTCCATCTGCTAGGATGGTTCATACACTACCTAGCAAGACTAAGCAATCTATTGAGATTACAAGGAAGCCAACATACACACCTAGTCGGAGGAACACCTACTTGAGGCTAGAGTCTAGATCATTTCATTTTCAAAAGACTATGAAGGCTCATCACATTACTACACACTTCCATACCATTTCAATGCAATGCATCAATAGAAAGGGAAAGGTAGTGAAACGTGATGACAAGAAAACTGTCAAAGTCACGAAAGTCTGGATTCCAAAGGGATAATCCAGAGAACTAATCCTACAGGACCCACAGTTGATCTGGTATCTAAAAAGTAATCTCTTTATTTTGCAGGAACATGGTCGAGCAAGAAGAACATCTAGAAAATTAAAAGAGTTGATCCTAGACAGTAGATGCTCATGTCACATGACAGGAGATGAAGAAATATTCACAGACCTCCAGAAGATCAGAGGACCTTCAGTTTCTTTCGGTGACAACTCAAAGGCTAGAGTAATCACAAAAATAGGACTCTATGTTGTAGTTTGGGAAAGTGGTTAGCAAACTTCATGCTCATCGCGTTCAAGAAAGAAGAAACCAACTGGCTATGGCACAAGAGGCTAGCGCACTTAAACTTTAAAACTATCAATTATATAGCCAGAAATAACATTGTTACAGGATTTCCCAAAGATACCTTCAAGACGGAAGGAATATGCAGAGCTTGCCAACAAGGGAAACAAGTCAAGGTATCCTGCAGATCCAATCCAGAAAAGGCCACTTCAAAAAGAATCCTTGAGCTGCTGCACATGGATTTATTTGGCCTTGTGACTCCTCCCATTGTAGGTAACAAACGTTATACATTAGTTGTTATTGACTATTCTAGGTACAAGTGGGTGAGACTGCTCAAGAGCAAAGATGAAGTCAAAATAATCCTACCGGAGTTAATACTTTGAGTATAGAATGACAAAGTGCTCACGGTGAAGAGAATAAGTTCCGACAATGGTACAACATTATGTAACAGAGCAATAATGGACTTCTGCTCCGATGCTGGGATAGGACATGAATGATCCACTGCAAGAGCACCTCAGCAAAACGGCTTGGCAGAATGGAGGAACTAGATTATAAAGGAGGTCGAGCAAACAATGCTAGCTGATACAGATCTAGGACAAATATATTGGGGAGAAGCCATAATAAATTCAATTTATAAGCAGAACCTAAGTGGCTTAAATCTTCGATTCTACAAGACTTCTTACGAAATCTAGCATGGTCTTAAGCCTTCCTTAACTCATCTTCGTGCTTTCGGTTCACCATGTTATATTCATAATAATGGAAAGTTAAAGTTATGTTCTTTCTCTCCCAAAGCTGATGAATGAGTGTTCATAGGATATGGGCACCCTTCTCACAAGGGTTATAGAGTGCTAACAAGACCACCAAACTTGTGGATATAACATGCAATGTTGTTTTTGATGAAGCTACTTTAGTGCGCAGGACCATGATGGACCTAAGAGATGTGATTCATAAAACTAATAATGTCAATGATAAATCGGGCTGGAATACTTTCGAAGCTGAACCGATTGTTCTGATTAGGTTGATGAGTGAATCTTTATCTTTGCTGGAGACCTAGGTTGATCAGCACACAACCAAGATGGCCATGGTGCAACTGGTAATATTGAGGCCACCCTAAATCCTCTCAATGAGATCACATGTGAAGGGGGAACTCAAGAAGGAGAAATCGTTATGTAAAACGAGGACGTTGCTGGATCCCCAGGATAGTGAGAGGACTTTGAAGTTAACACTGCTGAAGATGATCAAGAACAGGTTGCTCACGGAAGAAGTGCCATTCCGACAAATACAGATCAAAGCAACTCACAGAAAAGACTGAAGAAGCTTCAGCTGACACAAGATCCTTGAGCAGACTGTGTGCAGTATACTCACTCTTGTTTTTCTCAACAGATATTCTGAAATCATCGAATGACTTCAGCAGCGTGTTGAGTATCAAATCAATTTTGACATCATTGTACTCATCGATGAGCTAGATGAGTGATTCCACATGTTCACACACTAAACATCCCTAGCCCATTTCCTGTCTTACAATGCGCTTGATAAGACTTGATCTAGCATGTCCATCGAGCCCTCCATATGCTACGTCAAGACGTTTCATAATGTAATGTACATACCATACATCACTATAACAAGGACGCAGTTCATCTGACATACCACCCAAGATGTATTGTCTGGCCATGCCATTTGACCACATCCACATGTGATACTATACACGCTCCTCATCGAAAGATGCATCGGTCGGCAGACTCGGGCAGGGAGTTTGCAGAACAAACAAATTTCCAAATGAATCCAAAAGTTTGACAATGTCACCGGACCAATCCAGGAACTGTGTAAAATTAAATTAACGAGCGATGCAATAATAGACATATCTGAAAAACAAATAAGCAGATTAAAGTAAGAACATACTACAAACAATTGAGACAAACATGCATAGAACCTTTAGATTAAACAATGCAATTTGCTTCCTCCAATTGCCCAAGCTAATTCACTGCATGCTACATGAGTGTAGTTTACGGCAAACGCTCAATCAGACCAAAATAGGTCCTTTAATTTCTCTTCATGTTAGGTATCCACCGGCAAAAAGATTAATATTGGAGATCTTTAGACCATGTTCACCTATCCAGAGTAGGGACGCCACAAATGAGTTATACTCTAGGCAACATCTAAGCCAAATAAATCACAATCCTTACTCCGGATGATAAAAGGCAATTTGGCATACGTACTCGACCCATACCGCATGCCCTTTAAATCCTTTGTTATCCCATTTAGATTAATCTTAGAGACTTGTGAGAGTTGTCTCAATGTAAGCTAACAGAGTAGACGTTTGCTTAGAGGCTCCCATATGTCATCTTAAAATAAATGTTTTATTTGGAAACCTCATCGCATTAGAACTGGTAAGTTACTTCGAACGCAAGCTACCCGAGTAGACGTTTACGCTTCAAAATACCTTACTTCTAATGAGAAGTCGTATTTGTGGAGGTCTAATGATTTTAGTTTGAAAATTAACCAAAATGTAGCTTAGTATTTTAATTTCTAAAGGTTTCATGTGCACACATTATTTTATGTCTCATAAATTATGTCACATCTAAAATACCATCATAAATTAATATGATTCCGGAATTTATAGACACAGTTGACAACATAAAATGAATCACATAAAGCATGCTTGATAATTTAAAATTACAACATGCTTAAAAAGTAAATAAATAAAGCAAGTAAGCATGCTTTCCGATTATTTACTAGTGCGCACATAATAAATCAAATCAATACGAGAATAAATAAATAAACAAATATATTCTTGTGGCCCCTAAGATGCGATTACATGGAAATAAATTAAATCTAACTATTACAAGATTTAATTCCAATACTAATGTTCAAACTGGGCCTTCGTTGGACTTGAAATCTAAATCGGGGTGAGAAATCGGCAATTTGGGCTTCCAGTTAGGGTTTCAGGCCCAAATCATCCAAAACCTTAATTTCCTGGTGTGCGGTCCGCCTCTGGGCCGACAGGCCCGAGCTGCGGCCCGGGTGAGCAAACCCTGGGGTTCGCAAACCCTAGCAGCAGCCAATAGCCGCAACCCTTCTGCACAGCCTCGTTGTCGCCGACCGGAGCTGCCACCTGCCGCCACGACTGCAACAGCTGTCTCCAGTCGCCGTCGCAGACGTTGCCACACCTTTAGCCACCATCACCGGTCGCAGCAGCAGCCTTTCCCGGTAGCAACGCGAGGAAGTTCTTCTAGGATTTGAGTCTACAATTGACCACGTGAGTTGTCATTTATTTCTTTAGCTGTTTGGATCGTTCTTAAGGTATCAAAAATAAATAAAATTGAATAGATCAGGAGAACCATATTCATGCTCCTATATTTAATTGCAAAGGATGGATCTATGGAATACCTGAACTCTGCTGACTGATCTACAGATCTAGATCGATGATAATGACGAAGGAGTAGATCTAGATGTGGGATCGATCAAAGCTATCTTGTTCCAACAGATCTGATCTTCTGATCTGTTCCTTTGCTCCTCGGAAATCTGATGAGGATACGCTACCGAGTTGAATCAGAGATCTGGAGGAATTGATCACTTCCCCCCACTGATAGCCGTCGTCCCTCTCTCCCTTCTCACATAGTTGTGTGTGTGGATCTGATAGAGAGAAGGCTTTTATAGTGCCAGGGTTTTCAAACCCTAATCCTAATGGGCTCTGAGCATTTTGTGAGCCAGACTAGGGACCAAATGCAAATAATAAAGTGGGACCTCTTTATTAATTAATTCCATGTCCAACCCAGAACGTAGTAACCTTCAACAAGGTAACAATGCTGACTCACCCCTTTATTACCACGTAATTTGGAACGGGTTGCATTAAACTTGAATGATCCACATATTTAAGATTCCGAACTTTCATTAATTTATTTAGCTTATGAAAACTAGCCATAATTAACTAATATCTTATTTTCTGAGTAGTACCACTCACTCCTTTTCACTTATGCCTGAATTAAATAATTCAACCTACAGGGTTTAGCATAATGAACCTTGTGAGTTTCTAAGGGAATGTCCCCATCCTAAAGCGGATATGATTACCTACATGTCCGGCTTAAGCAAGCCACACACAAACCGCCACACCCAAGATGCAGGTATAAGAGTACATGAAAGACTCGCCACCCTAGCAAGTCAAAGTGTGGTCAACTTATGAATGCCCCTTAGCCTTCCTTTAGTTTAAGGTCATAACAAGTATCTAGAGATCTGGCTCATTCGTATGTCAATTAGAATGGCACATCTCATTGTTGATCCCATCAATACATAAAGATGTACCGACACATCGACTAGCTAGGATAAGCTCACTTATAAACCGATATGTTGCAGCCTAAATCGAGAGCCTATCTAGGGACTATTGATGCGGCTAAAAGTTCAATAAAAATTAAACTCTTAGCTACACAAGAATAAAATTTGTCGAATCCAGGTCCTTCTTCCCTTCGCCCGCTAGATTACCGGGATACTATAGCAATGTCTAATAGCTAGGTAAAAATAAAATCGTTGAGTGATTTCTATCAACTAGGCAATCAATTTAAACCTATGCTAACAACATATAACAAACAAGGAATTAAACCGACAATCAACATTCAATCTCAATCAATCAAATCAATTCTCTCCACACTTTGGTAAACCAAGACAAGCAAATACTCAAATGAGGTAGATAGGATGTTGAAATAAACGTAGATTTAATCCAATTAGGTTAATCATTGTTGTAAACAAGTTTTAATTCCTATGAGGTTGAGCAACCGACTCTTTTCTAGTCAATCCCCTTTGTACCGGTGAATTGTCCGTTGATGAAATTAGAAATCTCAAACAGCTACGTTATCAATCCCTAACTCACTCCAAAACGTCCGTCGATTATTGCCCTACAATCCTAGCCCCGCACATGGATTGGAACTAAAGCTATATGATTGTGCACTTTTCACGACGATTCCGTCCGCGTATTGGCTGCAACGTTCACATCAACTACCTATAGATTGGCTATTACCTACATCTAATAGGTATGAACAAGCTCAAGTGCAAATCAATCCTTCATAGGAAAGTAAACAAGCAATTATCACCTAATCTTCATGCATCCTTGTTCAAATAAACATCCAAAATGAATTAGAGCAACATACCTCTCAATTGTAACAATACAAAGTTGAAATCAATTACATCCATTACAATTGATAAGTAGAAAGTGAAATCTTCCCCAATTGGATTTGCTAGGTCTTGATCTACCCCCTTGGATCTTCAATTCTTCTCCTAGGATTGATGATTTAGCTCCTTGATAGGTTTTGGAAGAGATGAAAATGGAATCGTAGAGATAATTTAGGAGGTGGTTATTCAAAGTTATGAAAAGTTATGAATTCGTTGTCAAAATAACTATTTTCCCCCTTTTATAATGAGCAAACAGGGCCTCGGATCGCCCGGGCCAAAGTTGGCTTGCCCGGGCGAGCACAGAACTGAAAACACCAAAGTCCCGCTTTGGCTCGGCCGAGCCACGAGCCACCTCTCTGAAGGGCTTGGCTCGACCGAGCCAAGTTGGCTCGGCCGAGCGAAGTCTCTGAAATGCCCCCTGCACCGTTTCTGCACCGCTCGGTCGATCCTGCTTCCTTTTGACTCCTAGCTCGGGCGATTTTCATCCAAAACTCATCCAAAAGTGTTGTTTTATGCCCAAAACCTATCCTACACCATACGAAACACCAAAACACGAAAACACAACAGAAACAAGCAGAATGCATATGATATGGGAGTAAAATGGACACAAATATGCACGCGCACACATCGAAAAATATGTCATTTTACGCACATATCAACTGTCTCAACCGTGATACTGTTTATATCTCTCTAGGTCAAACGATTCATATGATCCTATGTGATTTCCTACACACCATATGATCATCCCTGTAGGTGAGATAATAGGATATTATAGTTCGTATCATATGTTTGTTATATCAGATAACGATTATGTTGATGTAACACATTTAAGAGGACTAGTGTATCAAAGGAACACACTTAAACATAAATGATTTTAGTATACAATCCCAACAGTTCTATCTATTGAGTCCAAGCTCTCGGTAGAAACCTGAAAAATTATTTGTCCAAGCTCTCAGCAGATATCTGTAGACAGCTAAAGAAGACATCTTAGCATATTCTTATCGGCTGCTGAGTCCAAGCTCTCAACAGATGACCATTACCTTCAAGGATCAAGTTGATTGCTGAGTCCAAGCTCTCATCAAACACACAGAAGGTTTGAGGAATGTTAAGATCACAACAGAATCATATCATCGAATGCTGAGTCCAAGCTCTCAGCAGACTAGGTAATCTAAAGTATTCAAAAATTAAGGGGTATATCAGATGATCACAAGTTGAGTCCAAGCTCTCAGCATAGGCCTTTCAAATTGTTGGATGCACTACTCTCAGCTAATGCATTTCGGCATGTTGACCAGCAAACTGGGAGAGATAATCATTTTAAATCTCTCAAAAGGCGGGATTATCTAATGACGGAGAAGAAGTAAAGTTCACATTAATTGAAAAGGCGACTCTAGCTCAGGGCGGCGACAAATAAACAGAGGACACGTCAGCCGAGCATAAGTTTCCAACATCGTGGGACATAAGGCGAACCATCACCAACTTCCTAACTGTCGATTCATCCAGATCAAAAGAAGGAAATCCAACCGCTAACAAAAAAGTTGGTTACAAGGAATTGTATAAAGGAAGTTTGGTTTGGAAATTCTAAACCCTAGTACTCCCAATGCCTGGAGAACCTGAACAATTCCATCCCACGTTCACAGGAATTTTAAAGAAGCAGGACATTGACAAATTGATGCGGCTAAAAGTTCAATAAAAATTAAACTCTTAGCTACACAAGAATAAAATTTGTCAAATCCAGATCCTTCTTCCTTTCGCCCGTTAGATTACTCGGATACTATAGCAAAGTCTTATAGCTAGGTAACAGAAAATCATTGAGTGATTTCTATCAAACTAGGCAATCAATTTAAACCTATGCTAACAACATATAACAAGGCAATGAATTAAACCAACAATCAACATTCAATCAATTCTCTTCACACATTGGTAAACCAAGACAAACAAATACTCAAATGAGGTAGATAGGATGTTGAAATAAACCTAGATGCAATCCAATTAGATTAATCATTGATGTAAACACATTTTAATCCCTAGGAGGTTGAGCAATCGACTCTAATATCGCTAGTCACTTGCTACGGATAACTAGCGGTACATGATACTAGGAATTGCAAACAGCTACGTTATTAACCCCTAGATCACTCCCAATCGACCGTCAATTATCGCCCTACGACCTAGCACCGCATAGGGATTGGAACTAAAATCGTATGAATCTACACTATTCACAACGATTCCGCCCGCGTGTTGGCTGCAGCGTTCACATCAACTACCTCCTAAGTTGGCTATTACCTACGCCTAAGAGGTAAGGAACAAGTTCTAGTGCAATTCAAGCTCTCAAAGTAAAGTAAACAAACAATTTTCAAACCTAATTTTCATGCATCCTTGTTCAAATCAACATCCAAATTGAATTAGAGCAACATACCCCTCAATTGTTACAATACAAAGTTGAAATCAAATAAATCCATTACAATTGATAAGTAGAAAGTGAAATCTTCCCCAATTAGATTTGCTAGGTCTTGATCTACCCCCTTGGATCTTCAATTCTTCTCCAAGGATTGATGAATATTAGCTCCTTGATACCTTGGGTAAGGTTTTGGTAGTGATGGAAATGGGAATCGTAGAGAGAATTAAGGAGGTGGTTATTCAAAATTATCAAAAGTTATGAATTAGTTATGAAAATAACCGTTTTTCCCCCTTTTATAATGAGCAAACAGGGCCTCGGATCGCCTGAGCTGAAGTTGGCTCGCCCGAGCCATGGGTGGCTCGACCAAGCCACCTCTCTGAAGGGCCTGGCTTGGCCGAGCCTGCACACCGATCGGTCGAGCGAGCTCTCTGTCGGGCAGCTCGACCGCGCCTGCACACCGCTCGATTGGGCAACTCCTCCAAGCTCCCGAAACTCCTCTTTTTGCATTGCTCGGGCAAACTTAGCCTCCTCGAACTTCATACTTGGACGATTTTCCTCCAAAACTCTCCAAAATACGCTATATTATGCTCAAAATGTATCCTACATCATTTCAAACACGAAAACACCAAAACAAGACAAAATGGCCACAAACATGCTCGTGCACACATCGAAAAATAGGTCATTTTACACACATATCACAAATCAATCTCCTACTATCGTCTAGTTGCCATTATTCATGGTAAGGCGCCTCGTTAACTCACTTACGAGCAGAAGGGGGCGGGTCAAGTGAAGAAAGACAAGATACTCTACGAGCCATTGTTCACATTGTTCAGGAAGCACAACTGCGACAATCTCTTAGGCAAAATCGAACGCAAAAATCTATTGAAGTATCTTTTTGCGGAACCTCTAAAATTCTGGCCGCGCATAGTCGTAGAATTCATCGCTCGCGCACTGGTTGATAAGAGTTAAAAGTGTTTCACTACAAGTGATTTGGGCAAGAAGATTGTTGTAAGCCCTGAAGTATTAGCAAAGAAGTACGGATAGCAAGTAGAAGAAGCAGATGTAGCCAACTACAAGGTTAACGACGAAGCTGAGATGCAAAAGCAATGGCTAAGGTGGAAAACAGACACCTTCAAAGAATCATGCAAGGTGGCCGCGCCCCTAAGATCACTTGAAGAACCAATGAAGAGCCTAGCACAGATTGTGATTAGGATGCTAGTAGGTGAAGTTGGTTCACTCTCAGAACTAAGTGCGAAGAAGTGTGCTTTTATTATGGCAATTGAAGATCAAGACCAAGGGAATTGGGCAACATTCATCTACACCAAGTGGCTAGCGCATGTGTACAAGAAAAAGAACATCAAGACAGATCATACGTTCACCCAGGATGTGGGATTCGGACTCAAGATCAGTCACTTTCTTAAGGGAATCATATCAGAGGGTAAGCGTTGCCGTGGTGAAGATCTGCTGCATTCAGACTACATACCGCTAACCAAGAAATAGCAACCGCAGAAGAATTACAAAGAACTACTGATTCCAAAGGAAAAGAGCAATGTCAACCCCGAAGAACTAGAATCTGACGAAGAGGACCCCTACTAGAGACATGATATCATGCCAACTGCTGTTCCACTCACTGCAGAAAAAATTGCGGAGGAGAGAAGGAAAGCAGAACAGGATGCCCTGTTTAAAGAATATGAAAGCTCAGTCGACATCACACAGTTGGAATCCGGTCCTTGTGCCAACTATTGTGAAGAAGAGGTGCTTGCAGAGAAGCCCTCAACATAAAAGGAACAAGCCAACATATGATGAGGAGTAAGCCAAGAAGAAGGGCATGATCGATTTCAAGGATCAACCGTGAAAGTCACAGTGCCAGTGGTAGACACGTCTCTACCAGGTCCCGATGTCATTAAGGAGAGTGAGGCAGAGCCGATTGAGCCAGCCTCCAAGGATGCAAAGAGAATGCTTGAATTCTTCGATGAGGAGGAGTCGCGGAAGAAGAGGTGACATGAGAAAGTGTTGAAAAGGGTACACAAACAGAAAAAGTCTGATAAAGCCAAGCTGCAGATGACTCTTTAGCAAAGGGATGCTCAGTACGAGCAAGTCGTGGCTAGCTATGCCGAGCGCAACGCCAAGATTCAAGTTGGTGAGAAATCTGGCTGCATCACCAAAAGGGACATCGAGAAGGCACAAACTGCAAAAAGAAAAACCAAGGTTAGATTTGTTGAGGAAAGGATTGGGAATCCAGATGTTATATCTAATGCCCAATTTCATAGATGATAGAGGAGAGAAGAATAAGGAATCGAGGAAGTCGCAGACTCCAGCACAAGGGGAAAAGAGTTATGCTACCCTGACCATTCAGCTCGCCACCACTCAAGGGGGAAGCTTAAGTGTTCGGGTCAATGTTGAAAGAATTTTGTCATAGACTGCTGCACAAGGAAGAAGCAGTTCTATTGTTTAAAGAGTAACTGAGGAGACACAACTGGTTGCGCAAGGAGAAAGCCAGGTTGTTACGATTATGGTATAGTTCGATTTGGTGAAGGAAGAAAACCGAATCCCGATAGCTGAAAAGGAATACAAGGCATCAGATGATGAGAATGTTGACCTTGAGATAACAAAGGATGAGGGTACAGTAAAATCCGAGGTACTAAACAAGAAGGATGGTACGTGTGCAACGTGTGCAACAATAAAGTGCAAGCATACACTGTCAAGTAATATCTAGAGTCGATCCCACGAGGAATGCCTTTTGTGAAGAATCGTGCACACAATCAACTTACAGCAAAGGTCTAATCAATTTGTGGTTGAATATATTCTTGATGCAAAATAAATGACTTAACATAAACAAGACAATGACAAGTTTAAGCCCACACACGAACAAGACAAATTAAAGTTTCAGTGATAAAAAGCAACTCAGGTTGCTGACTCTACGTGCTGGAAAGATGCTACAACATGGTTCCTAGTTTATATTCTAGTGCTAAATCTATGAAGTTCTCTCCAGTTCTTCCAAACTATCAAGAATACTTGAGATAATGACCAATCCACATATTCCTATGCTTGATTAGACAAAACCCAGCTCGCAATAAGACAGATTCATAACACACACTAAATCCACACATTTTCCAATGGCTAGACTTAGCTCAATTCAGGGCTCTCTCCTAAACATGCTTTTCCAAACATGAAAAGAAATATATCTTAACTAAGTTGGCCAGACAGAGTAAGATAAGAATGGTAAACACCCAGAATTGATAGATTAACAAGGAATCCAAAACATAACACCAATCCAACAAGAGATCAACAACCCAAGTCTAGAATATTTAGCTCATGGCTAGAAACAAAAAAAAACATAGCTGAAATGTCTTCAAATCTGAACATAAGAAATGGTTTAAAACTTCAAACAGAGATAGCTGGGGATGAATACCTTCAATCCCGCAATGGTGTCCTCAGGATTCCTCCTTCGACCACACTCAAGCTCCACTCCTTGGTGCCTGATCCTTTCTTTCTCTCCAAGACTGTTGTATTGCTCTCCAAATCATGCACACACATTGAAAAGAGCTGATATTTCCTTTTATATGTGGGCTCCAATGTTCTAGAAGAATATCTTTCTAGGTTTCCACAATTCAAGCTATGATGCCTTAATTATCCCTGCCCAGGTGGCAACAAGTCCAGGTTCCTTCACTATCCAGCTCAGTCAAGCTTTATTATGTCCTTGTCAGCATTTGGCAGAAAACCCAATTCAGGATTTTCTCTCTCCCCATTTTTCTCTCTCTCTGGAACACCCAGCATGCTACAACATGTTCTCAGCATCTAGCTCAGCATGCACATTCCATTAGATTTTTGCCTCTTATTGTTTCCTGCACTTTTATTGCTAGAAATAGACCGAGAAGTGATTAATTTGCAACAATGATTCACTGGACACTAACTATGCATTCACATGCTTATTTAACCCTAAATCGGACTCAAACAAGACTCGAGGACTTCAAATTTATTAATTCACAGACATAAATATAACTCTCCTAAGAGAGTTATCACACCCCCAAACTTGAACCTTTACTCGTCCCCGAGTAAACAAAATCACACAGACTCAACAAAACAAGCTGAAGAACAGCTCAATGCTCGGAACAACTCATTGTTGCTCTCATCAACACGGAAGATCCAGCTAGAGTCACATACCATAAGCTTCACAACATTTCATCTCTTCATAATTCGAAATGGTTTAGCAAGAACATTCCTCCGACTCATTTATTTCAGTCCCATGCTAGCTTATTTCAAAAGTACAATGACTGAAGCCATACAAGTTTCACATGCCCTTCAATGCATAAACCATCATGCTCATTGAACTCACTTTTCTTTTCTCCATAATGAATTAAATGCAAACCTCTCCACTAATGGTGTTCTAAAATCAAAGGATCGGAAGGACTTTTCGGCTTGTAATGTTAGGCTAGAGTTAAAGGTTGGAAAATTTTGGATCAAATGACTAAATAATTGAGCATTCATAGGCCTACTTTATTCTATACCCAAAGTAGTACCTATTATCCCTAGCAAGACTCTCCCCTTCCTTTATTATCTGAACTTTCCCAGTGGTACATAAGTTTTTTTTTTTTTTT
>JAPKLW010001205.1:0-31828 GCA_026898455.1 Plectranthus barbatus
CCATGCACACACATGTCAACCCTAGTTAGTTATACCAGAACTTGTTATAGATTCAGTTAGGATATTTCTTTCATATTCTAGAAAGTTCTTTCATGTTGTATAAATAGTAGTCGAACGAATGTTGATGAGTTGAGTTAGTTGATTTTACACCATGAATACATCATTTTCTACAAATATTTTCTTCATGTTTTAGTTTCTTCACATGGATAAAGGCTGATATATTATCTTGTGTTCACTTGGATAATGAATTCAATTTCAAAAGATCTGGATATTGGTTTCCAATATTTAGATACTGTTGCCAAGTTGTGGCATGAAATTGAGTTGCAATTTGATAGATCTAGTGGACCTAAGCTATATTAATTGGAAAGAGAATTAATTAGTTGTGTGCAGGGTAACCAATCAGTTATGCAGTATTTTAATACTTTAAACTCATTATGCGATGAGATTAACATATTGAATGCTCAGTCTACTTATGTTTGTTTTTGTGGTGCGGCACAAAGGGTGGAGGATAGGAAAAAGGCCATGAAATTCTTATTGGGGCTTAATGATAGTTTTGGTGCGGTTCGAAGTCAAATACTGCTATTAGATCCTTTACTTAGTGTAAGTAGGATCTACTCCATGGTGCTGCAGGATGAAGATCAAAGGAGAGTGACTTCTCAGCAAACTGTAGCTAGTGAACTGGTTATGTTTACTTCAAACCGGTTTGGACAACAAAGTAATAAGACAAGAAAGCTAGGGGTGCAATTACCTAAACCTTGGCTTAGTAAGGCAGATAAGAAGAAGTTGAAATGCAACCATTGTGGAGGTGTAGGTCATGAAGCTAAAGATTGTTTCAAGTTGCGTGGAAACCCCGATTGGTATAAAGATTTTAAGCAAAGAAAGGAATCAGAACACGCATTTTCAGTGTCCAAACAAGAAACACATATAAGAGATGGGACAGGAGCTGATGTTGAAAAGCTCATAGAAGAAAAGATTGAGAAATGTTTGTCAAGGCATAAGGCTGATGAAGATAAAGTAAATTTTGGTGCACAAGAACACACTTCGAATGATCATTTCTCTGCTTTTAAGTGTCATTTTGTTTTTAGCATTTCAAATATGGTTGATAAGGATCATTAGTTTATTGACTCAGGGGCAAGTTGATCACTATAAGATTACATATAAATTATAATATAGTTGGCAAATAAATTTGTCGAATCCACAGGGACTGTGTAACAATACTATTCTATATACCAGCCATAGTTTTTAAATCACAATTGTTTGAGAAATTTGAAAACAAGGTTTGGTTTTGGAATTGAAAGATGACAAAACAGAATTTAAAGGGGTTTTGAAAACAATAATAAAAGAGACAGATTCCAGGGCAGATAATCAACTATCAACATATAAAGATCATCAATCGGCAATGGGGAAAATTAGATTCAAATGGATTAAACTCTTTGTTTGGCAATTAAATCCTAGATTACTAATGTGTGACTATCTCCTCTCGGTCTCAAGAACACATCATTAATCAATCTCGATAATTGTCTAATTAAATCATACAATTTGAATTTTCCTTTTGAGACAGAAAACAAATGCACTTCATTCCCTCTTCCCATTATCAATTTTCACTTTCAGTCCTTCAATTAATAACTACAAACCTAGATCAATTTCATCTCTCGATCCTTCATTAATTCTAGATCTGATTGAATTAAAACCAGGAATTAAACCATGCTATAGAGTTGAACCAATTAAACATGCATCAAGAAGATTATCAAAGCCCTAGAATCTGCTAGGGTTTCTAGCCGCTAAACATGATTAGAAATAAAGAACACATATTATTAAAACTTATAAATTAACATACAAGGACAATAGGAACCTTGATGTCTTCAAAAACTCCAATGTAAACAACATTCTAAGTAAAATAATGTGTAAAAGATAGATAATTTTCGAGCCCTAATGAGTAGTATTTATAGAGGAGAAAATACATCTCAACAAGGTATTAGGCTAAAATATCAGAATCTTCCAAGTTGGGCGAATTTTTTCTTTTTCGGCCTCGGTATCGATCGACAGGCGGCATATCGATCGACACGCGTGTTATGTGTTGTTTTGAACTTTGCCTCAATCTCAGTCGATCTTCTTCCTCCGTGTCGATCGACACTGGGGTGTCGAAAGACATGAACGCCATATCGAGCCCTCCATTTTGGTTATGCTTTTGGTCGATATCGACCCTCTGTGTCGGTCGACATCCGTCCTGTCAGTTGGCACAGAGGGTTTTGCTCGGGTTTTTGGCTTATCTTCCACGTCGATCGACATCCCGTGTGTCGACCGAAACAACAGCTTTGTCATCTCGGCTCTTTTCACCATTCGACCACCCAAACCTGCAAAAACTCACCATTGCAAGCATAACATCTTGTACAATACACTCATGCACGAAATAACTAATAAATAAACCTAAATGCACTAAAACAAAGGAGAAAAACATAGATAAATGAGTGTAAATACAAGTTTATCACAAGTGTCCATGTGTGTTGTAATATAAGGCTCATGGTTGATATAAAATGCTTGGATGTTCCTGATAACTGAAAAAAAAAGCAGCAAATAAATTTATAGACCCAAAGGAATTTCGAACCCACAGTGATAGTGCAATGAAAATATCTCATGTACTGGACACAGTTTATCAATTCGATGTTTGAGTGAACCAATTTTGAGAAGAGATTTTTTTAAAAAAAATAGAAAAAATACTTTGGAATAGAATTCAATAATAAAAAACACAGATTCTAGAGAAGTCAACCAATCCAATCAACATGCAATAACCAATCAATCCAAACCCAAAATAATTATTAGGTGGGAAATCTGATATTTTGGGATTAATTCCTTTGTTGGGCAATTAAAACCTAGATTACTAGAAAGCGAATTTTACCTCTCGGTCTCAAGAACACAAACTAGTCAATCCCAATAAAGATACAGATTAGAAAACCCTACAACTGATTCTTCCTTTTGAGACAGAAATCGATAATATCAATATTCTATTTTCCTATTATTAATTATCTCCTCTCGGTCTCAAATTAATAACTATAAACCTAATCCAATTTTCATCTCTCGATCCTTCAATTGAAAATAAATTTTGGAGTGAAAACATAGAATTTGAACCAATTGATTAAGGGTTGGATTTAATTGAATTAACACATACTGAAAAGGATGGAGAAAACCCCAGATGTTGTTAAGGGTTCTAGCCTAACATATTAAAATCACACATTGCAATAAACATAAATAAACTTAATTAAACCATTAAAGAAATAGGAACCTTGAATTACTTCAATGTCTTGAATCCAAAGCAAATAAAAAGTACTGGAAATTAAAGAGTTTAATGCTGAAAAAAATAATTATAAAGAGTGCTGTAAAAACTGAAATTAAAGACCTAAAATAATGTTGGAAAAGAAGAGTGAGTTTTCGAGCTAGAGAAGTCCTATTTATAGGGGGAGAAATTAAATCTTCAAAAGGTAATGGCTTCGGAAGGAAAAATCTCCAAATTGGGCAAAAATATGTCTTTCCGGCGCGCGAGTCGATCGACGGGCTGCCTGTCGATCGACATGGCTGCAGATCAAAATCCTTCAAAATTTTTCCTCTGTCTCGATCGACAGGGGCCCTATCGATCGACACAGAGACTTCTGTGTCGCCCGAAATTCCTGCATTCGACTCCTTCTGCGCAGTCTCACGATTTTTACCATAACTTGTGCTCCCAAACTCCGATTGACCCGATTCCAGTTGCGTTGGAAAGATAACTCAAAGATAATTCTATTTTCATGATCCATTAGGTCAGAATCCACGCGTGGAAGAATTTGTGACTGTTTCTTTGAACATCAACTACTTTCGGTACGAGTTTTCATTGATTTTGGCCTAAAACCTGCAAAATCTTACCATGACAAGCATAATATCCCCTATAAATATTTCATGCTCGATTATTAACTAAAAACTCAAGTAAATGCAAGAAACTAATAAGAAAACAACGTGATAAGTGAGGCAAAATACGAGCTTATCAGTTCCCCAAAAGGTTCATTTATCAGATGGGAATTCCATGTGGATATATCAAGCTGGAAAGGTTCTATTGCTTAAAAGTTTGTGTCTGCAGAAGTTGTTATTTGCTCCATCATTTACTCATAATCTGATTTATGTTGCTCAGCTTATATGTGACATGAATGTGAAATGCACCTTTGTTGAATCTCATTGTCTAATACAAAACTAGGTTAATGACCATATTCTGGGCATTGGGAAGGCATTGGGCAAAGTTTATGTTCTTCATTCAGCCAACACAGCACAAGTAAACACACTTAGACATGAGAAAGGGTTTTTCAGTTGAAGAATGTCATACAATCTTGGGCCATGCTTCACGCACTACTATGCATCATTTATCAGGGATTAAAGAGTTGTGTGATAAAGGAGCTTGTGACATCATCTTTGCATGTGAAGTGTGCCACAAAGCCAAGCAATGTCGAGATCCTTTTCCCTCAACAGGATGTAGATCTAATTCCAATTTTGAGTTGGTGCACATGGATCTCTAGGGGCCTTATAGAGGAGAATCAATCACTAATACCTCATATATGCTTACAATCGTGGAGGACTACAACAGATGCACATGGGTTTTCTCTTATCAACTAAGGATCAAGTGGCAGGATTGATTAATGAGTTCCTTAGAATGGTGGAGACACAGTTTGGGGTAAGAGTTAAAAGGATTAAGACTGACAACGGCAGTGAGTTTGTGAATAAGAAGGTACAAGACATCCTAGTACATGCATGTGTAATTCATCTCACCACTCGGACCTATAGTCCACAACAAAATGGTGTTGTGGAGAGGAAGCATAGAACTTTGTTACAAACTGCTCGAGCACTTATATTTCAAGGATATATGCCAAATAAGTTTTGGCCATATTATTTAATGCATGCCACCTGGTTGCTCAATCGACTACCTATGGCTCAGTTAGGATGGAAGAGTCCTCATATGTTGTTGTTGGGTAAAGAAGTGCAGTGTAAGGATATTGTACCATTTTGATGTCTCACCTATGTTGTTGATACCTCACCTGATAGGCATAAATTTGATAGCCGAAGCCTTACTTGTGTATTTCTTGATGTGGCAGCTGGAAACAAAGGGTACATACTATTTGATATACAAGGTGAGCAGCTCTTAACAGCCCGAGATGTAAAAATCTTTCATCACATATTTTCTTTTACTTCTAAAGCCTCTCCCATACAGACCACCTCCACAAGCACACAAGATCCTCCTTTCTAAATTTATGTGCCTGAACCATCTTCATTATCACCTACTACCTATACTTCTCATTCACCTATTGATGTTACTACCACTTCACCTTATATTCCCTCCATCTCATCATCTTCTCATTCTTCATCTCCATCCACTAACACTCTTTCTGTTGAAACAGATCCTGCACCACCTGTTGATTGTGTAGCTCTTCGAATGAGCAAACGTGCGCATAAACCTCCAGCTTGGACCAATGACTATGTTGCTCCCTGCTTAGACAACTTTTTTGCCACTGCCTTGTTGGGATTATATACTGAAAGCATATATGATTAAGTGTTTTGTACACTGGTCTTCATATATGTTGCCGCAACAATACTCGCTGTCTGATAGAACAAACATACAACGAACCATAATATCCTATTATCTCGCTTATAGGGATGATCATATGGATCGTTTGACCTAGCGAGATATAAACAGTATCACAGCTGAGACGGTCCCTGGATAGGCTGTCGGTCTAAGCTGCGGCACATCGGTTTATAAGTGGGCTTATCCTAGCTACTTGATGTGTCGGTACATAGTTATGTATTGATGGGATCAACAGTGGGATGTGCCATTCTCATTGACATATGAATGAGCCAGATCCCTAACTTACTTCCTATGATCTTAAACCTAACTGAAGGATAAGTGGCACACACAGATTGACCACACTTTGATTTACCATGGTGGCGAGTCTTACATGTACTCTTATATCCGTATTTTGGGTGTTGGCAATTTGTGTGTGGCCTGCTTAGTCTGGACGTTTAGGTAAGCATATCCATTTCAGGATGGTGACATTCCCTGAGGAGCTCACAAGGTTCATTATGCTAAACCCTGCAGGTTGAATTATTTAATTTAGGCATAAGTGAAAAGGGGTGAGTGGCATTACTCATGAAATAAGAGATTAATTAATTGTGGCTAATTGTCATAGGCCAAATTAATTAATGAATGTCTAAAACCTTAAATATGTGGATCATGTTAGTTTGGTGCAACCCGTTCCTAATAACGTGGTAATAAAGGGGCGAGTCAGCATTATTACCGTGGTGAAGGTTAAAACAATGTTTTATTAATTAATTATGTTCTGGGTTGAACAAGGAAGGATTAATTAATAAAGAGGGCCCACTTTATTATTTGCATCTGATCCCTGGTCTGGCCCATTAATTGCTCACAGCCCATTAGGGTTAGGGTTTCTCAAAACCCTAACACTATATATAGGCCTTCTCTCTATCAGATCATTAAGTTGTGATAACTAGGGTTTCAGTATATTGAAAATTGAGAGAGAGAGGCGGCGACTATCTGAGGGAGAAACTGATCGACTTCTCCGGATCTCGGATTCAACTTGGTAGATATTCCTCACCAGATTTCCAAGGAGCAAGGGAACAGATCAGAAGATCAGATCTGTAGGAACCACTGTCCATCGTCGGCGTTCTATCTCAGATCTAAGGCTATTTCATCGTTGTTGGCTCCGATCTAGATCTGTAGATCAAACGGTGAAATCAGGTATTCTCTAATCCATCCTCTGCAATTAATTTTGTAGGAGCATGCATAGGTTTGCATGGTTTATTTAATTGAAATTTATTCCTGGTATCCTAAGAACGATCCTTGGCAAGAAATTAATAATGGCAACTCGTGTTGTCCATCGTAGACTCAAACCCTACATGCCTTACATGAGGTACCCTCATTCACACCTCTCACATTTCCTAATATCCTCTCTCTTTCATTTACTCCTAGCTTTATTGGGTATCTTTTTCATGTAACTGAGTTGAAAGAACCCACATCTTACTCCGAGGCTTGCAAATATGCTGAATGGGTAGATGCTATGAATGCGGAGCTTGAAGCACTGAAATATAATTGTACATGGATACTTACTGACTTACCCACAAGAAAGAGAGTTATTGACTCTAAGTGGGTGTACAAAATCAAACTTAAATCCGATGGTACTGTGGAAAGATTTAAAGCACGGTTAGTAGCTAAGGGTTTCAAGCAACTATATGGGCTTGACTATGATGAAGTCTTTTCTCCTGTAGCTAAGCTTGTTTTTGCTCACCTTTTGCTTACCATTGTTGTTGCTAATGATTTTGTTATCCATCAGATAGACGTAAATAATGTTTTTCTTCATGGATATTTGTCTGATGAAATATACATACCGCCACCCCAGAGTTTCACTGATGCAGGAAGTGGTAAGGTATGTAAAATGGTGAAAAGCCTATATAGTTTGAAGCAAACTTCAAGGGAATGGAGTGCTGAATTTACCCGTGCTCTCATTGATTTTGATTTGGTGCAATCATGACATGATTCGTGCTTATTCATTAATGATATTTCACCCTTCACTTTGGCCTTGCTGGTGTATGTTGGTGATGTGCTACTAGAAGGATCAAATATTGATATGATCACTAAGTTGAAAACATATCTGCATGATAGATTCACCATTAAAGACTTGGGTGAAGCTCGTTATTTCCTCGGTATGGAGTTAGCTCGAGGTAATGCAGGTTTGTACATTTGCCAGCGCAAATATATCTTAGACATTGTGGAAAGAGTTGGCATGCTGGGATGTAAAGCAACTTCAACTCCTCTCCCACTTGGTGCCAAGACTTCGGATACCACTGTAGGGATTTTCAATGAACCGAATCACAAAAACCCAAGTGAACCGGATCGATTTATGAATATTGCATATAATCAAAATTCACAATAAAAGCCTAGCATGCTCCTATGAATTTATTTAATTCATGGATTAAGAGATTATCGTAAATCCGTAGAGTCTGATCCGATCTTTCGCGTTTGAATATCCAACTTTCAATTCAACCACGCGATTCAATAAATTTGCGGAATATGAAATTAGAGTACTAATTTCAAGATTTAATTGAATAATAAAAATAAAGAAAACAAAATCATGTTCTCCAGATCAGATCTTCAGGTGTCTCAATGTTGTTCAGATCTGCTACTGGTGAGGATTCCACAGATCTGTGATGTAGACTGATAAGCTCATATTTATACTCACTTATCTATATTTTTCTCCATTGTTTCAAGTGTTTTATATTATGTTTTTACTTATTTCTGTGCATGAGTCTACTTTAGAGGGTGTTATGCCTTTGATGGATGATTTTTCCAGGTTTTAGGCCAAATTCATTGAAAACCCGTACCGAAAGCAGATGATGTTCAAAGGAACAGTCACGACTTCTTCCACAGATGGAATCTGAGCTAATGGAGCACATGGTTTGAAAGATCTTTGAGTTAGCTTTCCAACGAAACTAGAATCGGGTCAATCGGAGTTCGGGCGAGGAAGTTATGGCCAAAACCGTAAGACTGCGCAGACAGATATTTCTGTGTCGAGAGACAGGATTTGTGTCGACCGAAACAGAGGTCAAAACATTCCTGTCGACCGACAGGATTTATTTCGATCGACACAGAAGCCCGAAAAAAGCTATTTTGGGCATGTTTTGGCAGTTTTTGCTATTTTGATCCAATACTCAAATTAGGTCTTTTTCCCCCTCTATAAATAAGAACTCTTAGGCACGAAATTAGGGACTTCTCATCTATCTTTTAGGTTGGTTTTTACCTTGAATTTACATTGAGCTTTGGAGTTTTTCAAGACATTGAAGGTTCCTCTTCATTTGTAAGTTCATTAATAATATGTTTATTTACTTTCTAGTCATGATTTGTGGCTAGAACCCTAAACAGGTTCTAGGGTTATGATTTCTTTTCTGATACATGTCTAATTGATATCAACTCATATAGCATGGTTTAATTCTCTGATTTAATTTAATAATCTAGATCAAAAGAAGGACCGAGAGGTGAATTGAGATCTAGGTTTATAGTTAATAATTGATGGATCGAGAGATGAAAATTGTTAACAGGAAGAGAGAATTAATTGTGTTTGTTTTCTGTCTCAAAAGGAAGAAACCTACATAGGAATAATTAGATAATTATTGAGATTAATTTATTTGGTGTTCTTGAGACCGAGAGGAGATAGTCACTAATTAATAATCTAGGATTTAATTGCCTGACCAAGGAATTTAATCCACAAAAATCTATGTTTTCCCCATTGCTGAGTTGATTGATATTGCATGTTGATGATTAGATTATCTGCCCTAGGATCTGTGCTTCCTTTAATTGTTTTCAAAACCCTTTATTTTATCGCATTGTCATCTTTAAAACTATGACTAGTACTTTAGGTTTTTCATTGCACATTCCCTGTGGGATCGACCACCCTTGGGTGTAAAAATATTATTTGCTTACCGGAGCAGAAAAATCTTCCTTCTCCCCTCTACAGGCACCGCCCACAGCTCTCTCTCTCTCCCTAGGGTTTCAAACTAATTTGAATGTTATGAAGTGGCTAGGGTTTCAGAGAGAGTGCTGTCTATTTATAGACCTAGGATTTTATCCATAATGGGCTACTGGGCCTTTTTTCAGCATATATAATTGGGCCAGTCCTGGGACCTAATGCGAATAATAAAGTGGGCCTATAAATTAATTAATTCTCATCTCCACAACCCAGGACACAATTATTTAATTAATATTAATTCTTTTTCACCACATAATTAATACTAATCTACCCCTTTATTACCACGTTATGAGAACGGGCTGCATTAATTGAGAATCCCCATATTTAAGGTAACCGGACATTCATTAATTAATCGGAGCTTCTAACAAGCTCTATCTACAATTAATTAATATCTTATTATTCCTGAGTAGTACCACTCAATCCTTATCACTCATGCCTGAACTTAATCAGCCTGCAGGACTTTAGCACGATGAATGTCATTGAGCTCCTCAGGGACTGTCCCCATCCTATTACTCGGATACGGTTATCTAAACCCAGTCTCAGGCAGTACTACACGAACTGATGTTACCCAAGATGCGAATATACGAGCATGTTACTTAGGCTCTCCACCATGGCAAGTCAAAGCAACAATCAATCCGTGCAAACCCCTGAACCTTCGTTAGAGTTTAGACTCAATCAATAACGAGATCTTTTATTCATTGATGTCAGGCAGTCGAATACATCTCACTGCAGTCCATCAATACGCCACCCTTGCGTACCAGCATGTCAAGTAACCAAGACAGACTACTTATTCCGACAATGCCGCAGCCATCCACACAGTCGTATCCTCATACCCTGTCTCGGTTGTGATCAGGTTTATGTCTCACTAGGTCAAGTGATCATACTGTCTTCCGCGATCTACTACACGCCGTATGATCGTCCCTATCGGTGAGACAAGAGGATATCATTGTTACATACATGTAAGTTTGTTTGACAGATAGGAGAAATAAACCGTCGTATACTCATTATAATAAATTCTTTCAGTGTACAAAACCCATCAACCACTTCACCTTTATTGGATGATGCAGAACAATACAGGAAGCTTGTTGGTCAGCTTCTGCATCTTGGTCTTACACGACTGAATTAGGCCTTTTCCATTCAGCAACTTAGTCAATTTGTTGGTGCTCCTACAAAATATCACCGGGAGCTTGTTATGCATGTTGTTCGTCATTTGAGAGGTACTCCTTCTCTTGGTCTTCTCATCTTAGTTAATAACACTCTTAATCTGGTGGGGTACTCGGATGCGGAATGGGGCACTTGTGTACAAACTTGACGATCTCTTACAGGATTCTTCATATTTCTCGGACGAGCTCTTGTTTCATGGAGGTGTAAGAAACAGACCACAGTTGCCTTATCCACTGCGGAGTCCAAATATAGAGCACTCAGTTCTACGGCCAAAGAACTTCAGTGGGTACACTTTCTCCTACATGATCTTGGTGTTTCAAGTTCTTTACCAATTACCATCCACTGTGACAATTTCACTCAAATAACCAAGAAACATGTATTTCATGAGCGTAGCAAGCATATCGAGCTCGATTGTCATCATGCAAGAGATCTCTACAAGATTGGTTTTTTTATTTCTCAACATATTGGTGGCGAGTTCCAACTAGCTGATTTATTCACTAAACTTCTTGCTTGTCCTCGATTTCGAAGTTTGTTGTCCAAAATTGGAGTCATGGATCTCCACCGACTCCATCTTGAGGGGGGTGTTGGCATGATATAAGTGAGCATGAAGAAGGTGGTGAGCATGTATGAGAAGATTGTTGTTGCATGGACATGGCTTGATCGTTTGCTTGTTTTGTATTGTTATTTCCCGTTTTTATTCCCATGTGCATGGAGTGTGAGTTGATCATGTTTTGTAACCATGCACGAGTATAAACCCTGATGTATGCGTGTTGCGCATTCTCTAACTTTTGAATGAATAAACATTTTCCTACCTAAATTTGCTCTACACTATGAAGTTCATCACATTTCAATTAAAGTACGTTGTAACATTTCATATATCTCAAAAATAAAATAAAAGACCACCTACATAAACCGAAACTGTTTTCAAATTTGATCAGTTCAACTTTTTTATTTAATTACTAATTAATTTTATTTATTTGATTGAAAAAAAAATAAGTGATTTTGGTGAAAATTCTTATGTGAATAGGGGTGAGCATTAATTAGGGATGAACATGAGTCGAGTTGAGTATAGCCAAATCGAGCTCAAGCTCAAATTTTCAAGTTAGAGCTTGATTCGGTATAAAACTCATCAAGTTCAACTCGACTCGATTGAGCTTCATTTTTTTAATTTACTTTAAATTTTAATAAAAAATTTAAATCATTTATTATTAAATAATAAATTTAGAAATAATTTTTTTAATTATTTTAAGTTCGATAAGGCTCGTGAGCTTGGCCCAAACCCAAGTTCGACTTAGACTTGATTTAAATATTTAAGCTCGAGCTTGACTCGATACTGAGTCGATTTTGAGTTTTTCTCGAGCCAATTCTAAACAACTCGCTATCGACTTGACTCTTGTTAGGATTAATCAAGGCAGCTCGTAAATTATTTGGGATCGGTTAAACGAAACTCATAAATCAACTTAATATTAACCAAGTTGAACTTAAGCTCCATCATTCTCGACTCCGATAGGTTTGCGATCCTTATCGAGTTCTAGTCTGATTGAATATGAATTCGAGCTAGGCTCATGAACCTTATCGAACTTAATAAAATTTAATTTATTATCTCTAAATTTATTGTTGGTCCCGAAATCAGAGTACGAATATAAGCAGCGAAAGTTCAAATATCTTGAACTTGTTCTGAAAACTAACTGGAACTCAGTTTTCAGTTTTGGTCAAAAACTCAATTTAGGCTCAAAGTAAGTTTAAGTTCAAGTTTCAGATATACACTTCAATACTTAGCCAAGTATTGAAGGTTTGAAAATAAACAAGTAAGTTCAGAATGCAGAAACTTAAAGAAAACTGTAAATGACACAAGATATACACTTCAATACTTAACCAAGTATTGAAGCTTTGAAAATAAACAACTAAATTCAGAATGTAGAAACTTAAAGAAAACTGTAAATGACACAGGATATTATAGTGGTTCGGAATCAAAGTCCTACGTCCACTCTTCAGAACTTAATCGGGAATCCACTAAGTCAGAGAGTTACAAGTCTTCTCACGATCTACGGTTAGCCCAAGGAAACCTCCGTCCTTCGGCTTGCTAAATTCACTCGCCCAGAAACTCCTTGTAGTTTGCAACTTCTTCTTCAGATTGAAGTGAGGATGCACCCCCGCAGCCTTCAAACTGGAAAGTTGAATGTTTACTTGTTCTTCCCAGAATACAGGTTGGTTGGCTATGCTCGTAATAATCAGATTCCCAGAAATAGTTAAGCTTGAAAGCTTTAGCCTCATGCACTTAGAAGCTTGATGAATCAGTTATTTAATATTTTACACATGCTAAGATGCAGACTCACCAAATCAGACGCATATATCTTTCAAGAATATAATTATGTGAGTTCATGTTACTACTAGCAACTCAAATAAACAAACAATTCCTTACCTGTAGTGTCCTATATATAATCGCCCTTCCTCTCTCTCGAGGTACACAAGGTAAGTAGCATTTTAACAGATGATCTCCAAGCATGGAAAATCACTATTGCCAGAGTCTGCAGTCGAGAACTCATGTACATGAATTTGAGGATCCAATCTTTTTTTTTTTTTCATACTTGAATTACATAAAGTAAAAGCTGGAAAATGGTGCATAAATAAGCATTTTGACATTGAAATGGAACGAGAAAGCTACAAGCAGTGAAAGGATAAGCTCACTATTATTGCGTAGCCTCAAAAGATAAAAGCAAATGTAGATATCAACATGACAAAATCAAGAAATTCATTCCTTATCTTGTACCAATTAAGTTGTTGATCATACATGCATATTTACCAATGGAAGTGTGGCCTTTGCCATAAGTGACTCAGTCCTCCTTTTCTATATTTGGTCACCCATCTCATTCGGTTATTGAAACCCAAATCGAAACTGTTGATTCCACGAATTTCTAAGTTGTTAGTCGGTTTGATTTTTATAGAATTTTTGAATTGGCGATTTGATAATTGAAAGAATTTAGTGCCCGAGTTTACTATTAACATCGAGGTGTTGAAGAGTTCAACATTGCAGAATTCAAGATGCCTGACTACCAGAGTAATGTTAAACAGAATGTTAGACAAAGTTTAACACGAAGTTTAACATTCAGCAGAAATAAATGCAGACACAAAGAATTATTTTTCACGAGTCTAGAGTTTCTAAACTCGCGAGAGCCTCACGGCCAAAAAATAGATTTCACTATAATAATGAAGTTTAGACAGTAAAATCGAAATAATAAATATCCAAAACCCTTCTCGGTTCACTCCCTCGAAGAACTTTGAATTTACATAGAAGTAGAGACTACAACTAAGAAAAGCGTACTTACGAACACACGATTCAACCCTAAAAGCTCCTCTACCGTTGGATTCACTCTCCGGAGGTAGGATCCTTCTTTGGCTTGAATATCTTCGTGAGTTGAAAACACAAGAACAACGATCAAAAGCTGGAACGCCTTGCTTGAATAATATCTTGATGAATACTCTAAGTCGTCCAACTTGAATCTTCATCCCAGATTCCCAACACCCTTTATATAGATGTAGATGAGTGTAGCCTCGTGCTAGATATGTATCTTTTCATATATATCTCAATTGCACACACTCGAGAAAGATAGGTGAAGATATGTGAAAGATTTGTGAAAGATATGGATCTATCTCTAAAGATTAGGAAGTAGATCTATTCAAATATATCTAAAAATCAAATCTTATTCTAGAAAAAACTGAATCTTAATAAAATACATATCCATCCTAGAAAAAACTGAATCCACGAAAATAAATAAATACGAATAAATAAGGAATGATAAGATTAAATCAACAGTACAATCTAACACTACGTTGTTAAACATAACTTTGACTTTAACACCAACGAAGGTTAAACATTGCATCTTCAATAATTTTGGTTCAGTTTTCAAACTCAACCTTCCATTGCTCATCCCTAGTCACATCAATAGTTGAACTAAAAATTTTATATATAATTTATCAATATATAATTAATTAACACAAAAGTATAAAATCAATAATGAGCTTTTAATCTAAATCATTAACTTTCGAAAATATAGAGTGTAAATATATTTTATTAAATATAAATGACTATTTAGCAGGAACCATTCTGATATATCAAATGAGACAACGAGAGTGAGAGAGAATTAATTAATCCTCTAGTAGGTCTCCTAAAAGAACTTAGGTTTGTAAATTGGTTTGGACCATTTTACAATGTTAAAGTAATAAAGTATCCCCTTTTTATAAATAGGGTTTATAAGATAGAGTAGGATTTTAATATGTACATTAATATAGTTCGGTCTATTTTGATCATAAAAAAGTTAAATATATTATGAACTATACAATTTTTTTCAAATTTATTATAACTATTTAAATATTTCAATAAATACTTAAACTATTAAAAATTATTCAAATATATTCTAAACTATTTTTTATTAACGAGAAATTAATTGTATTATCAAAAATCTAAATCAGACACAATTTGCTATTATACTAAATATTTCAATCCAAGATTTTAATTTGCTGACTTGAATTTACGATAATTCAATCATCTTTTCGTTGATTAAAAAAAATATGGAATATATCAACTTAGTTTTTAATAGTTTGAATATTTATTAAAATATTTGAATACTTTGGGATAAATTTAAGAAAACTTAAAAAAAAAAATCTTGATATATATAGTTTTTTTTTTCTTTTAGATCTAGCTATGGGAGCACTAAAATTTATTTAGATTCATAGCTGCTGCCTACCCTCATTCAATTCATTGTTCATTATCTCACCACCTTTTGCTATTGCAGTGCATAATTTTGACCAATTTATCGTTTGAAAATAATAATTTCATAATTACGTACCAGACTATCTAAATCATGATGATTGATTTTAAAATTGTTCACAAATTTAAAGAATTCTACTTCAAAATTAGTTATTCAATTTAGAGATAAATTCTAACTCAAAAACTTTAGCATTGCATACAAACCAAGAAAATATACGTGCAAGAAATTGTGACAATTATGCCACTTCATCCAAGTATACCTAACACGTGAACTCAAAGAAATATTGTGTTTAGTCATTTATAGCAATCTTCAAATATGCATTGCTAGCTAAAATACTATATATAAAAAATTAATTAAAAAAATCTTAAAATGAATGGTTGGCATTAATTCAACATTGCAAGATTAGAATTAAGAATGTGATCAATTTAACTTAAGATTAAGAGTTGGTCTCCTGAGAGACGGTCTCAACATTTTTTTATTGTGAGACGGACCTTAATACATCATTTCAATAAGTTAAATACATTATTTTATTTTTAAAAATTACATTATTTGCAACAAAGAAATACATCATTTGCAATAAAGAAACACATCATTTCATTAAATTCGTTTCACAATAAAAATGGTGAGACATCATTTGCAATAAAGAATTACATTATTTCATTAAATTCGTCTCACAATAAAAATGATGAGACCGTCTCATCTGAGAATTTGCCTAAAATTAATGAGTAAGTTTGAAAATTTCTGATCAGAATATGAATTACAATAAAAATATTTTGACCTAAAAAAATTAGTCCAGATGAGCTCAACCCATCGGGTTGGCAGGTTAAACGAGCTAAAACCATTAAGTTGCGGTTTAACCGTTGGTCATGGGCTAAAAATAATCTCGAAATAATTAATCTTTCATACCCTAATCCAACTAAATATTTCATATCTTTTTCATCCCAACTAAATAACTAAGTCAATTGTAAATAAGATTTTCTATATCTACCCATACATCCCAAATTTATTATTATTATTTTACTTTTCTACTTAGTAAAATATAATTTTTTAAAAAAAAAACTGAGCACAATTAATTAGTCTGATAAATTTAATAATGAGCAACAAGTTTCATGTCTTTCTATATATATATATATATATATATATATATATATATATATATATTTTTTATTTTTAAACTTGATAATAAACTTATTTTGTTGTCACTAGTAGTAATTTTTAAACAATATAACTATGTAAAAATTATTTAATTTCATCTCAGCAATTTATTTTCTATTAAAAAAATAAGTACTTTTAAAAGCCATTGATGAATTTATAAAGTACTCCCTCCGTCCCATCAGAATAGACCCTTTCACCAAATCGGACGTTCCAACTAAATTGGCCCCTTTCCAAAAATGACAACTTTTTCACACTCAACAATAAAATATTCATTCCACTAACTCATTCTACACTCACAACTCTTAATTTCTGTGCCGAAATGGTATCCACATGTCGAATCAATCAGGTGCAGAATCCAATTCACGGTGTATATTCAAACCAGGAACGCTAGGAATTCCCAAAGAGAATTATGGAGTCGTAGAACTCAAAACCCTAAGTTTTGTATATTTGATTTGAACTGCGTATGAAACAAATTAATTCTCTCTTCTCTTGAATAATGACGTGTGTTTTCTTATTCTCCAAGAATAAGTAATACTCTTAATTATATGGAGAAGAATTTCAAATCTTATCTAATAAGATTTGGGTCTTACTTGTTTCCATATCAATTCCATTAATTAATAATTTAATTATTAATATATTAATCCAATTATTATATTATATACTAATCTTATTAGTATATTATCTTGAAAGATATATATTAATCTAATTAATATATATTGTACTAATTTAATTAGTACAAAATCTTAGTCCATATCTTTCACCTAATAAACCGGGACTGAGGGAATATATTTTATGATTCGCATGAATCAAACGATCAAGAAAAACCACGCTCCACAAAACACACACACATGAAAATACAGAACTTGCAGGTTACGTGGTTTCACCGGATTCCGGCTACGTCACGGGCAGGTAAAGGAGTGTATCTTATTAGATGCTAGAGAAGAATACGATTATAACAACAACTCTCAAGATTCTTACAAATCAGATCTCACGAAAACAGAACCAGACTCACGAGGAAGATGATTAAAACTGAGCTACTGTTATAACGACTTAACAGCTCACTTATTCTCCACCAATCACACTACTCCACGTGTATTGAATCTTTCACCTTTATAATGACAAACACGCTTCTTTCAAAACTCAAACAGCTCCTCAATACCGGGCTCAAATCCTCTGTTCCACATTGGTATTCTATTTGGTGTTCCATTGTCTCGATTACTAATTTTAAATTATATTTTTATGAAAACAAAAATCAAGTATAATACAATATAGTCTGATTGATTTATAAGAATTAAAATCAGAATTTCATAAGAACGCAAATTATAGTTATAAATTAATCAATTTTAATAATCAAATTTTAGTTAAAAATTGAAAAATAATTACTAAAAAATATTATATACCCTAATTAGGTATATATATATATATATATATATATTTTTAATATAATAATATCGTCCACCCAACAAACAAGTTCAAAAACTAAATGATTTAAATTAATGTTTGAGCCAAAAATTTTCAAACCCAAAAATTAATGACCACAATCTCATAATTAACATTGACCTCAAATCCAATTAATTAATTTGATTTATATCCCTAATTAGAATAATGCAAATATTGAAATTGAGTTGGTCTCCTGAGAGACGGTTTCACCATTTTTTTATTGTGAGACGAACCTTAATATATACATCATTTCATTTTTAAATATTACATTATTTGCAACAAAGAAATACCTCATTTGCAATAAAGAAACACATCATTTCATTAAATTTGTCTCACAATAAAAATGATGAGACTGTCTCATACGAGAATTTGTCATTGAAATTTCATCAATATATATATATATATATATATATATATATATATATATATATATGATTTATATTCCTAATTATAATAATGCAAACATTAAAATTTCATCAATCTATATATATATTGATTGGTCATTGGTGGATTCTTCTATCCACCAAATCCAAGAGTGTAAAATTTTATTAAAAAAAAAAAATGAAGCCTCATGCTGTATGTATTCCCTTTCCAGCACAGGGGCATATAGGCCCTATGCTGAGATTGGCCAAACTCCTCCATTCCAGAGGCTTCTTCATCACCTTCGTCAACACTGACTTCAACCACACCCGCCTCGTTCGGGCCCGAGGGCCCGAATCCGTGGGGGGCATCCGGGATTTCCAGTTCAGGACAATCCCCGATGGCCTGCCATTTTCCGACAAGGATGCAACGCAGGACATACCTCAACTCTGCAAATCGTTCCAAAACAATGGCCTTCCGCCATTCCTTAATCTCCTCAAAAACCTCAATGAATCGAACGACTGCCCCAATGTGACCTGCATCATCTCCGACGGCGTCATGACCTTCACTCTCGATGCCGCCGGCGAACTCTCCATTCCCGAGGTTGTGTTCTTCACCACCAGCGCTTGTGGATTCATGGCTTACTGCAACTACGCCCAGCTCGTGGCCCGCCGCCTCTTCCCGCTCACTGGTATGATCAGATCATCGTCTTTGAGTTTTTTTTTTTTTTTTGAATTCCGGCCGCGGTGATGGTTTTTGATATTTTTCTTGATCAGATGAGAATCAGATAAATAATGGGTTTCTTGATTCCGAGCTCGGCTGGGTGCCGGGGATGAAACGCATCAGGCTAAGGGATTTCCCGAGCTTCATCCGGACGACGGATCCCGACGACTTCATGGTCAGCTTCATGATTTCGCAGACGGAGGCGGCGTCGAGGGCGGCGGCGGTGATAATAAACACGTACGATGATTTGGAGTTAGAAGTTCTCGAGGCGATCAGAGAGAAATTCAAGCACGTCGCGACGATCGGGCCGCTGCAGCTGCTCGAGCGCGAGGTGGCGAAGAGCCCGGAGCTCCGATCAATCGGATCCAGCTTGTGGAAGGAAGACGACGAGTCGCTTGCATGGCTGAACGGCCGGGCTCCGAACTCCGTTCTGTACGTGAATTTCGGGAGCATAACGGTGCTGTCGCCGGAGCAGCTGCTGGAGTTCGCGTGGGGGTTGGCGAGCAGCGGCCACTCCTTCCTGTGGATCATCCGGCCGGACTTGGTGGTCGGTGATGCGGCGGAATTGCCGGGGGAGTACCTGGAGGAGGTGGAAGGGAGGGCGAAGATGGCGGGCTGGTGCTCGCAGGAGCGGGTGCTGGCCCACCCCGCGGTGGGAGGTTTTCTGACGCATTGTGGATGGAACTCGACTCTGGAAGGGATATCGGAGGGCGTGCCGATGATTTGTTGGCCGTTCTTCGCGGAACAGCAGACGAATTGTGGGTACGCCTGTAGGGATTGGGAGATTGGGTTGGAGATTGACGGCGGGGTGAGGAGAGAGAAGGTGGCGGAGGTGGTGAAGGCGGTGATGGAGGGGGAGGAGATGAGGAAGAAAGCGATGGAATGGAGAGAGAAAGCGCGGGCTGCT
This sequence comes from Plectranthus barbatus, assembly GCA_026898455.1. NCBI lineage: Eukaryota > Viridiplantae > Streptophyta > Magnoliopsida > Lamiales > Lamiaceae > Plectranthus > Plectranthus barbatus. Next base: position 20,067 of record JAPKLW010001205.1, read on the forward strand.
GCTAGGCCCGGTGGCTCCTCATTCAATAATTTGGAGTTATTGATAAATCAGATTCTTCTCAAAGGCTAAGTATCATATGTGATTTGTTTTATTCATTATTTGGATTTTGATTTTATTAAAATCTCCTCATATTGTATTCTTTTTGTTGAATAAATCTAAATGTTGTTTTGTAATGGAATAATATTTTCTTTTAGAATTGAAGGCTCTTTAGCTTTGTGATTAATAAAGACCAAAATAAAAGTATGAGTGATGAACTATATACCTTATTAAAGAAAATTTGGGGCCGGTTCTTTTATATTCCGATTGCATTGCTGTGGTGGAAGAGTTGAAGTATGTTGAAGAAGGTTCATGTGTTATCACTTAAGAGATGGCTTGTATTTTGAAGGAGTTAAAACAAGGTTTCTTAATTGATATTCGACATATGTTTAGAAGTGCAAATAATGTTGCTCATAACTTAGCTAAGTTTGGAGCTAATTCTGGTGAGATCGTCTATTGGACGAAAGAGTTTCCAAGCTGGTTTCTTTCGATTGTTGAACGAGATTTATAAAATATTTTTCCTTTAAAAAAAAATGTCAATTTAGTCAAAATATATATATATATATATATAGATTAATTTGACAAGACTAAACAAAAATACGAGTTAGATAAAAAAAATATAGTCTAATAGAATGAATTTGGTGGGTTTGCGGGCCAATTGAACTCAACTTGTCGGGTTGGCTCATTGGTCCTAGATTTTAGATAATCAAATTTATTACTCTCTCATCGTTAGTGGTGACTGAAACCAAACTCCAAACCGAACTCAAGGATTTTGGCAGTTTCGGGTTAGTTTGGGTTGAGGTTTGATTTCAAGATTTTTAAATTAAATTTATGTTTGATTCAGATCAGTTTGAGATATTTAGGATTGAGTTCAACATGAACTGCTCAAAATTGAAGGTTTGGTTCAGTTCAAACCAAACTGAAACTAACAATTCGATTCGGGTTGGATTTTTCAAAAATATCGAGTTGGCAGTTTGGACTCAATTTCAACTCAAACCGTACGTTCAACCCAATTCAATTAAATAATTAATTTTCAACTCAATCTAATTTGATAATTAACTTAATTAAGTCAGAATAATATTTCCCTCTCCTCTATTCTATCAAAAGTGAAAACATAATTCAATTTAAATATATTAGGGAAAACATAAAAACATAGCTAACTTAGAGAATTAAGAAAATATATCTCAAGATTTTGCAATTAGAGAATTATATTGCCAAGTCTATTTCTATTAGGGAATTTTATTATACATAGCTAACTTAGGCATTAAATATCAATATTTTTCTGATGTTAATGTTCACTGCCTCATGGCGCCATATCAAAATAATGTAACAATAACATGAAAATTTTTATTTTTAAATAAGATTTTAATTTTTTTAATATATTCTACTTTTATCATTAATTAAATTTTATTCTTATTTTATATTCTAATATTTTCAATAATATTATTTTTATTATTTTCCTAATTACTTAATATAATAAAAAATAGTACTCCTAATATTACTATAATAACATCAATAATGATCCACAAGTTTCAATAGAAATTATTATTGTAAATCTCAAATTTAACTTATTTAATAAATAATTTTTACCAAACAAATTTGAATTAACTTTTATCGAGTCGAAATTCGAATAAATTAGGAGCAATTAATTTACTAGTCTAATAAGAAATGAACAAACATATATATAGGGAGCGGATCAGGTAAGAAAAAGTCCCTCGTGAGAAAAAAGAATGAATCATATCAATCAGATCTTAATAAATCAATTATTGATATAAAATCAAACAACAAATCAAACACAATCAAGCAACATAATAATCAAGCAACAACTAAAATACAATCAAGCAATTGCTTGATTGTGTTTTAATTGTTACTTGATTGCATATCAACCATTGATATATGGGAAGGTCTTGGGTTAGGCAGACCTAAACGATTTAGGCGGGTTTTATCCATTAACCCAAGATTTAGGCGGGTTTTATCCATTAACCCAAGCCCAAACCTATATAATATACCCTATTTGGGATGAGTGAACCCATTTGGGTAGGATAAAACCCGCCTAAACCGTTTAGGCCTGCCTAACGCAAGTTTTTGCCATGATTTATTTAGATCTAATGGACATGATTTATTCTTTTTTCTCACAGGAGGATTTTTTCTCACATGATCCCTCCTCTATATATATATATATATATATATATATATGGTTGAACTCTTGTTGCATTGCATTGCGATCATTTTTTTACAACATATATATACAGAGAAAAAATCTTAGCAGCCAAAAAATCAATAATAGTGTATTTAAGTGTTCTTCTCAAGAACGGAAAGGGCGGGCGTTAAATAGTTATTTGCTTTGTCTGGTAAGTGAGCTACCTGCACCACCAGAATGCCATCATTCATTCATTCATTCATTCACAGAGAGAGAAAGAGAGAGAGAGAGAGATCATTACCAGCTCGTATAGCTCTTTCCCGGGCTCCGCAACATACTCGTAGCACACCTGATATCAGACAGTTAATGCAGAGCCGAATTGATGGGAGAGAGGGAGAAAGAGAGAGCAGAATGCACAGATAATACTCACATCAAAGCTCTTGTTTCTGGCTGTTGCATCATGCAATGCTTTTACGCATATATCAGCAACATCTGCACAGCTTATTCCCTGCACATATATTTACACATCTTTCATGCTAAATATGAATAGTCTCTAGATCAAGAAAGTTAAAAGTTGAGATAAATGAATGTGTAGATTAATTTCTATTTGACTCCACGAGTTTTAGCAAGTGAGTCACTCCCACTACCCAGCATACGGTCGGTTCCATTAGACGCTGGACCGAAAGCCCAAGTTGTCGACCTAAAAAAGTTAGTTTGTGCTAAATAAGGATGAATATACACCATTCATCTAAAAATAATGATGGTTGAGATTAGAACTTTTTTTTTTCATATTTCATGCTTAATTGCTTTATAAATCGTGCTTAATTTTCAATATTTGATGATTTAATCTCAACCATTGATGCTATCTCATTCCTATTTAGCACAAACTTTAATTTTAGCACTTGATCACAACTCTCTCTATATATATATAAGTAGCACTACGATTTTGTCTAACCTGAGATATGCGGTTTCCTTGATCGAAGATGAGAGCTCGTTGACCACCAGGTTCTTCCTGCAAAACACATTTTTCCAGCTAATATGAGTGAGCTGGAGAGTTATGGGGAGATCATATTTGACAGAGGTGGACTAATTATAGCATGACAAATGCAATAAAGACTCTCAAGAATATGGGTGTAATCGAACAGACTCGTTTAACTCATTTACAGCCCTAGTCATAGAAGAATAGTATTTTGTTGTCTAAATGAATAAACTTAAATATTCAGAAGAAACTTTACCACTAGGGGACCGGGACGAATAATCGTGTATCCAAGACCCGATCTTCTGAGTGAATCTTCCCCAGCCTACAAAATTGCCACATAAAAAAGATGAACAACATGGTTTTGAAAACTCAATCTAAAACATGGCATGTGATCTGATGGAAGAGAACCTTTTTGGCCTTCAGAACCTGCTCCCTTCGGGCTGGCTCGATTCCTGATCCCGTACACGAAACCAATATAAAATCTGTTTCTTGCCCAGTCTGCATCACTCAGAAGAATTAATTCAGATATCAAAACAGATGGCCCAGATTTTGTGAAATGTTATATCTCAAGGACAAACAATTTTTACAAAGAGAGTGATAATGATTTTGTGAAATGTTAATTATATCAGTGTTTTCTAGTCTGATCATGATCAATATATTAGAGGCAGTAAATTAATAAGAATTGATGCTTTTTACCCTATTTAGATCTTAGTCTCCTCTGTAATCAGTTTATGTGTGCAGAAAAGAGTGGTACATTGTGAGAACTACTACAGTATCTCTAGTAGTCATTAACGACGAATTGGGTAACCAAATATCATGCTCTTATTCGTGGTGATTTCCCTACAAGGTGTAGCTAGAAATTTAAAAAACCCGAATAGCACTTGTAAGAAGCAAGGGATGAAATCATGCAGGTTATGAAATGAACACAAGTTTGATCACTACTGGCGCGATGTTTACTAGGCAGAAGGAAATTAGATTGCTTATCTGGTTAAGATGTTTTGTTTCTTACAGGCAAAGCTTTGATGTATTCCAAAATCAACTGGAAGCTTCTCAAGTCTTGTTGTCCACCCACAGGTCCTTCAACATTTCTCTACAATCGAGAAAAATGGTGTTTAAACTAATCAAGATATGATCAGAACTTACAATCATTCATGATATTCAGCTAAAACTAAATCAATAATCTTATAATCAATCTATATGAGATAACTTAAAGCACACCTGCCGCCTTGGCTCAAAGCGGATAGTCAATGTATGAACAAGGAATGGATCCAGTGGAGGATCATCCGGCTTCACTGGTCGAAATGATGAAAACGGCACCCTAACCTGATCAGAGAAGAGCATATAAGGAAACAACTAATATATTCTTCTACAGCATGCAAAAACAACCGTAAGCAGAAGAACTCGAAGGTATGATGATGCAATGAAAGAGTGAGACTTCAGTTGTTTTAGTGAAGATAGAACCTTATTTTCCTTGGAACAAACACTCACCCTGCAAAACCCGACTTTTGTGCTGATCCTGGCAAAGTACATTTTACTCTGTGATGTGTCAGCCGAAGGACCGGCTTCAAGAATTATTACATACGATCTTCCATTCCCACCAACTGAGAACACGAGACCCTCATACCTAAACATTGTAATGTAATAAATCATGGGATTGGTGATTGCAAACCAGTTCATCAGCATACATATTTGATTTATATCATGTAGAGATTCTATACCTGTCAAGGGTACACCCCAGAGGAAGTGAGAGTTTTGTCGACAGTTCAACATAGCCTCCTCTAGTGAAAACGTATCCTGTTTGATCAAGAGGAATGGCGTAAAAAACACACAAAAATGAGAAAATGCCTAGAGGTACTTGATCTGTTCTCGCGATACCTGAGAAAACAGCAGCTCCATTCTCAGTGTACTCAAACTTAGCATCCATTCCTCCATCGTACTTAGAAGCAACAACATCCTGAAAATAAGTTCCTTGACGGACCTCCCATCCTTTCAATGAATCTTCGGATTTGAACTTTGCAAGCAAGAGTTTACTTTTACTGCTTTTTCCAGCTCGTAATTGTGCAAGCTGATTGTTATAGTCCTACAATCTCAAATAATTCTATTATGATTATGGGAGAAAGATAATGTAAATACAATAATAAAAGAATAAGCGATCTCTAATCAATGACTGAGTTTCGATCTGCCTCCCATGCACTGTTATGATGATTTGATTTTGAAAACAAATGATGTGCAAATGGATATGAATAAAACCATATGAAGACACATAATAATGGAGGATCACTACATGACTCCAAGTATGATCATTTTGAGCCTATTGATCCACTAAAAAATACATATCAAACAACATTATTGGATTCGAAGTTTTAAAAACTCTTTCTCTTTATTCCTGATCATTTGCATAGTGTGGTTTATTCAAAGAAACATAATGGTGACGCAGGAGATGACAGAACTTGAGCCATAGTTATTCAAGACTCAAGACCATCAAATACTAATCGAGATAACACTCATGAACTTGCACGTATTGTACCTGGAGTGCTTTGGTGAGATTATAAACACCCAAATGATCAACTCTGTAAAGATCCCCAGTGATCGACGAGCGAGCTGTTGCACAGTAGATAATCTTATTGCAGCCTTCCACAGCAGCTTTCAGAGTTGAAGGCTCACCAACATCTCCCGTAACAATCTCTACAGAAGTTGGAAGCATGTCCACTACTTCTTTGTCAGCATTCCTCACTAAAGCCTGACCATAAAAGTTATTATTCTACATAAGATTGGGGTCTGAATTATTACAGCAACAATATGAGTTCCAGAAGTTATGCAGTTGAAAACAAGCACAAAGATCCATGGCCTGAGAGGGGACATGAAAAATGGATAGAGCATAAACTACATCAGAATTCAGAATTGAAGTAAAGTTTTTGAACTACAAACTCTGCCAGAATCACTCAAAATGCATCACCGCTAAAGACAAGAACTCAACCTAAGAGGCATTGGTGGGTTTGTAACCCATGATCACTCGGCAATAAATCTGCCCACTTCACCACTAGACCACCCCACAATGGGCCTGTATTCGCAGCGAGTTTAGGGTATGAGCCTTTAAATTACAACATTAGGATTGGACATTACTGACATCTCTACTAATACAAAGGATTATAATGCAATATAATTCTATGAATATGCAGAAAATGAATGAGCATTCAAACTTCTTGAAATACAACATCATTAATTCTTGAAAATGTACCTTAACAGTGTAACCCCTAAGCATCAGCTTTCTGATGACAAGGCGGCCGACGCGGCTGGTGGCGCCAACAACCAGCACGGTGGTGTTCTGGGCGCCGGGGACGGCGAACTCGCACATGGGACCACCCTCTCTGATGAGCAGCGCCGCCTCATCATCGTCCGTCCTCGTCGTCCTCGAAATCTGCCCCAGCCCGGAGAATTTCCTCCACACTTCATCAAAAATCTGTCTCGACTTCCGCCCCAGCCCCACCGGGTTCACCTCGTCCAGCCGGCTCTTGATCGCCGAAACAGAAGAAGCCGCAGTCTCTGTCGCCGTCGTCGCTGGGCTAGCAGCAGCGGAAGTCCCCTGCGCTTCAACATCTTCCGGCGGCGACTCCTTTTCTTGAACTTGCTTCCGCTTGTTCTTCCTCCGCTGCTGACTCTTCTTCTCCTCCTTCCCGGTCGGAGACGCAGCGGCCCTCGCCGTGAACGATCTCATCCCGGCGTTGGGCGACTGGTGGTGGGAGATCATTTCCATCCATCTCCGATTGCATGGATTTTGGTTGCTGAAAATTGTCGATGTGAGAGCAGCAGAAGCAGTAGTCATCACTCGTATTTCCTCCAACCCAACTTTTTTTTTCTTTTGTGAGAAGTGAAAACTGAGAATTGGGAAATCGGAATGAGAAGGTGGTTGAAGAAAAGTAGTGGCAACTGGTTTGTGGATGGTGACAGCGACAAACCAGAAATTCAGACCACAAGGATAAATTCAAGATTATTGTGGCGCACAAACTCACGAACACGTATGTCTGTTTATTTCCTTTCGTTATTGCATTGCTACATCAACTTGGATTTATAATTTAAAATTTACACATGCTTGCTTAATAATAATCCTTTTTCAAAATAAAATTAAAATAATAGTGTAATATTAAATTTTAATTAAAATATAAAAAACCAATATTTATAAACCATTCTCCTATTTACATCAAATAAAATCAGACATTTGATTTTATTGTTGAGGGCATGTTGCAAGAGTTGCTAATTTTGAAGGTTTTGGAGAATGGTCATTGGGATGGTTTTGGATTGCTGGATTGGGTTGCAATATGATATTAACATGCTATACATTAATCTGAACTCGATTTATTTATTTTCTCTCGTTAAAAAATTATTTTGAACATGACCAGTTTATTTTCAAGTCAATTCGAAATTAAATGTTTTATTATAGTAAAAAAAAATTAACATTGATCAACATGAACATAACCTATTTAATTCGAAATCACAAATACAATTCATATTTAAAGTCTTAAAATTCATATAACTCATACTTTCAAGCAACAAGTCAACAAACAAAGTTTATTTTTAAGTTTTTTCTATTCCAATATTCATATTTAATTAATTTTCTAATTTCATTGGCAGATTATATAGATTTCACAAATTGACCCGAGCCCAACATAATTTTTATTTGGCTTTTATGAATTCAACCCGAAATGACCCAAACCCAAAATGATTTAACCCAACTCATTTATATTATAGATTCTTATCGAATTATCGTATCAAATCAAAAAAATGAAGGAACATTTCTTTTCTTGTTGTTCATCATCATCATCCAAATGCAGTAGTGTGTTATTTCGGTAGGAAATGGGAAGTCGTATCATGATACTAATACTAGAAGGAGAGTTTAGAGTGAATTTTGTATACAATTAGTATCGAGATAGGGAACTCTTAGAGTGAGTTATAATTCCATGAAAGAAGAGGCAAAGAGAGAGAGAAGTGGGTTCACATATTCAATACCCCTTTATTCCCAATTTACAAACAGACAAATCATTCACTCATCTGCAAAATCATTGCCGGTTGAGCTACTGGTGCATCAGTTTTGTTGTTGATGGTGGCAACCCTCTGCAATAACTTCTCCGAATTCTTTCTGAATTAGAATTTGAGCCCCTTTCACTAGTCTCTTTATAACTTCACTCGCCGGAATAATCTCCTTCACGAGGCCGACGCCTTGCCCGGCATACATCACCATGCTTTCGATATCACCTGTTGTCGTTGCATTTGGAACTGTACCAGCAAAACGACGTATATCTTTTTCCTGTGAAGAGAATACAGAAGCAGCGTCATGGTTTAAGTTATAAGGGAAAAAAAAAAGGGGAGAGAAGCATTAAGTATTTCTTTAAAAAATAATACTCCCTCTGTCCCGTTGAAGTAGTCCAAATTTCTATTTTTGTTTGTCCCATAAATTAGTCCCACTTTCCTAAAATGACAAACTTTTTCACACTCACCAATAAAATATTAATTCCACTACACTCACAACGCTTAATCTCCGAGCCGAAAAGAAAAAGGACTACTTATAAGGGACGGAGGGAGTAACAAATTTATACTTAATCTATGGCTAAATCTTTGATTAAATTCATGAGCTCCCAAGTATTCGATGATAATTAACCATGTACGTGAGGGGTTGTGTTATAAAGGTAAGGGCTTTGTAAACCTAATAGGAGAAAGACAGTGAAGGTGAGTAAGAAAAGAACACTCACCACCCCATGTATGAGCGAGCGGCCGATAATTGGCTGACTGCTCTCGTTCTCATCACTTGGAAGGGTCCTCCAATCCATAAAGAAAGTAGTTTTCAAGACACGGTGAGGTGCATCCGGCCATCGTGCGCGGCCAAACACGGTGGTGTACTCGGTATCTTGTAGCTCGACCAGCTTCCGCTTGTAGATAGGGTGAGCAAAGCTTTCTTCTGTTGCCAGGAACCTGTATCATTAAATTCTTAGAAAATTAGATATAGTCTCACCACTTAATTAATAAAAAAAATGAGTGATTGAACAGAACAATGAATTGCATCATGCAGCTCAAACCTAGTTCCTAGTGCAACACCCTGAGCTCCCAGGGCCAGAGCAGCTACATAACCGCGCGCATCCATTATCCCTCCAGCAGCAATTACAGGGATATCATGACCACGGACAAGATCAACTACTCTTGGCAGTAACGTGATTAGAGCATCCTGGTTTTTCAGCATGAAAAAAAATATCCATAACACGACAACCATCATAAGCCAAATAAAGGTTTAAAGGACTTGTGCTGCAAGACTTTCATGGCAAAAAGTGTATGAGCATCCCTACTAGTTAAAGAGCAAATTATCCAGGCAATACAACAATTGATTTACGAAATAGGCCAAAGCTTGTGATAATTAAATGTTGGTTTCTAGTATAATTATTAGGCAAATAAGAATGTGTTAAGCGGCTGATGGCTCCAAATTGAGAAACATACAGAGATTGGTGTGCAAGGACTTCCAAGTTGAAAAGGGGCAGAAGAAAGGTTGGATGGTAATCGAATCAAGTTTCCGGGCTCATGATATTGTGTAGGTGATTCAACTGGGGGAAGTAATATCTTATTTAGCTTCTTTATCAAATTTGCTTGTTTTATTCACCAGCTATGAGAAGTACAAGTGGTTATGGTGCATACCCAAATTATATGTACGTATGCCAAATGAAATGCAAGAAATCAGATTATCAAAACTCTCTCTCTCTCTCTCTCTCTCTGCTATTCCAATAATGAAAGCGAGGACATGACAGAATGTAATGCAAATGAACAGAGAAGCCGTAGGATCCACAAAACAAGCAAATTTAAACAAGGGTTTCTCCAACCAAAGTAATTTACTACTAAGTCACAATGAGGAGAAGAAACTTGTGAGGCTTAGATGAACTCCCCTGGGTTAGAGACAAGAGAGCCATTAATAACTATTGTATGTACTAAGTGTATCAAGGGTGAGATATGTTGGAACATATCTTTGAAATACAAACAAAGTAAGTTGATAGACGACAAAATAAAATATCAGGTTTGCTCTAATTAACCAAATATTCATAGTAAATAGTTCAGTAGCTAAAAAAATCTTGATACCATTCACAACACTAATACCTGACCAATGACATGCCCTCCAGCTTCGTGTCCTTGAACCATTATCGCATCTACACCGACCTTCACTGCTTTCTGTGCCTCTTCAAAGCTCCCAACCTAAAGGATAACAGTAAGAACTTTTATGTATTGTTTGTTTATATTTCCAAACCCCTATTTCCAATTTTTACTCAATCAAACATTTGAAACATGTTTGTTTTACTCGTTTTTCAGTTTCAACTTTCACTTCTTCCATTCCTATATCATCTGTCAACTCACATAAGCATCATATAATGGAACCCATCATTCAAATATTCATCTCTTCATACTAATCACAAAAATGTCCATCTCATTATATCAACCACAAAAAATTTCATCTTTTATACCTCTAATTCGAAAATTCAGCCCATCCATCAAACCAAAATCAGTACAGTTAGGCCAATAATAAATTAGCCCACCAAATATGGCCCAATATCGAGGCCCGCATCTTGAAGCCCGTGGAAGAGTCCACATGATCCAAGGCCACAAGCTCAGTGCCGCAACAACTCGAAGCTAACAGTTTGGGGACAACAACTCGAAGCAAACAGTTTGGGGACCAGCCTCCACGACAAAAACTATTCAACCTCAAATAATGGTATAACCATAGACAGAGGGGCTAATGCGGATTCAGTTGAATTAATTACTTAACATTTTATTCCTTGAATTGATCATTCTCTTCATTTTTACCATTTATTCACCAAGCTGTTCTTTACTAGTTCCTCAAAAGCCTTGAGTTACCCTCAACAATCATAGTTCTACAAAAATCAATATTTGCTGATCATTAGAAATTGCAACAGGAAATAAAATCAAACAAAAACTCCAAACACGTCAAAGAAATGAAGGTATCATCATAATGTCTAAATTATGCAAATCTACAAATTAGATGACAAAACAAATAAATTTTCAGATAAAATGCAATGGAAGTCCTCAATCTTCAAACCCTCATAGCAAAGTGAATAAAAATAAATGCAAAATAGAATCCTAGAAGGTGCAGAGGCTATGCTCCCATCAAGATTGATATAACAGGTCATGAAGAATGAAGAGGAATGCTTACTTGAGGCAAAATCTTCACCCCGTTTTGATGAGCACGAGATACCAGATCTTTGGAACATTCCCCCCAATAAACCTGCAGAACTGCAACTTTCTCCTCCAGTATGACTCTTATGTTCTCTTCATGAGGAAAGGCAAGAACCACACCCACACCAAATGGCTTATCAGTCAAACTTCTAGTCTTCCTAATAAGCTCTCTCACATAGTCTGGTGCCTCCTGTTTATGCAAAAGGAGTCAACTACAGCATGATATATGTAAGGGGTCAAAATAATTTGGCTCGATAATGAGGAAACCCCGGTTCATTTCACTGACGAAGCCACAAAGACCAAATCCGATTAAGATTTGGTAAATCTAGACAAAAAGGAGAAGATTTATACAAGAAGATAGGCATGAGTCTCGAAAACTTTCTTTAA
>JAPKLW010001205.1:34084-45844 GCA_026898455.1 Plectranthus barbatus
GTCGGCATCGAGGAGTTTAGAGAAGGGAAACCCTAGCTCACTGACGGTGCCCGAACGTTAGGCCCCAACCTCCTCCGGAAAGTCCGCGAGCGGCCCGATATTTGCGGCGAACCGTTACTGCTCGACGGCTAGGGTTAACTATTGTCTATCTACCCCTATCTTGTCTATAAATAGGGGAAGAAGACTCATTTTTTGTATCGATTTTTGAGATAGTATTACATAGCCGAAACTCTGTCAAATTCCCGGTGGAATTCATTCGCAATTAACGACGGTTATATCAATTTTACTATATTCTCTTATTTTCGATTTTTGCATTTAATTCTTGTCTGTTACTTTATTTCCCGTTATTATCCGTGGTATGTTCAAAAAGTTCTGAGGGCCTCGTTTTCTCTAAAATCGAACCTCAACAATGATTTAGGAACATGGTTGAATTATATATTTGTATCTTACATTTCCATTACATAGACATTTTTAATACTAACATTCAATAGTTTATATAAATATATAGTTTATACCATAAACTTTTGTAAATATTTATAATGTATAATTATAATTTGCATAGTCTATTTGTAATTTATTATAATTCTCAATATTTATGTAAAAGGAGAACAAGATTTCATTTAACATATCATATGTATATCACATATTATATATTTTAATAAAAAAATTATTGTAAATTCTTAAGTTAGTTTTAGATATACAAATTAATAGATTTCTCATTAACTTATGGGTCTCATTTTAACTCAAATAAATTAAATTGATTTAATGAATCTTATAAAATCGCATATATCTAACAAGTTTTATTTGAAATAATTATAAATTTATAACTCATAAAAATCATTTTTATTTCTAATGTAATATTTATCTGAAATTTTAAATGAATTAAATTTTTTATATGTTATTATTCATATTATAGTGTTACCACACAAATATGAATTATAATAATGTAGTATAAAATAGTATAGAAATATATATATATATATACAATTTTAATTAAAAGACTCGAGCTTGTAAACGAGCTTGTTCGCGAGCTTTTAAATGAGTTTGCTCGCGAACATGTTCGAGCTCGAGCTCGATAAAGCTCGGTTCGAGCTCGAACTCAAACATGCTCGCGAACTTGGCAAATCGAATACATCCAAGCTCGAGCTCGGTTCGTTTATCAAACAATCGAATTTTGAACGAGTTTTTTTTCGCGTAGATCTCCGAGCAGCTCACGGGTAACTCTGTTCATTTACACCCCTAATCTCAACCATTAATTTTTTTAGATAAATAGTGACATAAACTATATTTTAACATGAAATTCACCTCTATATATTAGCAAAAACAAAAAAGTATAATTACTCCGAAATATACATTCGTTTGGTGGTGAGAACATGATCGTTATTATCGGATTTCAATTAATTAAAATTAAAATATATATTATTCAATTTGAGTTAATTCCTGCATGAGTGTTTTTGTAATATATTTATTTAAATTCATATACCAGTGTTCATGCATTAATTTTTTTAGGTTGAAGATTTTTTATATTGAAGATTGTTGAAGCTAATTATTATAACCTTCAAATTCTTAATCAACACGTCTTAATCAACACGTTGACCATAAACTTGTTGGAAATAAATTTATTTTGTGACGAAAATTAAAGTGACTTGAAGAAGGTGACCTTAATAAGAGTTTTGACCATCTCCTACATAAAAATTCAAACTCAAACAAAAAATATAGTAAATATTATATCAAATCCAATTTTTCTTCAACTGAAAACACTAAATTCAAATTTAAAAGGATATTCTCAATATATTCATTTTATCACAACTTTTCAAATACTATCAATATCTTTAACAAATTTGCAATTTCAACCCTTTATTAATTTCAAAGAAAATAAATTATTACAAGATAATCAACTATTAAAAATACGAAATATTATTAATTGCATGTTTATTAAAAATTATTTAAATAATAAAGAAATTAAAAAAACATGATCTTAAGATTATATTAAAACACATCAAATAAACTAAAAAATTGACAATAAAATTACATTACAACACACCAAATAACTAAACATCTCGAGTTTGGCTTCTAGTAATAAGTGAGAAATTGGGTGTGTGGAATCTTTTCAGTGTTTAGTAAATTCCAAAACAGGTTTTGGGAAACGAATTTGGCTTGTAGTAATAAGCGAGGGATTGGGTGTGTGGAATCTTTCTAGTGTTTAGTCAATTTCGAACAAATTTTGGAAATTAGTTTGGCTTGTAGTAATAAGTTAGGGATTGGGTGTGTGGAGTATTTCCAGTGTTTAGTCAATTCCGAAACAAGTTTGGTGAAGAATCTATAAATAGGGAATAAGTGAACACATAACACTTACAATCTCACAATATTTGTTTACACGGTTACACCCAACTACTTGATCCAAGCTATTCACCAAAATTATCAATCCGAGCTTCCACAATGAAGACATTGTCTTGTGTCGAGCTTATATGGAAATCACTCAGGACCCAAAGATTGGAGTTTACCCATCAGCCGACACATTGTGAAAACGTATTGAATCAACATTCAACAGAGATAAGAACGAGCAATGGGAAAATTGTTCACTAAGATCTCTACAAGCACGAATTAAAACTATTGAAAATGCAGCGAAGAAAATGCATGCTTGCATTCGAGCAATTGAAAACAGGCACTAAAGTGGAGCTTTGAATGAAGATATTGTGAGCATTATAATTTATCAAATTTATTTTTTCAGATTAAATTAATTTTTTTCTTTCTTTTAGATGCATGAAGCTAAGATCTTGCTCACGGAGGATCCGAACTATAAATTTGGGTGAAAGTTTAATCATGTTTGGAATACTATCAAGGATTTTGAAAATTTTAAGGATGGAAATAGTTCCAAAGAACAATTTTTTGCACATATCTATTCCGAGTCGGACTATCCAGCTTCCGAAGGGCAAGCTTCTGAAGTATCTCGTGCTTTCTTTTAAATTTAAATAATGATTTTAATGCTAGTAGTGGGTCTCTATCTGAACGTTGTGCTCTCTTTTAAATTTAAATAATAATTTTAATGCTAGTAGTGGGTCTCTATCTGAACGACAATCGGGATGAAAAAAGCTAAACTAAAAAAAAAGATGAGTCTACTTTAGCTCTTGCTAATATAGGGCAAGAGCAAAACAAACAACTTCTTGAAGAGGCGCAGTTGTCAAAAGCCGAACTTACTGAACATTTGGTACAGACTCGTGCAACCAGACAAGCAAGAAGAGAAGATAAATTTTTATTTCAAGATGAGAGTATCATAACAGACCTTAACCTTCTTGCATATGTTCGAGCTGAAAAGGCACGTATTTTACAAAAAGAGCTCAAGAAAGAGATGAATTCGCACCATTTGCATCTGCTACATTTGATTGATATTCAATAATCTTGGAGGATTTGGTTCCGGACTACCAGATTATTAATAAATACTAACCAGTAGTTTTCGTTATTTCGTTGTGTATTAATGTTTAAGTATTTGAATGTATTTCTATTTTATGAGTTGCATTATGTTTTGTTTTTAGCATTGTAATGTTGTTTTTAATATTTTGTGTAATGTTATTGTTTTAGAAATTTTAATGTTTTTATGTCAATGCTTATTTAATTTTTTAAGTTCAAATTTAATTATAAAAATATAATAAATTTAAAAGTAAATAAAATATTAAATGGTACAAATAATAATAATTTTTTATGTAATTTTATTTATTCATACATTATTTTTTTGTAAATTAATAATAATATAATTATATAATATGTATATAGTTATATATGGACAAACAATAATGTGAAATATAAAATTTAGCCCCCTAAACTGCAATTAAAAAAAATGCAGTATAATTAGAACAAACAAAATAAAGTTAAAACAAAATTCATAATTAAATTTAGAGAATTATATAAGTTTGGGGTTAAAGTGCAATTAAAAAAATGCAGTATTGAATAGTAACACCGCAAATATGCGGTGATTTTGGAGAGAGAATGCTACAAACGCAAAATGTGTTTGCATTTGGATGTCGGCTGGGGAGAATTTTGGTTTTGCGATGCGTTTTTGGCATCGGTTGGAGAAGCTCTTAGCGAGAGACATTTGGTGTAATCTTTTAATTATATTCGAGTGGTCACATTTGGAACTAAGCTTATAAATAGAGCTCTCATTCTCATTTGCAAAATAATTTTTTTTTTTAAAACAAGAGCTTTCTCCTTAGCTCTTAGTCTTCGTTGGAGTTTTTCTTAACTTGTGTTCTTATCTTGTAAAACAAGTTTTTTTCTTTCCTCTCTTTAGCTCTTGTTTTGTCACTTGAGTTTCGTGCTCTCTCTTTGATATATCAAGTTCGAGCATTGTTTTTGTTCCCCGAAAATACACCGATTTATTCGTTGTATTCTAGGAATCAATCACCTATACGGGGGAAATTTAGCTTAAGAAAACTGTGAACTCCACGTACCTCTAATTTTCTAATCTTTATTACTTTATCTACATAAAGATTATGATACTATGAGGTTCAATTTGTTATTTCCACAAGTTATAATAATCACTCTATTCAACTATCTATTCAAGAAAACTTACAAATCTATTTTTATACACATAATTTTGTAAATTATTTTGTCTCTTGTTAGTCTTTCAAACCATCAAATACATTATTCAAAAAACTTGTCTTCTCAAACGAAAAAAAAAATAGCATACATCATCATGTCTATGCATTCCTCAATGTCAGTAATTTAAATATATAAGTATTATGTTTGAATAACATCTTAATATATTTTAATTTCATAATTGATATAATAGTAAACAAACCCATTAAATATTAAAAATATACACTAATATAATTTGTAATATTATTAGAAAATTATGATTTCCATCACTCGATCTAAATTACGATATTATATCTTTCAAAGTTGGGGCTAGTTTTATTGAGTTAAAAAGTTAATTTTGTTATATACAAGGACAAATGGGAGTTATTAAAAGCCCAAAACATCAAATCTAGTCCCAACTATCCGCCTTTTTTCAATTCTAGTACGAACTATACATATTCTCTAATTTATGTCCAAACTTTTAAAAATCATTCAAATCTAGTCTGTAAAATTTTTCCGGCCACGAAAAGCTGACTGGGCAACCAGAAACCCTAATCATATTTAAAAAGAATATCAATTAATTCCACATCATAATGATAAATTCCAACTCATAATAAATAATAATTATTTTATATATAATATTATTAAAACAAATAAAGAAAATCAATTAAAATCTCTATCTTCCAAAATCGTTCGTCCCCCTCCTCCCTCGTTCGTTCTAATTCCCATCCCTTTCCCAGGTCTGAGCTCCTTCTGTATCTTCATGCCATTACATGATATACTGAATTCTGGTTTTTTAATCACCATTGGGATGCAAGCTCATTTTTTAAACGACATGGATCGCATCAAGAAAGATGCCATGGAGATTAAAGTGAAGTTTACTAAAGTCAAACATACAGAAGCCGGCATTCATGAGTCACTTTCTCATTCTGAAACCCGATTCATACTTCCGTCGGGAGAGAACATGACAAGGAAGTTCTTCTTTCCAAATTGATTAATTTAGGCGACTCAGATGTTCAACTTTCAGTCATTCCTATTGTCGGGGGCTGTGGAATCGAGAAGACAACACTAGCTCGAGTAGTGTACGAGGAGGGATCGGTGAGAGAGCACTTTGAGCATGGGTGAAAGTGGAGGAGAGGGAATTCGATTTGTGAAATGTTGCTCATCATATATTAGAATCTGGGGCTGGGGAGAACGTCGCCGCCGCGCCTAGTTCAGGATTCTTCGCCGTTGCCGCCGGGTTCAGGATTTTTCGCTGCCGCGCCTGGTCTTTGCCGCCGAGCCTGGGTCTTCAGCCCAAATGTCGTCCGTTCGTCGAAGGAATGGGAAAGGGAAAGGGTTTAGAACGAACGAAGGAGGGAGGAGGGAGACGAACGATTTTGGAAGATAGGGATTTTAATTGATTTTCTTTATTTGTTTTAATAATATGATATATAAAATAATTATTATTTATTATGAGCTGGAATTTATTATTATGATGTGGAATTAATTGATATTCTTTTTAAATATGATTAGGATTTCCGGTTGCCCAGTTAGCTTTCCGTCGCCGGAAAAATTTTACAGATTAGATTTGAATGATTTTTGAAAGTTTGGACATAAATTAGAGAATAGGTATAGTTCGTACTAAAATTGAAAAAAGGTGGATAGTTGGGATTAGATTTGATGTTTTGGCCTTATTAAAATAAATTATTTCTGAAATATCAATTATATCTTGTAGAAAACTCGACGAAATAAACGACAAATAAAAAAGTTAAAAGCTAAAAAAAAAAGAAGACAAAAGTAAATGCTTTATAATTCAAACCACACCCCACAAATACAAAATGAAAAGTCGAAACAGCTAATAATTTGCACACTATAAAACACAACATGAAACTTGAGGCTAAAGTCTTGTATTGACGCGTGTCACTTTATAATGATAAGACGTTTAATTTTTTTTATGATAATTTTTTAAGAAATAATTGAATTATGACATAAATATCAAAACCAGTATGTATAATTTTTTCGTCACGATAATACAATAAAGATTTATGCTTATCCTCCAATATTAATACACGTATAGGTTAAAATTTGTTACATTATAAGAGAATTGTCGATCCAGGACCCAAAAGATAGTTAAATTATCAATCCAGGACCCGAAAAATCAAACAATTCTCAATCCAGGATCTAATATTGAGGTCTTGGATTGAGAATTGTATGATCTTTCGGGTCCTGGATTGAGAATTTTTGTGATCTTTCAGGTCCTGAATTGACAATTAAACTCTCTTTTGGGTCCTGAATCGATAAAACTCCTAGATTATATCATGTATGTCGAGATTTTTGTTAGATATATGTCATTTAAACAATTCATTTATATTATATGCAAATACCTCAAATCTCGAGAGTATAGATCTTTCGACTCTTAGATCTGTTAATGGAGGGATTGATTGGAAAGTCTTCATTATTGAATCGAATTATTTTCATAACGCAATACCACACTCAATATCTTAAAACTTATACTCCCTTCGTCCCAAATTAATAGGTACTTTTCATTTCGGCGCATGAATTTCGGAGCTAGTGTTTAGTAGATAATTGTAGTCGTTAATAAAATTGGCAATCGTTATTAACTTATTTAAATCCTACAGAATTTAATTACGGTTGCCAATTTTATTACTGACCACAATTAGCTACTAAACACTAGCTCCCAAATTCATGTGCCGAAATGAAAATTACCTATTAGTTTGGGACGGAGGGAGTATTTGAGTTTATGAATCGATCTAAAGTTTAAACTTTGAATAGTTACATTTCAAACTCTTATATAAATTACTACCTTCATCCTTATTTAATTATCCTAATTTGATCGGGTACAATAACCAAGATATGTGAGCGTGGAATGCATTGAATGAAACTGATATTTTATTGTTGAGTGTGAAAAAGTTACTATGTTTAGAAATGAGACAATTAAAATGGGACGTGCGAAAATGGAAAATAAGATGATTAAAATGGAACGAATGGAGTATAATTCAGAAAAAAAAAATAATGAAAAGTAAAATTATAAATGAAAAAATAAGATTTGTGGTCTATTTTTTTAACTCCGTCACTAATTTTATTTAATATTTTCTAAATGATTTTCATATATTATACTCCATTCGTCACGCTTCATTAGTCTCATTTTCTATTTTCGTCTGTTTCGTGGAATCAGTTCTATTTCTTAAAATAAAAAAATCTCCTCACACCAATAAAATATTAATTCTACTACATTTACAAATATTAGTAATTGTAAAAAAAAATAAAAAAAATGGAATTAATGATCGAGACGGTGAGGCAAAGCGTTTGTTTCCACCAATACACTTTTATAATTTAGTTCTCGATTCTTAGATAAGATTAATTAATTCATAATTGTAACTCGTCTAAATTTAAAACTCTACTTATAATAATAATAAAAAAAAAGTTTTGTATTCCAATTAGTTTTTTTATTTTTCTAAAATTAAAAGGTGGATAATTAAAAGGCTTAAAGCTGATGTCATAATAGAGAAGTTCCCCATGTGGGGCCCACAGTGCTCCCAGAATTATGCAAGAAGCTTTGCCTCACTGTAAAAACTAGCAGGCTTTGCCTTTTAGTCCATCACCCCCTTATTAAATTCGGTGTCGTTTTTAGTGGTCCCCAGTTATTATTGGTATTATTTTTGGAAAAAAAAAAAAAGAGAGTATAAAATCGAAGAAGAAATATATTTGGGTTTGAATTTGGAATCATGATTTCTACTGCCACAACTATATACTTCCTCCGTCCCATTATATTAGTCTCATATTCCTTTTTGGTCCATCCCATTTATTAGTCTTATTTCCTAAAAAGACAATATTTTCTCACTCATCAATAAAATATTAATTCTTATATATTAATGCACATTGATTATTGTGCACACTCATCCGTCCCTAATATAATGGGACGGAGGGAGTATCTTTTATTTAAAAATCTAAATTTGATGAGATAAGATTATACAGTGTAGTTTGTGTATGTCAGTGTAAAAAGAGTGTGCAAGTACACCACTATTCAATGTATTTGGATTCTCTCAATATTAAAATTAAGGATAACTGAGTTAATAATTTATAATTTATTTGATTTAAATGATGCTGATGGAAAATGTTTATGGACTAAGATATCTTAATTGAATTTATAAATTTAATATTTTTATTTTTTTTTCAATATTCCTATGCCATCAAAAATTTATCTCTCTCTTTTATATTCTAAATGATAAAAAAGTGTGAAATTTATAAAAAATTCATACATTAATCAATTTATACTAAGGATATTGGTTTTTTTTTTATTTCATCAATATTTTAAAATTTGAGAATTTAATTATTTATTAAAAACTATTTGAAAAATACAACTATATATATATATAACTTGAAACATAATTTTAAAATATAATCTTAAATACTTGGAGTAGAGTTTTTATAAAATAATTATACTAAAAAATAAATCAAATTAATGGAAATTTGCAGATTTTCAAAATATTAATCGAATGGGTATACCTAGTCAAAATACACAATTACTCGATGCCGTGCAACATTTTACAGCTATCTTTTTTCCTTTCCTTTAATTATTTGTTTCAATGATTTAATTTACTTTTTATGTTTAATTTTCGACTATTAGAATTATGTAAGTTCCTTTTCTAGTTATCACAATCCTAAAATATTAAACAAAATTACATAAAAATAAAATAATTAAAACATACTCTCTCCATCCCGGTAAAATTGATCCACTTACTAAATTGCATTTCCCAACTGAATTAACTCATTTATAAAAATAACAATTATTTTATGTTCAACAACCCTCCATCCCGGGTCCCTTGAGACGTTTGACCGGGCAAGAAAGGTTAAGAAAAAATGATTAAAAGTGTTAGTAGGTTAATGATTAGGAAAGATAGTGTAGTATGAGAGATAGTGGGGTAGGAGTACAGTAGGTTTAGTGGGTAATTAATTAATAAAAACTTTCCAAAAAATGAAATATTGCAAGTGTTCTGGAACGGACCAAAAAGAAAAATATTGCGAGTGTCCTGAAACGGAGGGAGTATATGAATTCATTTACACTCACAGTCATTAATTCTTGTCACAAAGAAAAAACCATTATTTTTATTATTAGAAAAAAGTAAAAAGAAAAACACAAAAACAGTTTTGAAATGATGGATAACAACCAAATCCATATTAAATAGATGGCCATTTTGAGGAGGTAGGGGCTGCCCCTGCTGCCACAAAACCTACTTCACCCTACTCTACCCTCAACCAATTTATTTTGTTAAATTGAATTGGAATATTAATTGTTCCAAACCTAAACCTACTTCCTCTAAATCATGTTTATTATGACTAGGCCCTAGTAATTTCACATTAATTTTTTTTTTTTATCATATTTTCCCATTAAAACTCATTTAACATCAATAATAATCTTCGCGTAACGACCATACATGTAGTCAATATAAATCTTGTTTCTCGAAGATGACATAAATGTCTATTTAATTTACATTAACATTTCTTTATTAATGAGGGTGTACTTCCTCGATAAGAATGATGCATTTTAGTTTCTAAGATGATATATTTATTCAGTTTAACTAGTTTTGGAAATGATCATTGTTGAAGAATAAATAAAGCGCTGAGTCTTTGTTACAAATGGAGATAATTAATTACAGCAATTAACAAATGCTGGGATTTTTTATGCCACAAATGGTCCATTCGTGGTAGGGGTGGAAATAGGTCATGCTACCCGAAAGGGGCCTACGGTCCACCCTACTTAAAGCCTACATAGGCTCGGCATATCTCATTAAAATACCAGACTCGGGCTTCTTTAATAGCCTATATAATTAAACAGATTTAGGCTTGAGCTTCAAATCCGGCCTTTCAAGCCTAACAGGCCGGCCTACTTAAATTATATATTATATAATTATTAGATATTTATTTATTATGGTATATAAAAAATTAAATTCATAATTTAATAGAACTTGAATATTTATACTAATAGTTTATATTCTAAAGTCTGAATTAGATTCAAGAACTCATTTCAAGTTTAAAATAGATTTACATAGTTTCTCTTATTTTTGTTAAGTTATATATATATATATATATATATATATATATATATAAATATATATATAATTTATAAAACAAATAATATATTTATAATTTAAAAATGTTTTTTATAAAAATTATTAAATAGGCTTAAATAGGCCTCAAGTAGGCTAGAAGCCCGACCTATTTCACTAAAAAGGCCAGGCTAAGGTCTTTATAAAAGCCTATGATAGTAAATAGGCCAGACCCAGACTTAATGAATTTTTCGCAGGCCCAGCCTATCGGAGCAAAGCTTACCTAGACCTAGCCTATTTTCACCCCTAATTCGTGGTAGGCTTTTCTCGATAATTAACAATAATAATAATAATATATTTATTAAATTAAAAAAGATATATACTTACTAATAATCATGATCATAAAATATCTAATTAAATATAATACATTTTAAGATTCATCTTAAAAAATAAAATTATAAGAGAGCCTATAAAATAATAAGAGTGAAAACCCTAAATAACCATTTTAAGTACTATGTAAAAATCTTAAATACCATCCTTAAAAACACATTTAAAGAATAGCTATTTTTATTAAAATAACCTTATTTTGAAATATGATTTTCACATGGAATGATTAAATAAAAAAAATAATTACCTGCCATTTTTTTTTGTATGAGTCTGAATTTAATATTCTTTTAGATAAAATGAAATTGTGAGATAGCACATACTATTGTTTGCTTAATTTTTGGCATTTTTTTAAACGGGTTGTAAACGGGGTCATTCAGTTTTTTAATTATGTATTTATATTTTGTTTGATATATTAGTAAAACTAGTTTTCCACCCGCGCGATGCGCGGCACGTATATATTACTTTTAGTAGTTTATCAATAATAAACATATAAAACAATTTTGTGAATGTCATATATACATAATACTAATTTCATTAAAATATAGTATAGCTTATTAAATAAAATAAATTTGTAACTATTTCTTCTTGTAGTCAATATATTGTAAAATTGATATTTTGAAAAGAGTTGTATTAACTTTAGATAATGAAATATTAGAATATTATCATTAGCACGTGCATATGATTGAAGTAAACTTGTACCTTGATTTTTTTTACTTTCAATTTATTATAAAAATATATAAAATGTTGAAGC